>OU612018.1:732500-1160000 GCA_914767945.1 Eilema depressum
GTCGTACCCGTGCCGTAGATTTCATTAGACTTAATTGAAAAATAAAAAGAATTCCTTTACTTACATCGCATTCAGTCTTGCCTGCCATCCCACAGTTTAGTCTACAAATGCTCTCCATTCTTTCTCATACTTACCAAACATAATTTCACGAGCTTCTTCACTAAAAACAAATTTATCATCACGAACACATGGTTCAATATTCTTTGTTTGCGGTCAAAATCTTACATCCTTTACGACAGCATTTATTTAAACAGTGAGATCACACGCTTTGATTGGAATTTCAACTTTATTTGTTAGTAATAAAATCGATTTCCGTTTATGGGTTTGTTTTGTAAAAAGATCTTCTAATAGTAAGGTGAAAGTACTAAGTGCATCGAGATCGGTGTACGTGCATCCGCCGACGATGTCAGTTGAAAATTTCTCGTTACCGCAATAATCCACCATTGGTATAGCGTTTTGCGATATTTTACAATTTCACGTGAGCGCTCAGACATGGCTGCCTCGCAAAGAAAATGCTTTCATACGACTTATTTGAGCTTTATATTCTGTTTGAAGGCAGCAAAGAACACTTAGCACTTATCTCATAAATACTGCTGAGTAGTATGGATGGGCGATGGAAGCTGAACTTGAGATACACCAAAATTAGATGTTTGGATTTATTGGACTTACAAATTCCACATAAGAGTATATTGTACATTGTCTCTAAAACATAAATTAATTAATAAATAGAAATCATATGTATTTAAATAGAAATTATAATCATGAACGGAAGTTTGATGTAACTGACACGTTTATTGAGTAAAAGAGCTCTTGGTAATAAGTTATATCTAGCTTTGAATACTTTGCTTTGCTTAAAACTCTAAAAAAGAAGGCTTTAGAGGCTCTCTAAATAAATAAATGCAAAGGATATAAAATATAGACAACGTACAATTTGAGTTATTTAATGAGGAAGTTGAGAAATTGAAAGTCTATTTGCGTTCAAAACCCGAAAAAAACGAGCCAAGCTAAATTTGTTAATGTTAGGAATGGATTCACATCTATAACATAATGGCTACGATTCGAACTGAATACCTCTCGACCATACAGCAGATTCCTTAACCACTACTACCGACGCTACTAAATTGTAGGCATCTTTAGATATTTACATGTCTCTACGAAGCATCATGATGCTATCCATAATTTATGCTCGCTATCCACTATAAACTTCTCCTTTACAACAAATTTATGTTAGTTCAATACAGTTTACCGCAAGTAAAATGCAAAGTACAGGACGCTGTGCAGTTTAAATATTGCCTGAGAGACGTCGTTGGCTCGGTGCGTGTGCGAATACGAAATGAAGCTACTGCTTTGAATGTAACTAGATGCTGCTACTATGTGTCGCTCGTACCTGGGCTATAAACTGACTTATGGTGTATTTATGTATTCTTGGAGTCTACATGGTAAGGTATTTGAAAAAGGGTATTGAAATGTGAATTTAAAATTTGTAGTTCATGATGCGTATTTAGAAGTTAATCCATGTAATTTGGCATGAGTATTTTTAAATATACTGAATAAAACTGGAGGAGAAACTGTTATTAACTGTAGGAACCTTTTGAATAAGTATGATACTATCCATTCTGATGAAAAGTGACTTTGCTGTCTTGTAAAATATATTTCATGAACCTTTAAATTCATAACTCGCTAACGCTTGTTAATTCTAAAAGATGGAACTTTTATTCACAGTAATAGAGGAGTAATGGATGTATCCAGATACGATATTATGTCAAATAACTCTTTTGGGCTATTGAATCGTCGTTGCATTGAATACATACATACAGTCCCACCCTTTCCCAGTGGGGTAGGCAAAGACACCAGTTTTCCACCTGCTACGATCCTAGCATACATATCTCGCTTCTTACACTTTCATAATTGTTTTCATAAATGCTCGCCGGTTTCTGATACTCTTAAAATATCCTTTTTTGAAAATGCCTTCGAACTGAATATCATACGTATGTCTAGGTCGACGAATATTCATA
The DNA here is from genome assembly GCA_914767945.1 of Eilema depressum. Lineage (NCBI taxonomy): Eukaryota > Metazoa > Arthropoda > Insecta > Lepidoptera > Erebidae > Eilema > Eilema depressum. Next base: position 734,516 of record OU612018.1, read on the forward strand.
CTATTTCTCCGAAAATATGAGGAAGTACTGCTCTTAATCCAGAATAATGGACTATGAAACCAACGGTATGAAAATCCGCTCCCAATATTATCATGAGCATCACACAATTCAAAGCTCAAAGGATTACCAAGAAACATAATCAAGCCATAAGCAATAATAATAGCCCCAATAAATAAGTTTTGATGACGCGTCCTCTGTTTACGGGACCCTTGTCGTGGACTCGATATAGTTAATCCCTGTTACACGATATGTTTACACAACTTATGACGTCATAAACCGGTTTGTAGTCGCTAAAAGTGATGTTGGATACGAAGGTATGATCGACGGGATTGTTGGATAGGTTGGTTAAAATTGAAATAAAATTATTTTTAATGCAGTCGCGATTGATTTTATGTCATTTTATTATTTTACATGCCGACTTTCCAAATGCTTTATAGTCGGGGAGACTGAAGATGGTGGTTGTTTCATAGTTTGAAGTGCAAATTATCGTAAAGTTCTCGAGTTGAATAATTGTTGATGTTACTATTTACGGGTCAACTCAAAAAATTTAAGAAGTGCTGATTTTTTAAACAACACAATCGAAATTAGATTGTATTTTCCGTTTCTTTGTACTTTTGACTCATACTATGTTATAATGATTTCAGATTATAGCACGCTATTTCAAATGGAAATAATAATTCTTTATAAAAATAATTTTTACTTCTCTAATGTAATTCAATATGCACAAATGTAAATAAATAATATTGATATTCAATTTTCTTCCAAAAGTGAGTTATATACCACACGGTCCCAGTAGAGATCGATAGGGACGAATTTTTCGATGCCTAACGTTACGGTCACTCCCTATCTTTTTTTTTTTTTTTGTATATAACATAGTTTTGTATATATTTTGTAAGTAATTGTATATATTTTTTTCCATATTTTTATTATAACCTAGTATAATCATTGTAAACATATAAGCTAATTCACAACAATGTGTGTGTATAAGTAAACACTTGTCTCCACAAATACGCCTTGCGTCCCGCCTCATGACACAAGACACGGTGCCTCTCCACTGTAACTGAAAAGCGATATTGAAATCCCTCGGGGCCCGTGAGTGCGCCGTCGAAACATTGTTTCAGATTCAGGTGTCAAATTGTCTTGTCAGGAAATATGAAATAAGCTTCAAATAGGAGAGGCTCGGCGAGGTATGGGCGCCGTATTGTTGATATTAACAATGGGTAAACAAACTGGACGAACAGGTGAGCTGAACGGGTTCTGCAGGTTTTTAATGGCATTATATTTTTGTAAAACATTTATAAAAAGAAACACTTTAAACCTAGGACGGGATTTTGCCGTTAGGGTTCACAATAAAATTATAGTTTATTGGTTCGATAGTCTTGTCCCTTGGTTTATGGTAACCACTTCGTATTTATTAAAATAAAATACCGTGGGTATTTTCATTGATTTTTCGAATATTTAGCTGAAAATAAGGCACTTGTCCCACCGCCGGCGAGAAAACGAGTAACTATCGACTATTTTCTCGCTCTAGAAACGTACAATAGATATACATTCCGTGTAAACAAAAGAGATGCATATACAAAAAGTTGATCGCTGACTGTTCACACTGCCGGCGAGTACTCGCTTTACTAGTTTGTCGCTGAGCGACCAGAGCTATGAAAAATAACACTCGCTCAGCGATACTCGCTAAGCGATTAGCGAATATTGCTAATTTCGGTGTCAGCTCATGGTAAAGCTAGGACTGTACGCTTAGCTGCTCGAAGTGTTGCGAGTAATCGCTCACCTCACTCGCACACTCGCTTATAGCCGAGCTACAGAACTATCGGAAATACGCACTCGCTCCTCGCTGCTCGCCAACTCGTTTGTAGCTCTAGCTTTACTCGTTACTCGTTCATCGTTCCCAGTGAGACAACTGCCTAAGAACGTAGTAAGAAGAGAACTAGTAACATAATAAACTAACGATAGTGCATTTATTTATATTTCGACTTAAAATAAAACTTTCTCTGTACTAACAGCTGTACTTATGTACATTCTCATTTTTATTAAAATTTCCAAAAGTATTTTAACTATTTTTATTAGAAAATGTTAGTGCCGGATCAGCTGTAACACATTTTATTCACTTTTAGTTATAAACCTATAAACTTAACCCGATGCATAAAACCTTGCAATTCATTCTTAAAACTAAAGATGATACAATCAATTTATTCATAATACAAAGTAGATACAATAATAAATCAAAGACAAAATTAAATATCTCAACTGATTTCATCACCGCTTTATTCTTCCAAAATGTGTATTTTTTATACAACAATAAAGTCTCTTGATAATTAAAGAAGAAATTGAAATTGATATATTAAAGATGATTGCGACTCATAGAAAAAATCTTTGAAAACAAACGTCAAAAAGAGCACTATTTGAGAAAAAAAAAACAACGTTTGAGACAAAGAAACGCACCATACTCATGCAACCCCCACTCAATTGTCTCCACTCCTTACATTTCTGCATCATATTCCGTCGCAATGAAAAGCAAAAACATTGCAGATAGATTCTACATCAAATGGAAATAAACCTTATGTATAAATTTATAGAGTCGCATTTCCATAGCAGTTATAATTCAGTAAATTCAGATGCAAGGAAAGACGAGAGTGGCCGAATTGAGGTGGAAGCCAAAGTGCGGTATAAAAGTGACGAGCTAGACTTGGAACAGAATAAAGTGAGCGCTGTCGGCGAATTGGCGGCGAGTCGCTCAACCGCTCTGTTGATTGTACCATCGATTACTCCCATCGTATATATTCAAAGAAATGGAAACTTTTCCCAACAGTTTTATATTACTGCATGTTGTCTTCAATGTATCATTCCGCGCACGTTTAGGCTGTGGAATGATCTTCCGCTGTGGTTTTCCCTAGCGACCACAATATTGGGTTCTTTAAGAAATACCCTTCTTAAAGAATGGTTTTTACAGGGTCAACAGGGCGAGTATGACTCCTCTGGTATTACTTACAGTGATCACGCCCATAGGTAGTGGTAAACGTTTCCCATGATTCCTTAAATTACTTATATAATTTAGGGAATAGTTATTCAATTTCATAATAGTTCCATCGAAATTCGAAATTTTATATAATGTCTCCCTGTTGGGTCTACCTTGCTATGGTGTACCCATGACAGATGTCGGCGTATTTTGAAGTATATATGAGTCCATATAGTGCATCTTCAAATGCCTCCCTTAATAGTGTGTTCCCCGAGGGAATAAATTGGTACTTTTATTTGAACTGCTCCTGTCTTTTTTGTGCTATAATCAGTCACATTGTTTTCAGTATTAGAATTAAAAACTATACCGCATCAATACCGCAATTCTCATCTTGATGAACTAGCTAATTATAAAATATCATGTTAATGTAATATCGTTTAGTATTCAAATATATCTACACGTTAAATCAAATTATGCTAATGTACTTAAATTATAATATTCATATTGAACATTCAAATTGATTATTTCATTTAGTTATTATGTCCCAAATTACCCGGCTGGCCGTACAAAAACAATTCTATAAATTTACTCGTAAATTATGTTGTATTCATTACCTAGAGTGCAATTCGAGTGCATGAATTTATAATAATACAGTGGAGAATGCACTAAAATGGTAAAAGTCCAAGATTTTTCAGAGTTCGGATCCAAACTCCGAAAAATCTTGGGTAATTGCGACCGTGCACTTTTTTTTTATATAGGACACGTCAATTTGACTTCGCCTCGCCTGATGGTAAGCTGAAGGCAATGTCTCTGAAAAGAGGGTCACCATTACAGACACGTATCATGTTACAATGGTGGCACTCGTTCCATGAATTAGGCATTCAAATACATTTTTTTGCAACCACAATATTTTTTATCATAATATACTTTGCAAAAATTAGATCCAACTAGATAACAAGATTGATGCAATAGATTGATAAAAAATTCGCACCCTCATAGGCGACACCTAAATTGAGGTGAATTGACCAAATATAAGAGCTATTATTGCGTACGGTCTAGTCTAGTAGAATACGTGCATTTCAAAACTAGATGGAGAATATTGCCACCAAACAGAGGTATTTGTAGCTTTTTTGGTGTGTCAAAGGCATCCAGACAAATAGATATATCATCGGCGCAATATCTATAATACTCTTTCTATACTTTCTTAGCTTTCATAGGTTCTTTATATAGACTACGTGACAAATATGCTTCGTAAAGGGGTAAGCTGTATCATAATAACGTCGGCTATATTTTTGGAACTGCGGACTTAAAAGTATGAACCGATTACCCCTCATAAAAATCAATATAGTTCCAAGTACTACCCGACATCAAAACAATGAACACAGAGATGTGAAAACAGAAGAACTGGATGTCACAATTTAAATTGTCGCTGTACTTTTTGCCTTTCCAGCGTCAACAAACTGGTCCGTGTATATTATTTTTAAGTAGGAAGCAAGATTTTTTATTGAAGTGTTTCAAAGAGCTCATAGATATAAATTATTCATGTAAATACTCAGAGAAGCAAAGAAAATTTAAGTAAGCGGAGATTAACGACGCTGCAATCTCGATGTAATATTTATTACATTTTGTTTTAACGCTCCTTATTTTTTGGAACTCGGAGTACTCCCGACATAAAGCTACTCTGTGCCAAAGGTTTGTGTTAACTAAATCGGAGTAAATAAAAACCTACCTTTAGGTACACGAGCCTCTATTATTAAGGCCTCGGACAGAGTGCGAGCCCAGGGAACCGCTAGTCGCTTGTCGCGTGTCGGTGTGGCCACCCAACCGCAACCACGCCCGCGTCCGCGCTCGCGCTTGCTTCCGCCGCCGACTTTAGACTGGCCAAGCACTAAGATTTCTTTGTATGCTTATATCTTTTAAGCCGCAATAAATAAACATTGTTGACAAACTATGAATTACCTTTCTCACCTACCTAATATAAAATCTCGTACCATATTGCTTGTGGTCGATCTGCTATAAAAAGCTAGAACAATTAGCTCAAGCTAGTAAATATGTATGAGTGGCTATAACAACAAGTACTAAAAATATATAAGAAATATTTTAAAACATATTATTATACTAGCTTTTGCCCGCGGCTCCGCCCGCGTGGATGTCGGTTATCGCGACCAAACATAGCCTATGTCCTTTCTCAAGGTCTAACCTACCTCTATACCAAATTTCATCAAAATCGGTTCAGCGGTTTAGTCGTAAAAGAAAGTGAGACAGACAGACAGACAGACAGACAGACAGAGTTACTTTCGCATTTATAATATTATATAAAATAAAAATAAAATATAAAATATAAAATATAATTTATATAATTATTGCAAGTTTGAACGCATTTTCATATTAAATACAATAGTTTTTTTAGTTTTTCTGAGCTATAAAATATTAATAACTCAGTTCTCAGAGAAAATAGGTTAATTAATATCAGACTACAACCTTTATGAGCCGAGCAATAATAAAACGGTAGGAAATATACGGGCAGCTAATGCGACGCGGTAAATGGGCGAGTGGGAACCTGACTTATTTGATGAGACGATTTCACTTAGGGTACGAATTTTAGGAAAAGGTTCGAATACCTTGGGACACGTATCTTGGACGCGAAGACATCAGACAATCGCGAGACAAGCGACGCAGATTGTTTTGTAATGATCTATGCTTGGTCAAGCAGTAGCACCCCGTGCTATCCTCAAAAGACACCCAAGAAACGTGTACTGCGCGTATGAAGCACATTTTGAGTACATTTTAGGTCAAGATATATTATGTGCCTATTTTATTATATATATATATATATATATATATATATATACTGTGTTACAGTGGTGACGTGTGAAAATTTGCAAAAGGGAAGCCGGTGAAAAAAACTCCCCTATAGAAGAACCATAGCAATTTTTAAAGAAAGAAAGAAAGAAGTTTTTTTATTTTGCACAGAAATGTACGAAAACCATACACACAAAAAAACATTGAGCCTAATCAAGGCAGGCAAGTACATGGTGTCGCACACAGCCATGCATAACATCAACCAGAATTGATTGTACAGAATTATACCATAGCTTCTCTTTGCAGAGTAAGCCGGCAGGAATCGGGTTACAGGGACCCCTCGCCAGTGCTGTGTTATTATTATTATGTACAACAAGTAGAAAACAAAGCAGTTATTCAATTCCCGGTGTTCTACAACTCGGTCATTATGCTAATCCGTAATACAGCGCTAATTAACACCATTGTTTTATCCTTTAATGTAGAACCACAAGCCTCATTAACGAAATCCGGCGTCGACCAACTGCGATATGTTCTGTGAGAATATGAACTGTTCGTCCCCAGGCTACGTTGCAATAATGTTCAATAATTTATTTCTATTCATGGTTTTAGCGATGACTAATGGTTAGTGAATACGTAGGATAATAACTAAATTCAAAACCGACGGGAATAAAATGTTTAATGACAGTCATCATCATCATCATTTCAGCCATAGGAAGTCCACTGCTGGTAATAGGCCTCCCCTATAGATCTCCAATAAGACCGGTTGGAAGCGGCTCGCATCCAGCGCGTTCCCGCGGCCGTAACGAGGTCGTCTGTCCACCTTGTGGGTGGACGTCCTACGCTGTGCTTGCCGATACGTGGCCTGCATTCGAGAACTTTTCGACCCCATCGGTCATCAGTCGTCCGTGCTATGTGCCCTGCCCACTCCCATTTCAACTTGCTTGACAGTAGGGGAAGTGAAGTGAGAGGTAACTCGTGAAGTGTGTGGAGATAGAAGTAGATGGTGGGTGGCTCTATGCCTACCCTGGAGGGAAAAAAGGGAGTGAGTACTGGGTTTTAAATACTTATTTAGTTATTGCAAATATAAAACTTTGGTTTGAAGTGTTGAAGATTGAATGATTATTTTTGTACATTAATACTACTACATTACTACATACTACATTAATACAAAATTTGTGTTATCATACTTACTCGATTAGAAGTGAACAGTGTTGTCCTAGAATGAATTTGTTGAATTGCATACAAATGTAGTATTATGCACACAAGCACAATTTTAAAATTGTTATTATTTCATGGGAATCTCAATGGATTGTTCTGTATTCATTCCACCAAAACTCATCCCATTATTATAGGCCTGTAACTATTTTATGGTAAAATTTTAATACTGAAACACAAAGCTACTAACTAACATGGTACGTGTCTGTAATGGCGACCCTCTTTTCAGAGACTTTGCCTTCAGCTTACCATTAGGCGAGGCGAAGTCAAATTGACGTGCCTATATAAACAAAATAAATTAAAAAAAAAAAAAACAAAAAAAAAAAGCAAATAACGGAGATGTTACCCTATTCCATTTAGTTCAACTCAAATTTCAACTCGATGAACTAATTGGAATGTTTTACAGTACACAATTGCAAACTTGGCTTTTTAAAAACTGGTTGTTCGTTGACGTACAACGATGCACAGCTATAAAAAAAGAACAAACACCTATAGGGATATCAATTGCGAACAATATCTTCTATTGACTTTAATATGCAACATACCAAAAAGGCATCTTAAGCTTTCCAGCAGCGTTCAAAGTAAACAAAAGATTTATATTCCATCACTATTTCCATCTCCACAAGTTACATAAGATACCGAGTTAATTCTTAGAGCAGCGTACTTTACGTCTGCGGTCTTCCGTGCAGGACTACAGGTCACGTCTTCCTTTTACAACCGACTCAGCTGCGAGCCAACCAATTGGAAAAAAAACAGGCCATTTAATATTTCATCCGAGCTCTCGCCCGCGCTCATGAGGGAATCGATATATTTTAAATTCTAATTCAGTGAAATACGCAAAGACTTTTACAGCTCCAATCGATCTCACTGAATATAAAGTGACTGTTCCAGGGGCCGTGGTGATTTGTGTGAATTTTAATATCGTACACATGATCACAAGTTGACTAGCTTTTGTTCTTTTGAACTTTCATCTCGGAGTGTGACGTCCGCTTTTCCAGTCTTACTGCGGATTTGGTCGAACTTCGATATTTTCCTTGAATTGACTGTCATCTGACCTCCACAACGCATTGGTGATATCGAAGCTTTGCAATTAGACCAGTTGTTGACCTTTTTAGGGCTCCAACTACCCGTAACGACTGCCATAGATGTTCGTTTGGCAACCGGGACCTTAGCGTGCTCTTCGAGGTACGTACAAATATTTGCTCTGAGCGGGCATCGAACCTGCGCCTCTTGCGTAGCAGTCGCGTTCACTATCGCGACGCTACATTTTTTTTTAATTCATAATGGATCACGATTTCATAGGTCCGATAATTGTCTGTCGAAGGTATGTAGACTTTTTTGGGAAAGACTGCCATCTAATCTCCCAACCCTAAAAGGAACACCTGTAGCAAAGCCTCGTCCATTGTCTAGCATGCTTAAGAATGCTGCTAAAACTAAATCCAAAGCTATTAAATAATATCAAAAATGAATGACTCCTCATTTAATGGAACGATTTTCCTCTAAACCTTCCGGTCAATCTTAATCCGAAACCAATTTTGAAAAGAAAACACAATTACATTGCACTCCCCTGAACCTCGGCGCCGTGGAATTGCGAGCGGCTGACAAATGGGTATCGGTTCGACCCCTATTATAATTATAATACGCCCCGTGATAATGTTAGAGGGCGAAATTGCCGGATTAAAGCCGTGACCGTTATTACTCCGGATATTATGATTAGGTATTAACTCTAAATTAGTATTGTGATACATTGTGGAATGAAGGTGTTATTGATGGTTTTTATTGATGGGTTTATTCTATAATGTTAGTATTATTTCCGTTGTTCTGTATGGCTTTGTGCGACACTAGGTACTTACTTTATATAAGCTCATGTTTTTTTTTGTAAGGTTTTCATGCATGTCTGTGCAGAATAAAAACAGTTTTTTTATTTTCTTTCTTTATTATAAATGTTTAAAATGTATCTTTATTCACAATGTCCGTACGCTAGCTTGAAAAAGAAAAGTTTGAGATGCGTAATATAAATACCTGCCAGACATAAAACTAATCTTGTAGCTTGTGATCACTATCACAGTTTTTGTATTTGCACATGCATATAAATTATAAAGTATTTGAATATTAAAATGAGCAAAAAAAAAATATTACAAAAACTGTCACCAAAAAAAGCTGAACTTAAACATAAAAAAAGATTATTCTGTTTATCCAAAACTGTAAGTACTATTACTTAATACTTTGTTTAATTTCTAGAGAATAATTCACATTGTAATTATCATCAAACGCAAACTTTACGGTAGGTTCTAGGTATAAAACACATTTTTTTAACTACTCAAATTCTTAAAATCTCATCTATAAGTCTACTTAATTGTATCTAAATACCTTTTACAAGTGAGCTACTGATAGTTCCCACAACTCGAGTGAGTACAAAGTGCGGTCCCGACTGCCGACACGCGGGACATTAGGTCGCGATCAAGCGCTCGTTAACGGCGCGCTTAATTGCTTACGTACTACATCTAATTGTAATCGTGAGTCAGGTGAGGTCGGCTGTAATTTGAGCAGTACCCGAGGTACGGAAACTGTGCTCGAGGTAACTGTCCCGTATTTACAAAATTAAGTGTGGGTACTTATTTGTAGTTTATGATTTGTAAATGGAGGACTTGTAAGTTTTGTAGTGAGTGACTTCTTTCGTATGTTTTTGCGTCACATACAATGATTATAAAACTATTATAGATTGGAAAAACTAATCATTGAATTGCTGGTACGATTTCAATATACCTACTAACTATTCTTTGTGTAGAAAAGTAACTTTTAGAGTTGTGACCAATTCAAGAAGTCATTTGTACAACTAAAGTGTTTTTTTTTTATAGTATGTTGTTTCATCACAAAATATCGAATTCAATTATATACTACAGAGAAACCTTTCCCCTTTCATCAATTCTGTATAAATGGCTCCGATTAAAATACCCATTAAGTATCTTTGCATTATTATCCAACCAAATCCACGAACGACATGATGATAAGCCCGTTTAGACAACTGGAAATGCGTTTAGAATAGAATAAATTGATCAATCTATGGGATTGGCATACGTTGACAACTGTCATGAACGTCAAAATACGTGTCAATTCTATACATTCCTCACTCTGTTCTACAATAGGGAGTCACTTGTTTAGGGAGGAACTACTATTAAAAAAAAGTCTACACCAAAAGTTTCCTTCCAATATCCCGTAAGGTACGTCGAAACTACTAACTAATATGTTTCCGAAACTCATCATTCTATGTAGTACATAGTACACACAAGGTACTACACGTAACGAACGCAGGGCCCCGGTGTATAAACAACATGAATATTTTAGGGCGACTGTATCAAAGTGGCCGATAAACGTCGGGATCCAATATCGGGCCCAAACAAAGGCTTACAAGAGTTTAGGGCACGCCCAGTGCACTGCATATTCAACGGGCCAGACTCGACATTCTAGGCCAGGAGTCGGTCACTCAGCAATTTATATTACGGTCGGTCGTGTTTTAATAGATTCTTTTCGAAATTGGATTCATAATAATCTAGACGTGTAGAAAGAATCGCAGTTGTGGCAGCAAAACTGGTGTTGTGTTAGCTCATCTAAAATAAATGTTAGAAATATGTTAATTTTTATGAAGTAACTGTAACATATAATCACGCCTATATCCCCAGAGGGTTAGGTTATTAACTATTTATAACTGTGCTTAATCACTTATAAACGATACACTTTAGTGAGTTCGTACAGTCTCACGATCTTATTAATTATTAGTCATTTATTTTGAGCATTTGAGTATAATTGTTTTGGCAGCAAAATTCTATTATACTTTTAAATTAAATTTAAAAGAATTTATTATGTTTACTATTCAAATCGATTATCTCCTTTCTTTAACTTAATAATTGATGCACTTATACTGTTCACTTGGGAGAGGCCTATGTCCAGCAGTAGACTGCAGTACTATTGCAGTATATGCAGTAGGCTATTGATTGATTGATACTGTTCAAAATAATGCCAATCAAGCAAATTATTAGGAAAATTATAAGATTCTGCCGTGGTGTACGTATTTGGTATTGCATATTTTTATTATTTACATTGAGTCTTAGTATAATTGGTTTGATATTACTAGGCGATAGTTTACGATCCCAGCTCTCGGACTAGGCACACGCATCACTGGTCCCTGACCAATATGTGCGAAGTCTCATATACCTTGCATTTGCATACTTTGCCACGCGTACTCATTACACCCACATACTGTACCATATTGGATATTTAATGAGAATCATGTGCGCATTAATGAGTTACGGATCGCACTCTATTACGTATCGATCAATCATGACGATATTCAGTACGGATTAATAGTCATTTACTGTACGATTAAGTAGACTTGATGTTTATTAAGAACTACCATGATCAGCGAACAAAACCCGACTACTGTTGAAAAGAAAAGATTGAAACAAATTTGAGAGCAAGTGGTACCCTTTTTTGCCGCCGGAGGAGGAGGTTATGTTGGATTTGAACCGACTAAAACGCACGCCATCTGTGGGCCGTCGGTTACCGGAGGTGAGGTAGTCGTAGCGTAGGCCTTCTTCCGGTGTGGGACAGCAAGCGGTACCCATTTACCAATCATAAACGAAAAGAAACTTAATGGGTACCATCTGCTATCAAACTTGTTTCAATCTTTTCAACAGCAGTCATCGAAATCCGTCCAGTGGTTAGGCCTGTAGAGGGGAATAAAGAAAACAACATACGTACATACATACGCGTACCCTCGCTGGCGTAATGTGTTACGTCTAAGGGTGAACGCAGACCTAGCCGCACCGCACTCACCGCAGTCCGTTTTAGTATGCGACCACTTCGGGTACCTACTGCGGCGTCTGCGTCATATAAAAAAATCGGAATGCAGTGACTGCGGTGCGGCTAGATCTGCGTTCACCTTTAATCGCGTCGTTTTGGCGCGCTCTGCCAAAACGACGACGACGTCACCTGCAAGTCGCAAGGCTGTGAACTGCCTACCTATATCAAGTGATTACCTTGTGCACTGGACTAGGCTAAATTTTGTTTCGGTTTTAGCAATTTTTTTTTTTATTTAGGACACGTCAATTTTACTTCGCCTCGCCTGATGGTAAGCTGAAGGCAAAGTCTCTGAAAAGAGCGTCACCATTACAGACACGTATCATGTTACAATGGTGGCACTCAGCTTGACGGCCTCATCAGATGCTTTTTCACGCCCCGCTTAAAGGACCCGGGACTGTAGGAGGAGGGAAACACGTGAACTGGTAAAGAATTCCAAGACTTAATGGTGCGGCAGAAGAAGGAGTCGCCGAACCGCTTGGTTCAATAGATAAAAATAAAAAGATTTGCAACGTAGGTGCATTTTATTGTAAATCTTGCACTCTTAAGCATTTTAAGTTCCTTAGTTGTACCATAGAATAAGTAATAGTACTACGGTTGTACTTAAACTAATATCTGTACGAGGTAGTTGAGGCCATCCCCGCGCTCGCTCTTCAGCTTAACGTTGACGTAAGTGGAACCGATGCCGCCTGACGTGATCGTCGCACGAGCCTTTGTCTTATCGATGTCGATCGCTGATATGCCCTGCGAAAGATAATAATTATATCGTTTTTTTATTTACACATACTAGCAATTTGTGCTTCCAAAAAGTTTATCGGGCGATTCATAATAAGGTATGAAACGACGAACATAAAAAGTGTCTTGAGGTCATTCAAATCGTGGTATGAAACAACTTGATACGGGTCAGCACCCATTGGTCCTCTAAAATTCAACCCCTGGCATAAAAGTTGTAAATTCGACCCCTTTTTAGGTGCCCATTGGTCATTCGGTAATATTAGTTAATTTTTAAGGCACCCATTCGTCCTCTGGAATAAAATAAATTTTAATTAATAGATTCGACCCCTATTCAGGTGCCCATAGGTCCCATCATACACCAACAGCTATATTTTTTACATAAAATCCGTTGATTTAGTACAGTTGTGAACAACAAGTTTAAAGTAACTTTTTTAAATATTGTTATTTTTTTAATTTTTTTTTTTATTTATTTAACTTACATAGTTATTAAATTATGTACAATAGTTGTAAGAGCATTTTTGCATTGTTTATTTACTGTAAAGGCGATGATTGCATCTAAGTAAAAAGAAACAAAAACAGGGTACATAATGACGGTTATTTTTTATTTAAAAACTCAATTTATGAATACTTTTCTGTTTAGCTATTAATTTTGAAGACTAAAAACTAAAACCACTGGTTAGTCAGTCATTAAGCCTAGTTTATTTGTTTAACATGTGTTTTTCATAAAAACATGCTATAAAACTGTTTACCATTAGTTAAGTACCTAACCGAATGGAGTATAAAGACCCTCATAATGACAGTTAACAGTGTTAATTGCTATATATTGATTGATTTCGTCTTTCGACTAAGCTTTCAACCTCGACTCGCTCCTATAACTACGTATAGAAACTTCGTTAGGACTCAATAATGTATTACACCAACAGACTGTTACAAGTTTCTGCATATTTAATTCGTATTGATTTCTAGCGATAAAGGCATTTCACCATCCATTTAGATATTATAATTAGTTACAGTTACAGCCGATGTTAGATACTCGCCTACCAGAATACTTAATTGGAGTTACGAGTTTACTGAATCGGCACTAATAATAACGCATTTAAGTGCTTTTCGTAATGTAGGTACAATATTATAATTCTGATTTGCGAGTTCTTAATTTAGTAATGACTATAGAAATGGTGATATCTATTTTCACGAGTATTCTTTGCCCATTATTATTAACGAATAAAGGTTTTCTGATTTTTATTTGTGACTAGCCGTTGCCCGTGACTTCGTCCGCGTAATTTCGGAATAGCTTCGGAATAATTAATTTATATTAGGTTTTGAAGAAATAATTTATATTTGTGATATATAAAATCCAAATTGCTGAAAGAATGTAATTAGGTTTAGAATTTGAATAAAAAATAATAGACAATATTAAGCTTCAATTGAAAGTCATTCCACAGTATTCACAGTATCATTCAATGTTTTGATGTGATTGAAATAGTATATTATAACATCATAATATGGTTATGACAATAAAGTGTGCTTATATTATAAGCACACTTTTTATCTTTATTATATCTTAAGTTTTAGTACATTCTTGTACTATAGTAATAAAAATAGTTTATTTCTCACCAAAAACCAATAAATGCAAAATATGACACAAAAGTAGGGTTAGAGATTGCTGGTGCCTGTGGTAGGTAATAAAAACCTGAATTAGAGGTGGTAACCTTGGTAAAGTACCCAATCAAATATATGTGAGAATTCCATGAATACGTGAGCAAAAATCAATTGCAAATTTATTTGTATGCAATTTGATACTCACCTTGATAACCTTTTCAGCATCTTTTGTATTATAAAAGACGTACTTAGTTCTAGGAAAATATTGGCTAGATGATACATTCACAGATTTAGAGTATGCCACTATGCCATTGGCACCAATGATCAAGTCTTCAGCTCTATACATTGACACACATAGGACAACAATAAGACAAAATTGAACAGCTAACCCCATTTCCACTAATTTGTATTATGACTGGTTAGGACAAATAATACTTTCAGATTGACTGGGCAACTGTATTTTGAACGTTTGAGATTTGTTATCTATTTCCTGCTCTTGAAGTGAATAGATAAACTTATGCATCAACTATCAGATTTTATCAAGATAAGGGTTATCGATGACACTATTGGTTTGGTAAAATGTATAAATTTTCCACAAGATATAACAGTTACGTAAAACTTTGCCGAATATTTTACCAACAGATAAATATATTTTTTGTGTAACGAGCAAGGTCATTCAAACTAAAATTAATGTTAAAATGAATATCTACGAAGTTTTCATAATCGACATTTGAAACAATGCCCACTTTTCACCTGTCTGATCAGAATAAGCAATTTGCCCGTATTACCTAGATAATTAGCTAATAAAATAGCATATTTTTTTCTATTTCTAACAAACAAACTCAAAAAGAAAGTGGTAGGCGAGAAAATCAGATATCGGTTTTTTAATGATAATCAAAATGATCAGCAATATATCAATCTGCGTGAGACGAAATTCACCATCTCAAACCAGAAACCATAGACGGAAAATATTCTCTACTCTCTGTCACGATGTGATTATATTCTCTTTAGAGATGTTACAATCGGGACTATTTAGAATAATCCTATTAATGAATAAATAACTTGACAGATATTACGTTATTCTTACTGTTACCCAGTAGGACAAATATTAGTCACACACACACACATACACACATAATCACACCTTTACCCCGGAGGGTTAGGCAGAGGTGAATGAACACTCACATTTCACTAAATCATTATATTAGATCCCACGTAATAGGGGGTGAGCCTATTGCAGTATGACGGGTAAATAACAGTCGCTGTTTGCACTACTTTTCAATCAAACGACTACATCCAATTATTCAATATATTATGTAAATACGAAATAGTGACCAACATTTCCTTCATACTTTAACAGGCTTAGACGCACGCACATAGATTATAACATTGCTCATTGTCGCTATCATTATGACTATTACCAAATAAAATATCAAAATAATATGAAATAATCGTATTAGGTATACCTAGTAGGTATACCACTGTTATATTATGTTACTGGTATGTACCTGCTGCGATTACAAATAATGATTATATTTGTCCTCTCTCTACGCTATCCCTACTAATATTATAAATGCGAAAGTAACTCTGTCTGTCTGTCTGTCTGTCTGTCTGTCTGTCTGTCTCACTTTTACGACTAAACCGCTGAACCAATTTTGATGAAATTTGGTATAGAGGTAGGTTAGACCTTGAGAAAGGACATAGGCTATGTTTGGTCGCGATAACCGACATCCACGCGGGCGGAGCCGCGGGCAAAAGCTAGTAAAATATAAATAAACACCGACTATGACATGACATGACATGACAGTGACGCCTTCATTTTGTTTCATGGTTTCGTTTTATTGCTGATGTGTAGTGTAATTCCTCTTTCTGTTGCGTTCAAATTCAATTTGATACTCCGATATCACCCCATTTGAGAGGAGAGCAATGTCCGCATCCGTGGCATCCTTGTCCATGACATAGCAGATAAAATACAGGAGAGCCTCATTGCTGGACAAGTTTTTCAGCAACCCCGAGGCTACGTGCGTGACAAAAATGTCTGGCAATACCGCCAGAATGTGATAATATATGCGTGCCAATTATCTCATTACCAGTGATGCCCAAAACAGTGAAAAGTGGAGACAGACCCTAAGGGCCAGTCCACACGGCGCGTTGTTTGCGTCGCGTCGACGCAACGCAAATATTTTGACGCATAGCTGGCCACACGGGCGCTACGTCACCGCAGCGCAGCGTTACTACGATGCAGTCACAACGCGTACACCCCACCCGCTTCGCCTCGGGGGCTGCAGCTCCGTCGTGTGTGCGTTGCGTCGACGCAGCACCGTGTGGACACTATGATTATTTGTATTTAAAACGACGCAGTGGCACAGCGCTGCGTCGACGTAACGCAACGCAACGGGCCGCCGCCCGTGTGGACTGGCTCTAACCTTTTAGAAAAGTCGGAAGACAGACCCTGGGCTCCAAGATTCCTGCCTTCAGTTCAAAACACAACACTGTTTTGATGATGATTATATTATGAGAACACATACATTATAAAAATAAAATAGACGAATAAAAATACCAATTGTAATGAATAAACTGTTGTCTTATTGATATTCATTTTTGACTTTTCATATTGTCATTTCTGTAATAGCAACAAAGATAAAAAGTATTTTATTTAGTTATTGTTGAATACAAAAATTCCCTTGGCCTCAGTGGCATGGCGGTAGCGAACTCGAATGCTACGCAGGAGGCGCGGGTTCGATTCCCACTCAGTGCAAATATTTGCATGCATGAAATGTCTACTTGCATTGGCCTGGGTCATGGTATTTCCATGCCTTGGAGAGTACGTTAAGCCGTCAGTACCAGTTGTCTTACGAACATCTAATGGCAGTCGTTAGGGGTAGTTGGAGCCCTATAAATCCAACAACTAGTCTACACAATACTTTAATGTCGCCAATGGGTTTTGGAGGTCAGATGGCAGTTGCTTCACCGAAAATATGTAAGTTCAGCCGCGTCATGGTAGTACTGGAAGAGGTGGACCCCGGACTCTGAAGCAAGGCCGTGGATGTAACCAGAATGAATGCAAGGCTGATGATGATGATGACAAAAATTGCAAACAGTAAATTGTATGTTGAAAGCTCATTTAATCACTGAATATGAGCATATGACATGAAATAAATCTAAATTATTACCTATATCTTGTTAATATTGACTGTGAAGAATTAACTTTTGATAATATGAGATCGTCATCATCCTAGCGTTAGACCCGGTCTTACCCGCGTATAAGTAAAATGTATGTCAGAACACGATCATTGGTTGTTAGTTATTGCGGATTAGTAAAAGATGTTTACTTGTTAGGACTGATTATTTATTATGTATTTACATTGACTTATATACTAGTTATTTACATATAATAGAGAGAGGGGCTGGCGCGTGTAACTATAAACTGCTGACATGTATATTTCTTAGTTAATGTCATTACGTGCTACTTGTATAATATAACTTCCTATTTCCTAGTTACAGATTATGTACTTTGGCTATGATGTCATAGTACGTCATAGGGTCCATTACACGCTAGGTTTTGCCATGGTTTAACCATCAATCACGCCGTGAGTGACCAATAACATAACGTCTAATAACCGATTGACCAATAATATTCATGATTGACGGCATGATGCATGACGTTTGCGTGAGCGTGTAATAGACCCCTTAAGTTTTTTGACACTGTCACACAGTTCATTAGTCATAGCACAGATAAATAAATACTTTACCTACACGTTTTAATACCTTGATTACACATTTTTCTGTCTAAAGATTTAAACCATTATTGGTTTTATGGTTTTAAAGATGCAGTATCTATTCATCAATGATACCAGTACAGTAATACGATAGCATTTTAAAAATGTAATGACAGGTCAACGGATGTATGGAAAGTGGGCATCATTCTTTTGTAAACTATCGTATAGCTGTTTGTTATAGTATTATTTGTTATAAGATCTGTGGACTAATATTGCATGTTCAATAATTTTCAATAACTATTCTATTTCTTGATTCACATTTTTTAGATTAAAAAGTTCTAATCGAGTTAAATTTTATTCGTCTAAGTTATTCCTATTTTATTCGTCTACACTGTTATTCGTCAACGTTATATCCATGACATTCGAGTAGAACAAAGAAATTTATTCATTCAACAACCAATTCATTCAACCAAATTCATTCATTACATACTCTTCTTATATTAATACTTTGTGACTAAGACTGTCTATGAGTATAATCACGAGTCCATTCGGGTTGACTTCAAAATAAATATAATATCTACCTGTGCGTTAATTTTCAGCAATATCTGTTCACACAGTATACCTAGGTACTCAATGTGGTTTGAACAGAACAAATTACAAACCAATTTTAAAAAACATTCACATTCATGATAAGGAAGAATAAAGATTTAGAAGTCTATTTACTCACCTTAATTATTCTTGCATTATCATATGTATTGTAGAAGACGTTCTTGGTTCTCGTTTTAAGAGGAATGGAAGATAACTTTACATTTTCAGTGAATGCTAGCGTCCCGTTGACTGTAGTACCAACTTGCAAGTCAGCTGCGCTGCCTATAGCCACACACAGTACAAGAATAAAACATAATTGTACGGTAAACGACATGTTTATAAATTAAAGAGGATATGAGCGACTTGTTGAAGCAGTAGTATCTAATGAATGAATCGCTTACCCAGATTTGTTACTTCGTCTTATACTTTAGATAAGTTTAGTGAATCATTTTATCACGTTATATAACGATATGGATTTCAGATGAAATGTTTTTATTGTTAGTCATAATATATCATTTCAATTTTTGTTCTGTCGAAAGAAGTAAAAGACCGAAGTACCTAATAGAAGTAACCTAATTCCAGGGCAATAGGCTTGAAACACTTTGCTTGGGTAACAATATATCTATGTTGGTAACTATTTTCTTTTTGCTTAATAATCTGCAGACAAATTGCATACGCTGCAAAATGTAGACACAATGATTGAAATAAGGTGGCTGAACATGTTCGACATCAGCAGCAGCCTACTAAAGCCCTTCTTGAAGAGCCCTATGTTGTAGTCGCTCGGAAATTCACAGCAGGGAAATTATTCCGCCATCACAACCTGAGCGTGCACCAAATGAAGTTCCTCCGATACCTAACGCTTCAGGTAGTGACGTGGGATGATGAATTTCTTAAAAAGTTTCAAACTGCTTCTTTTTGAATGAAATATTAAAGTAATTAGTATGCTAACAATTCAAAACATTATTAAGTTTGAGTTCTTTTTTTGTAAATTTAAATTATACTAAATAATATTGAAAGATTAAAAAATAGATTGCAAATCGCTAAGTTGAAATTCTTAGAAATAGTGTCACAAGTTCTATTATATTTTTATTTACGTTAAACTAAAATGGTACCTACTTATCTAAATCTGCTAGTTAGAGCATGAACTTTCATGCTAGCTGCTTTATCAATTTAAAGAATGATGCCCACTTTCCATACATCCGTTGACCTGTCATTACATTTTTAAAATGCTATCGTATTACTGTACTGGTATCATTGATGAATAGATACTGCATCTTTAAAACCATAAAACCAATAATGGTTTAAATCTTTAGACAGAAAAATGTGTATTCAAGGTATTAAAACGTGTAGGTAAAGTATTTATTTATCTGTGCTTTGACTAATGAACTGTGTGACAGTGTCAAAAAACTTAAGGGGTCCATTACACGCTCATGCAAACGTCATGCATCATGCCGTCAATCATGAATATTATTGGTCAATCGGTTATTAGACGTTATGTTATTGGTCACTCACGGCGTGATTGATGGTTAAACCATGGCAAAACCTAGCGTGTAATGGACCCCTAACAACCAATGATCGTGTTCTGACATACATTTTACTTATACGCGGGTGCGACCGGGTCTAACGCTAGGATGATGACGATCTCATATTATCAAAAGTTAATTCTTCACAGTCAAGATTAACAAGATATAGGTAATAATTTAGATTTATTTCATGTCATATGCTCATATTCAGTGATTAAATGAGCTTTCAACATACAATTTACTGTTTGCAATTTTTGTCATCATCATCATCAGCCTTGCATTCATTCTGGTTACATCCAGGGCCTTGCTTCAGAGTCCGGGGTCCACCTCTTCCAGTACTACCACGACGCGGCTGAACTTACATATTTTCGGTGAAGCAACTGCCATCTGACCTCCAAAACCCATTGGCGACATTAATGTGTAGACTAGTTGTTGGATTTATAGGGCTCTAACTACCCCTAACGACTGCCATTAGATGTTCGTATGATAACTGGTACTGACGGCTTAACGTGCTCTCCAAGGCACGGAGATACCATGACCCAGGTCAATGCAAGTAGACATATTCATGCATGCAAATATTTGCACTGAGCGGAAATCGAACCCGCGCCTCCTGCGTAGCATTCGAGTTCACTACCGCCATGCCACTGAGGCTGAGGGAATTTTTGCATTCAACAATAACTAAATAAAATACCTTTTAACTTTATTGCTATTACAGAAATGACAATATGAAAAGTCAAAAATGAATATTAATAATACAACCTTACAACATTTTATTCATTACAATTGGTATTTTTATTCGTCTATTTTTTTATTTTTATAATGTATGTCATGTGTTCTCTTATTATAATAATCGTCAAAATAATGTTGTGTTTTGAATTGAAGGCAGGAATCTTAGAGCCCAGGGTCTGTCTTCCGACTTTTCTAAAAGGTTAGGGCCAGTCCACACGGCGCGTTGCGTCGACGCAGCACTGTGCCACTGAGTCGCGTCTTTTTACATACAAATAAATCATAGTGTCCACACGGCGCGCTGCGTCGACGCAACGCACACACGACGGAACTGCAGCCCCGGAGGCGAAGCGGGCGGGGGTGTACGCGTTGTGACTGTGACTGCATCGTAGTAACGCTGCGCTGCGGTGACGCAGCGCGCGCCCGTGTGGCCGGTTATGCGTCAAAATATTTGCGTTGCGTCGACGCAACGCAAACAACGCACCGTGTGGACTGGCCCTTAGGGTCTGTCTCCACTTTTCACTGTTTTGGGCATCACTGGTAATGAGATAATTGGCACGCATAACACATTCTACAACGATAGTTGAGCTAAGACTTCTTAGGCTTGCTCTGCTACCCGGCGGGGCGGTATTGCCAGACATTTTTATCATACACGTAGCCTGGGGGTTGCCGAAAAACTTGTCCAGCAATGAGGCTCTCCTGTATTTTATCTGCTATGTCATGGACAAGGATCCCACGGATGCGGACATTGCTCTTCTCTCAAATGGGGTGATATCAGAGTATCAAATTGAATTTGAACGCAACAGAAAGAGGAATTACACTATACACATCAGCAATAAAACGAAACCATGAAACCAAATGAAGCTGTCACTGTCATGTCATAGTCGGTGTTTGTTTACAGCGTAGAGAGAGGACAAATACAATTATTATTTGTAATCGTAGCAGGTACCAGTAACACAATATAACAGTGGTATACCTACTAGGTATACCTACCAGGTATACCTAATACGATTATTTCATATTATTTTGATATCTTATTAGGTAATAGTCAAAATAATAGCGACAATGAGCGATATTATAATCTATGTGCGTACGTTAATCCTAAGCCTGTTAAAGTATGAAGGAAAAGTTGGTCACTATTTCGTATTAAATGCCAGAAGCGCATCAGGCAATGTGTTTATTGGACGGGTTGTTGTAAATTCGTCTCTTTAAAATGATATTTAATGTGCGAAAATTCGTCTCACCTTAATAAATAAGTACTGCTAGCAAACAAAGTACCTAATAGATTAACAAAGCGTCATTTATTTGCGATCCCTTAAGAAGCCCTCTATGGATTTGAAAAATTGATATTACTGCTGAAAGAAAAACTGTTCACTCCGACTTGGATAGATTAGGTTAGAAGTTAGGTTCGTGGTAATTTTTTTTTAACCATGCAGATCTCTATAGGCCACGGTAACAACTCTCTTTCCATCAGGTTAGGTGGCTGACAAGCACAGGGATGATGGTAAGAGAGTGGTTGCCGTGGCCTATAGAAATTCTGTATGGTAATAAAAAAAATAACCACAAAGGCTAATGCGGGAGCTCCGCTCCGCTCCCGCATTTACCTTCTAACCTAATCTATCCAAGTCGGAATGTGCAGCTTTGCTTTCACTGCTATGTGAGAAACATTCTACGCAAAAAACACGTAGGTACTTAGCCATACCTACCAATAGAACACAATACCTACATGTCTTATCAGCACTTTCGCTGGTGGAAGTTGAAATTAGGATTAGCTCTCAAAAGATTAGTATCTATCTAACTAAATCATAGAGAAGAAAAATAGATTACATACATTACCTATGCTTCGACCGGCATTCTATACAATGCCTAGGTATTCTATTCATTTCCTAGGCAAAGTGTAAAATAGTTTAAACATTACAAACATATAATTTCATACATTGCCTGAACGACCCCGGCATTCTATACATTTCCTAGGTATTGTATAGAATGCCTGCATTATACACATTGCCTATAACATTTACATTATATTGAATAACTGGACGTAGTCGTTTGATTGAAAAGTAGTGCAAACAGCCACTATTATTTACTGCAATAGGCTCACCCCCTATTACGTGGGACCCAATACAATGATTTAGTGAAATGTGAGTGTTCATTCACCTCTGCCTAACCCTCCGGGGATAAAGGCGTGATTATGTGTGTTTGTATGTGTGTGTGTGTGTGTGACTAATATTTGTCCTACTGGGTAACAGGAAGAATAACGTAATATCTGTCAAGTCATTTGTTCATTAATACGATTATTCTAAATAGTCCCGATTGTGACATCTCTAAAGAGAATATAATCACAACGTGACAGAGAGTAGAGAATATTTTCCGTCTATGGTTTCTGCTTTAAGATGGTGAATTTCGTCTTACGCAGATTGATATATTGCTGATCATTTTGATTATATTATCATTAAAAAACTGATATCTGATTTTCTAGCCTAACACTTTCTTTCTAAGTTCTTAGGTTAAAAATAGAAAAAAATATGCTATTTTATGAGCTAATTATCTAGGCAATACGGGCAAATTGCTTATTCTGATCAGACAGGTGAAAAGTGGGCATTGTTCTTTACAATATTTTTTTGTAATAACGGCGTTTGAATAATATATGGGTCCAATGGGTGATGAAGTATGTATAGGAAAAAAATAATATTATTCTTTATTAATAATTTATTAATTTTTATTTTATTGTGAGGGCCGAAATATGGAGGTCGTACGAGTACACAGTCCTTTTGTACATTTAAACAAATATTTGCACGATATAGTTAAGTCCATTGCCGCGAGTACTCTTTATCCTAACATTGGTGTAGGTGAAGCCGATGCCACCGGAAGTGACGATTGCTTCGGCCTTCGATTTGCCCAAATCTATTGCTGATATGCCCTGCAAAAGATAGAAATGTCAATCATAAAGATACCGAATATTGTATAGGAATATTGTAAACTGTGTACCTTCTGAAAAAGCAAAATACTGCTGAATTGACAACCTTTTTCTCTTTTAAAGTCAGTTAAATTGCTTTATTTGGGTATTGGCCAACAATTTCTGAAGTTTTTTTATTGATTTTTTTTTATATAGGACACGTCAATTTGACTTCGCCTCGCCTGATGGTAAGCTGAAGGCAAAGTCTCTGATAAGAGATCCATTTAGGTGGCAGACAAGCTGATGGCCAACCTGAATGGAAGCGGTTACTGCAGCCTATGGACGTGGGCGACACGAGGGGCACTAACACTCATGCTGCCAGCGCGTTAGGACCTTCTAATGCTCTTTTTGAAGAATCTAATATTGTAATCGTAGTAAACCACTGCAGGGATAATCATTCCACAGCGTGAGCGTGCTTGGAATGAAGTTCCTTGCAAACCTTACCGCATAGCTTACTGCACGACGTTGGAACGTGTGAGGGTGAATTCCCTAGATAATAAAATATGTTTAACTATTTCTTTGTAAATTTAAATTGAAAAAGAAATATTGCAAAAGCGTTTCTTATTCTAAATTATTATACACAATGCCATAGTTTATATTAAATTACTCTTTGCGTTGAACCAGAACAGTGCACAGGAAATTCTGCTAGTTAGAGCATCTCCATTGAATTCCATAATGCTGCTATTTTTTAACAATTTGAGGTATTAAATTTTTTGCAAATTTTAGAAACGTCAATGAAACGCTTAGTAGTGGTTAAAGAATTGACCTTGCGATCAAGTAGTCCTGGATTCGAATCCAAGCCATTAAACTACCAACATTAACCCACTCCTAACACAAGCGATTTAGCTTTTTGTAATGTTGTTTTTTAAGAAAAAAGGTACACAATAACGATACATTAATTTTTATATTTATGACGCCTTTATTATCTCAATATGTTTTGTGCAATCAAACAAATATCTGCACGAAATAGTCGAGTCCATTGCCACGGGTACTCTGTATCTTGACATTGGTGTAGGTGAAGCCAATACCACCGGAAGTTATCGTCACCTCAGCCTTCGATTTACCCAAGTCTGTTGCTATTATGCCCTTCAAAAGATAAAAATTTCAATCAGACATAGCTTTTACTGTAGGGGATTTATATGGTCCCTTTTAGTAATAAAAACTAGTTAAAAACCTTAAAAAAGCACATTTTGACGGACTCACAAAGTTTGACTTTATTGGTGTTTTATAGAATGTAATAGCCCATAGCAATTTCGTACTTAAATTCGCATAAAGTTTTTTTTCCTCCCCTTCTAATTAAGATCATTCATTTACTTACTGTGTTTCAAATTCTTATTCAATTCTAGGGAATACCCAAGGATTAGAAAGATTCACAAATGTATAATTAACGTATACGTCTATAAAATGGACACAGTCCATAATCAATGTATAACATTACTCTGTGAACAAATCAATAAAAATGTCAATGTCACTTACCTTAATAAGTCTTGCGGTACTATTTGTATTATAGAAGACATTCTTGGTTCTTGTTGTAAGAGGAATAGAGTTCAATTTTACATTTTCAGTGTAAACGATTGTAGTGTTGATGGTGGAGCCAAGAATTAAGTCTGCTGCACTGCATACAGCCACACACACAACAGCAGCAAAGCAAAGTCGAGCAACGAAAGACATTTTGCTAATGTGGTATTGGTGATGTGACTTCTTTGAAGAATAATATCTAATAAACGGTTGAAATGTTATATCCAGTTTATATTTAATGTCTAGCACTTGAGTTAAGTGTAATGAATCATGTTATCGGCTTATGTGATGATACGGACTTTTTATGAGCCAATCAAATTATCTGTTAGTCATATGTCGTACTTCAATTTTGAAATACATACTTCAAAAACCAATCCTTTGTTTTAAAAGTTACAAATAAAATGTGGGTGATTCATGTTTAAGGACGGAAAGGAAACAGTTTACTCAACTTTATCTGTATCAAGATACCTATTCCTTGTCCAGCTGATTGAATGCGTTATTTATTAACTGATTGAGTATGAGTAAACAAGATATTCAGGTGGATATTCACTGACCAATATTTGAAGCTAAAACACACTGATTTGCCATGAATTCATTATTGATTCTCATGATACATAATCACGGAGTCATTGCTATTACCATCACAAAAGAATCTGAATCAAAACACAAGTATGCAGAATGTATACTCTTGCAGAGACGCCGACATTTCTCATTATTCCTTGGTATAAGTATCATATTATAAGTAATAAATCACGTTGGTCTTTACTGAAGTAAAAGTCTTCTTCTCCTAGTTGTAATAGCGCCTGAGTTAAGAGAGATAATATTATATTGGTATGTACTACTACTATCTGAATATCTGTTTGAGGAACACAATACAAGATATCTAACTATTAATGAACAATAACATATCACATGTTACAGCACTATTCTCGAATTTCAATTCAAAACCGACGCCCACATGACCGAAATTTTCACTCAACTCGACATGAAAAAGTGATTCTCCGTACCCAATTTGTTCGGCAGTATGGCTTTATCAAAAGTTGGACACATTAGTACCAGATGTGCTCGGTGTGAAACGACTTCAAGTTCTTTTGATCCCGTTGTACTTATGGGTTATGGTCCCATCTATTACTGGTGGGCCTTTATTTGTAACGGGGGCACAGGTCGCGCTCTTATTTTTTATTTAATTGTTATTACTACATAAAAATGTAATGTTTCCATCGAGATAATGTCACTTGGTGTCGATTCTGATGTCAGTTTTTGGATGAACTAATGATGCTTGATGTTATGATTCATTTTGACATCTTTCGATATTACGTGAACCTCAAATAATTATATTCTTAAGATACTCGTAATAAAACTGGTAGATGATGATGAAATGCATTCATCATTCAGTGAATCCTCGTGATTTTGGCTTGACTATGTTTATTTTAAATGCATTTCTGAAACAAATTTTCTTCACGTATTTAGTCCCTTGTAGCACGGTTTGTAGCATCGTTATAAGTGTCGATTTCAGTAAGCTGTACAATAATTGTATATATTGGACGACTTATATGGAATCGCTTCAGTCTAATTCTAACCTAACATCGTAATGTGTACCTGTATATTACTATTTTAAATTGATTGATTTCACCCCTGAATATGAATGTCATACCTTTACAAATTTATTGTATCATATTGAGTTTTTATGTGCCTCGGAGAGCACGTTAAGCCGTCGGTTCCGGTTGCCATGAGAACATCTATGGCAGTCGTTACGGGGTAGTTGGAGCCCTCAAAAATCCAAAAACAACGGTCTAACTGCAAAGCTTCGATATCGCCTAATGTTAACATTGGGTTGTGGAGGTCAGATGACGATCGCTTCACGGAAAATATCGAGGTCTAGCCAAATCCGTGGTTAAGACTGGTAAAAGCGGACCCCAGACTCCGAGCTGAAAGCTTCAGATGCGAATGGGAATTAACGCTAAGAGAAAGAAGATTGAGTTTTTATAGATAACTCTAACATTTCATAATGAGTCTACACATAACGATCATAAAATAAATTAACTGAAAATATAAAACAAAAATGAAAGTGAAAACATTTCAATAAACTTCTTCTCTAGTCACGGGCTCATAAAGTAAGCACAACATTTAGTTTTGGCAAGTTATTTTATTTGTTTTGACATGAAAACCTTGCCAAGTAAATTTTCACGCAACAATATTTTATTTTTTGTTGTTATGATTAACGTGTATCTATGTTAGACACTTTGTGAACTCATGCTTCGTAAACATAAACACTTAACAATTACAAACAAAGTTCGGGTACTTTGAAATAACTTCGCAGGTCAACATTGAGACAATCACCATTTCAGTTTCCTCGTGACCTGGGTGTCAAAACTTTGGTTATATTTTAGTTTTAACTAGCAGTCTAGAAATTGTAATATTAGTTTTATTTCAATAATTTTATATTTCAAAGAATCAAAGAATCAAAGAATCAATTTCGTTTATTCAATTTAGGCACATATAGAGCACATATGAACGTCAAAATATTACAATTGTGTCAAGAAGTATGTAAACAAAAAATAAAATATTAAATAAATTAAAGTAAACCATTTGAAAATGATACTTTCGCTGGTTTGGTTCAAATTCATACACATTTCTCTTGCTTTCAAATAATACATTCATTTAGACATTAAATAATGAACTCTTTTTTTAAAGTTCTATACCCACGAAAGACTATCGTAATCGTAACGTAAATGTATGGAGAGAACGGAGCAATGCGATTGGCAGGCTTCACACACACACAGGTTCGCAGCAGGCAGGTGGCCAATCACAAAGCACCCTCCGTTCGATACCTACGTTACGCATCCGAATATTTTTCGTGCTCGGGATGGTGCACATTATTCTCGTTGTGAGTTCACTTTTCCTGTTCAAAATTGTATTATGACGGTTGAGAAGATATCTGTATACGTGTTATCATAACAACAAAGATAAACAAATAAGATACAACAACATATACCTGATAATTGTGATATCCGTAGATAACAACATCTGATAACGAACGACTGTAATAGTACTTGAGGATAAAGTATTGGGACATTTTTTCCTTGTTGATCTTTTACAAATATTTCAAGCTAGCCTTCTGCCCGCGTGCATCTCGGTTAACGTGACCTTTGCTCATATATCTCTGATTCTACTCAACCGATTGCGATCAAACAAACAATAGATTTTAAGTCTGATCAAGCTCTTTCTAACAAAAAAAACCGCATCAAAATCCGTTCAGTAGTTTTTGCGTCCATCGCCAACAAACAGACAAACAGAGAAATAGACAAGCAATTCAAAAAAAATCTTTTCGTGTTCAGTATCGTTATAACATAACCCAAGTATTTTTTTTTTAAATATCTCCAATGTACAGACACGACCACTTTAAAATTATATAATAGTATAGATGTTATAAATAGGTACAGAGACCAACGGGGAAGTGAATACAGCAAATGTTTACCTTCTATAATTGCGACCATGTAAGATTTTTTGTATTATCTCTCAAATATTTGTAAACAAAACCAATTCAAATTAAATGGTGTGTTTAATTCCTCCGCTGTAAGCACACGTGCGCCAAAGTTATGTTCCAAATAAGTTTGCGGTGTTATCAAGCAGTAAAATAAAACTAATGACCACACTGTGTTGCCCGCTGTACCCACAACTATTTGAATATATTATCTGTTGTGTTACACTGAAACAATTTCAAAATAAATAAAATACGAAGATAAAGTAGAGAAGAATATAAAATAACTTTTCTCATTGAATGTACCACCTTTATAAAACGCTGTTAGAAGCTAATAATTTTTTGGGGGAAATTGGTAAAAGGGGGAATCGGGAATAAGTCGCAAAATTAGGGTGTGTAGGGCCTATCAACACTTAGGTACGCCAAAGTTAGCTCGAAATCGAGGTTACACCTGTTTGAAATAGACAGAGGCTGTGGAGTAGGATTCGCTCTGGGGTTGGGAGGTTAGACCGCAGTTTTTCCTGTAAAAACTGACATACATGTGAAAACACTTAGGTGGCAGAAAAGCACACATCCCACCTGATGGATAGTAGTCACCGTAGCCTATCAGGGGTTAGCGACAATACTTACTAGTTTCGGTTACAAATTTCTATCCTAAAAGAAATTAAAAATACTTTAGATGCAACTGACAATTTGCTATGATAATATTTAAGTTAATAATTTCAATACCTATTACTCATTTTTACCCTTCCTAAGTACGAAAATAAAGTCAATTGTATTGTCATAGGTCATGAAAAATTTGAGCCTATTTGTACTTCATGATGAATCAAAAGACCATGAAAGAAACTTTAAAACAGACTTTCCTTTCTCTGCCATTGGCCCTTTAGAGTATAATGACAATTCATTGCTCTTCAAAACAAGAGGGGTGAAGGGGGAGGGGGTGAAACAAAAACACGGATTAATCGGCAACTTCGGCTCTTTCGGCGATGCTCAGAGTTGTGCATAATTAAATAGTGATTAAGCCTCTTTCTGAGTGTTTAAATTAGGAGATTGGGTACTGCTCGCATTAGATTTACGTAAGACTTTTTACTAGCAAAGTATACGTTCAATATGGAATATTTGCTGAAATTAATAAAGCAGTCACCAGTAATAACCATAACCAATTATCTCTATGTAGGCAAGCCATATAAAGTAAAGTATTGTAGAATAGGGTGATGAATGTATGGGATTTGACGTACCGATGTGACAAGTATTTTGACGTTTACGACATACGTTGATGACTGTCATTATATCCGTCAAACGTCGAATCCTATATTTATCATTCTATTTCATAAATCATCGGTCAAAAATCACCACTTGTTTAGGATCAGACAGATATCAGCTTAGCAACAGACAAGGAAAAATCGTATTGAAGTTGAACAATATGAAAAAATCCATTATAAAAGCAGCAAATAGACATAATATAAGTGTGCGAAATTATTATCATCCTGATATTACGAGTATTTCCTTGATTTGTAGTATTTTGGTTTATAAAAAAATTATAATTGTCTCTATTTATGTACCTGGGATAATTTATTTTTTGATGGGAAAAATGCTGTAGGCCCTACCATGAACTTTTAAAATAGGTCAATAATTGAAAAGCTGTCTTACTACCAACTGCATTAATAACTTTGTAATCCTGTGTAGGTATTTAAATGGGATTACAAGGTTATTAATGCTGTTGTTGGTAGTAACTAGTATGACAGCCGTTCAATTTTGTTATTGACCTGTTTAAAGTCTTCATAGTACGGGCTGGTCCTTTGAGAAGATTTTAGGCTGACATATAAGCCATTGCAGATTTTTTTTTGTTTCATGTGCAATGGAACACGAACTAGGTCATGTCAGCACACTATTTTTTTCGTGCAGAAGTCGCCGTGGGCTTCACCTAATCGAGGCTAACGATGAGGTGGGTACGTCGGACTCCAATCGACTATAACCGTAGAATTGGTCGCTTGCTTGCATTGCATTTACATCAGTCTATGTGGCCGAGGAAGACGGAATGGTCCTAACAGAAACAGATAACGATAATAAACTATACTACTTGTTGAAAATGAGTTAAATAAAATTACGGGTAATTAGCCTGAACAGTTGTGAGCTAACTCAACTCATTTAGAGAAACAGTCAGAGCAAACATTATCAATTAACACTAATTACTAAAGATTATAAATTGTTACTTATATGTAATAACAGTTATTTATTTTGATTTGCAGGGATTCATCTAAATTCGTGGTCCTATTTATATACAGTAATAAAAATACTACCGGTAAATTATTTAGATCTTTTTTCATTTGCAAAAACTATAATACATAATATCTTAGTGATATATTATGAACACTTATTTGAATGAAATTTTGAAACATTTATTATGCCCGCGTCGCCCTAAGACGGATCTATAGAGGAATTTGGATCAGCTTCGTGCGGGCCTCGGTGTCTTAGTGTTCAGAGCATTCCCCCTGTAAGGGAAAGATCGCGGGTTGAGTTCCGCTCGAGGTCAATTCTCTTTTCTCTTTCTTAATCGATATGAACACTTATATTTGAATATAGTTTTCAAGAGGCTGATATATTGAGGTTAGAAAATATCACAATTTGAACGTTTTCCGGCATTAAAACGGCGACTCGATGTGAGTGATTCGCGTTCCGAACTCGCGCACAGAGCTCACACATTAGTCTCATTAATTACATATAACACGTCGTAATGACTTACCTGCTTCTTATTTAAGGTCAAAGTTAGTACGAAAAAGAAATTATTTCTTCAGTTATTTGTGGAATGATCAAGTTGGCATATTTTAGTAAAAACCTCATTATCACTATTCAGAATTGCAGTGAAAAGTATAATAATATTTTTTTTAAATCTAATAGTTATGTTTATAGATAAATGCTTGAAGTAAATATTATTCATACTATGATTTAACCTTGTATAGTACCCAGTTGCATCAGAGACTCACCTCGGACCCTCACTAGGTCCACTCACTCCTTCTCTTCTTTTCGGCTTATACTGCTTTTATGTAAGCAGCTGCTGTCTTATAGTAGTTGGAATGTATCCAAATTCGTGAGAAAAGCCTGTGTCTCGTCCGTTAATAAGAAAGTGCAACATTAAATATACACTAATTGTACTTTTCCACAATGCTTGTATGTGCACTGTGGAAAAGTACGTGTCTCACGCCGGTTTACAGTTGACTTAGACCCTGAAGATCTTGGAGGGCCCCAAAATCTTCCTCCAGTTCAAGTTATTCAAATACATCATCATGGCAGACAAGCACACGGCCACACTCACCCTGCGACTCCACAAGAACCTTCTAATGCCCTTCTTGAAGAACCCCATATAATTTTGAGGAGCCCCAAATATGAAAAAATATTAGAGCACTTTTAAGTTTAATTTTCTAGTGCTAGTTTGAAGACTATCGCCCCAGACCCTTGAATGTCCCACAATGCATACGAGCAAAACCAACAGTTCTCAAAAGGCACGAACAAAATGTAAGCGGCAGTAACAAAGGTGGCTAAACATCGTCTGTTTAGGCACAACGCTCTTGAGTCGAGCGTTCTTGAGCGGAGAGCTCGCCTCGAGCCCTTCATTGTACAGCTGATCAATACCAGTTAGGCGTATACACTAATAGAAGGTATTTAGTGCGAGATATTGCAACAGGCTAAAAGCTATACAAGGTAGTAAACGCTTGGTACTTAAGCAATGATGGAGTAAAAAACTGGAAAAATGAGTATATATTTAAGAATACCTCATACCTCAATGTTTTAGTACGTACATACGTACGTTTTATTTATATGAATTTTTAAGTTACCTACGTAGAAGCATAATATTATATACCATTCTAAGGTTGAAGGTTCACATTGGATGTTTTATTACTATATTGTGAATTGATGTTATTGAAAATTTACATGAATATTAACATTTTTAACTAATGAAATGGATTCGCGTAGAATCCGTTAAAATGTATATTTTATTTCAATGGGCAATATTCAAGTAAACTTACGACAGTAAATATCTATACATAATTTTATAAAACTGGAGAGATTGTTTATTTGTTCGTTGTTTGAACGCGCTAATCTCAGAAAATACCAAAATTAAAAATTGGGGACCTTGGGGAGCTGGAGCAAGGAGGCCAAAATCCTTGTTAGGGACATAGGAAGCAGGCTCATAGAGACTACTGGAGACTCCCGCTCCGGAGCGTTCCTGGTGCAAAGGCTGGCCATCGCAATCCAGCGTGGAAACGCGGCGAGTGTGATGGGCACTTTTGCCCCGGGAACGGTCAGGGGCGGGTTATTTGATTAATTTATGGACTTGATAAAATTTTATTGTGACATGTTTATTTATTGAATAAATAAATTAAAAATTATAAAATATTTTACCTGTTGAATAGTCCTTTTATAGACGTAGGCTGTATAACATCACGCGCATCAAAAGTAAATAAATAAATAAAATAAAAAATCACACATACTACAAAAGGGAACGGAGCAGTGATCATAAGTGCCAACAAATACGGCAGATTTCCTTACTTTACGTGAAAATTAAAAAAATTACGGGCCTATAGGTGACTGAAAGGGGTAATATGGTTTTGAAATATGCCAAGGGTAAAGCCGCGGCGGGTAAGCTTGTGTAGTTATGTGTGTTCATTAAAAATCTATCAAACATAGTGTTTGATTCATACTCTATAACAGTTATAGAGTGGAACTCAACCCTTCCATCACCGTCTATTAAATAAAACAAACCATTAAGTACACTTCGTGGGAGTGGGAATGAAAGAAAAATATATCTATAGTCACTTCTTATTGGGCCCGGTAGTGATCTCACCGAGGGAAGGGGTTATTTAATAGGGTTCGCACCTGATAAAGTGACGACCAATACTTTCTTATGTGTGTGAGATTTTTGATTCCCTCTGGATGACTTTAAATTCCCATGCAGAAAGAAGTAGTTTTAACAAATTCCAAAATAGAAAATAATCTTTCCTTAGAGGAGAACTTTGACTTCACCTCGCCTGATAGTAAGCTGAAGACAAAGTCTCAGAAAAAAGGGCCTTTTAGTTTTGATATAATTTTGTCAAAATCATGAAACAGAAAAACAGCTTTTTCTGTTCTGTGGCTAAAATCTACTCTGGAGGTTCTTTAAGAAGAGTATTGGAAGGGCCACGGTAACCGCTTTCCATCAGGTGGTCCGTGAGTTTGTCTATCATTTAAAGGGTATAAAAGAACTAGACAGTGTGTAACGGACATTATCTCAAATCTAAAGACGTTATATTAACATGATTACTATCATGTGTAACCAGCCTTAGTTATAGTAAAGTTAGTGAACTGTATCCCAAACTTTAATACGCTACTAATACTGCTAACACTGCGCAAGCCTGGGAAGGAAGCCATGCGGCTTAATTGTGTACCAGTAACTATGAGCTACCTGATTGTGTTTCGCGGGCTGCTGCCAACTTTGCAGATTGATTTCTTAACCACAGACTACAGGATAATTTTCGTTATTTTCACTAGCAAGCAATTGTTGTGGTTCAAGAAAGGATTGGGTTTAAGAAATCACACACAACACACTGAAGCGCTTTTGTGCCTGGTATATCTACAATCTATAACAACACGACTTACCATCAGAAGGGCCGTGTGCTTGTCTGCGACCTAAGTAGAATAAAAAATCATCCCGGCGCAGACGCAAATTTTTTTCCAATTGTATCTAACTGGTTTCGCTTACATATTCTTGATTTTTCAGTATAATTAATTGGAAACTAACATAATGTAAATCCCCGAAGGAGTATTAACACCCATATTTCGCCAACTATAATTTTCGGTTTTGAATCACCCCTATTGCCGTCTACCGGACACTTCGTCACTGGCTATATTTACCTACTGTCGGATGGAGTACAGTCCAATCCCTTGCTCGCTTACTATTATAAGCGACCCCCCCCCCCCCCCATCTTTGCCTGTGGGTGTTAGAACACCCACAGGCAAAGATTGGGGGGGGGGGGGACTATTCTACTCCACCGAGACCAACACGTACTACTGAACCGGAGTGACGAAAAGTGTATCATTTGTACTACTAGTTGTACTATAAATGAACAAACCCATAGTAAACTACTTGTATTTTTTTAGTAGTACTACTGATACAATAATGTATCATTTGTACCAGTATCTACCAGTTGTACTAATCAGTAGTACTACTGATCCACGGAACCATAGACATCGGATTAAAAAAAATCTGCAGACAGAACGGTACTTGCTCGTTGGATACAACTGAGAAATCACAATGAGGACGATAATGCTGTGCCATATCGGTAACAAAAAGTGTCTCCATTTGCGCAGTACCTAACAATATAACTAACTGAAACTTTGCTAAGAAGCAGCAGACAGTTTTCTAAAGGTATTATTGTTTTAAAGACGCACGCCTGCCCACGACAGCCGCATTGTGGGGCACTGTGTGTTTGTCAGCAAGACGGGCAGAGAATGCTCGTGTTTCACAAAGAAGACTGGTGGATGTATGTACTTGAAATACATAGTTAGAAATACTATACAAGGGAGATGAGTAAATGACGTAATGCAAATTAAAAATAATAATACTGCCATTAGAATAAGCTATATACGCGTAATATTTTACTACAATTAGATTGTGGTTATGAGTGGGGTTGACGTTGTTAGTTTATTTAATAAGATTCTTGCTTGGGACCTTTCGATTCTAAGTTCCATGTACTGGAAGCTAACCAAAATCTTTTCAAATATTATGCATTAACAAAATATACAATTATACATTAAAAAACAGCCTCCGTGGCATAGCGGTAGTGAACGCGGCCGCTACGCAGGAGGCGCGGGTTCGATCCCCGCTCATTGCAAATATTTGTGTGAATGAAATATGAGTATTTGCATTGATCTGGTCATGCCTCGGAGAGCACGTTAAGCCGTCGGTCCCGGTTGCCATAAGAAAATCTATGGCAGTCGTTACGGGTAGTTAGAGCCCTAAAAAATCCAAAAACAACGGTCTAACTGCAAAGTTTCGATGTCGCCTAATGTTAACATTGGATTGTGGAGGTCAGCGGCTTTACCATAAACCTTAAAACAGGTCAATAATTGAACTGCTGTCATTCTACCAACTGCAAATGTCACTTTGTACTGTCATATAAATTTATAGGATTGCAAAGGGATTCCAAAGTGACATTTACAGTTGTTGAATGTTGTTGAATGACAGCAGTTCAATTATTGACCTGTTTTAAGAGTTCATGGTATGGGCCCAGATGACAATCGCTTCACGGAAAATATCGATGTATAGCCAAATCCGTAGTTAAGACTGGTAAAGCAGACCCCAGACTCCGAGCTTCGGATGCGAATGGGAATTAACGCTAAGAGGAAGAGAACAAAATATACAGTTGCAAAAGTAAAATGAAATACAAAATAAATCTTATTTTTTAAATCAATTATTTATCTCAGTTTAGTAAAGAAGAATTGTAAAACAACTGTATTATAATACATTACGTTTCTTCGTACTCACGGCATTCTCAACGTTTTACAATGATTTTTGTAAATCTTTGAGAATGCCGTAAGGCGAAACCGTTTCAAAGGATCGAAATAAAAATGTGGAAAAGTACAAGTGCTTTATCCAATATAATTAAATAATTATACATATCGTTAAGTAAAAAGGAAACATCACTTCTTAGGAAGGATTTGAAAGTTAAAATATTGTCGTGTACCTGCGACTCTACCTGGCTGTTAGCGCGAGTCTCTGTCTGCGATCTAATATTAAACTACCATTACTCTTACTTTAGTTACAGCAAGCTTACTTACATTGACATCAGCTAATAGTGTGCGACTTTGAACTTCGATATCCTTGTTGTTTGTCAATGAAATTAAGCAAAGGAAAAATTTAAATCAACTAGCCTTCCGCCCGCGGCTCCGCCCTCGTGCATCTCGAGTAACGCGACCTTTGCTCATATCTTCGGTTCTACTCAACCGATTGCGATAAAACAAACGTAAGATTTTAAGTCTGATCAAGCCCTTTCTAACAAAAAAAACCGCATCAAAATCCGGCCAGTAGTTTTTGCGTCCATCGCGAACAAACAGACAAACAGAGAGGAAATTAAAAAAAATATTTTCGTGTTCAGGGCCCATACCATGAACTCTTAAAACAGGTCAATATTTGAACTGCTGTCATCCTACCAACTGCAAATGTCACTTTGTAATCCTATATATTATGTAATAGGTTTATGGTAAGGCCGCAGTATCGTTAACATATCATAACCCAAGTTTTCGTTTTAATATCTCCAATGTAAAGACACGACCACTTTACAATTATATAATAGTATAGATGGTTAAGGTATAATAGGCAAGATATTTGAATCCCTATCTAAGATAATAAAAAATATCACGCAATATTCATGAATCCATATGAGAACGAATAAGGAATACCTATTATGAAAAAGATACTCATATTTTTAATTCATTTTATACATTGTAATGAAATTCTCTGTCTGAGGTAATTTTTTGATGATAGGGTAACAAGTAGAAAAACAACTTTCAAATAAATGCGAGGTTTCGGGCAATTAAAAGTATGTCATTATGTCTTTTAGGTCAAACAAAACATTCGGGCAAATGAAATTCGGGTAAATGAAATTCGGGAATATGATGATTATGGCATATAATCTTCGGTTAAACAATAGACAACCACAAAATTCTCGTGTCACAATGTTCGTTCCCGTACTCCTCCGAAACGGCTTGACCGATTCTCATGAAATTTTGTGAGCATATTGAGTAGGTCTGAGAATCGGCCAACATCTATTTTTTATACCCCTAAGTGATAAGGGTGCAGCGGGAACGGGATTTGAATACCGCGTGGGCCGAAAATATGGCGGTACAGTTCGCCGGGGCAGCTAGTATTATGTATGTTTATCCATAACCGGGCAGGGAGAGATCTTACAATGATTTTATGGGAAGTAGTAAGTAAGAATAGCTGACGTTATTTGTTTTATGTGTTCTAGAAAGTAGATAAACATACTTAGGAAGTCAAAACGCTTACTTTGTCTAATTTACATGAAGTGAAATAGGTACAGTAAATGTGCCATTTCATGTTGAAGTATCATTACATTACTGTTTCGGAATAAATACTTCAGAGGGCTATCCCCAGGCAGAAGATCAACATTATTATAGGATTAATTTAGTATTGTTTGATGATGGACCAACTCGTGATGTTAATTGAAATTAATCCTATGGAAATTTGAACCGTTTTAGAAATTATAATATTTACAACAGCCGGAATGTTTTCATGAAATCTAATTTTAATTAAAGATAAACTTGAAATACGCAATTTTGTTTACATAAGATGCTAGATTTGTGATGATAATCAAATACCTAGTTATATTAGATACCTGCAGCGATAAAGATGTACATAATATATTAGTCATTAAAAATTATTTGGGTGAAACGAAGTTGATACTTTACCAAAGATTAACCTGAATATTATTAAAAAAAAAACTAATTTATTCTAGGGTCTCGGTAATAGAAGTAACGATACATACTTGCACACACGTACACAGGATACCGATAAACTTTTGTCAACTTATTGCTTGGACTTTGCGATTTAACTCCGTCAAGCTAACTTATAATTCATGGTTTGTCTTTTACGAAATGTTCAAATGTGAAACAAACAACAACAAACGAGATAAAGTCCGCCCCCCTAGACAAGTGGCAATTCGGTGGCTGGCATATTGTAGAATATAATGAAGAATGTATGAGATTTGATTACCCGTTGTCCTAGGTGAGCGACAAGTCCGACAGCGCGACAACGCGACGCGATGCGTGACATGTTTTTCCATACATCAATGACATTTTCACGCGACGCATCGTAGGACACAAGAACAACGACCATTTGATTTTCACGCGCGGCGTCGTAACGCGTCGCGTTGTCGGTGTCGCGCTTGTCGCTCACCTAGGACAAGGCCATAAACGTCAAATCGCTAACATTCGTCATTCTAGTCTACAAAATGCTGGCAAATGAATGGTCTTTGTCTGACGAGGCTCATATTCTGTCCTCCATGGGCAAGGCAGTAATATGATTGGGATTTGCGATCAGATGCAGAAGAATAGAGCTAGTGTACAATATTTTCAATCAGATTTCAACAATAGTACACTCCAGTGAAATAAAATTAATTCGAATTCTAAACACATTCTTCACTACGCTTTCAGTTTTCATTAGCAGACGATGCCACCTATTGTGCTTCTATAGAAACTAATACCGTCCTCTTGCTCCGTCCGGCATCATATCTTAGTCTTCACGCTCTCGTGAAATTGAAAAACAACGATACGGCCCTCTTTTGTTGAGGCCTCTTTTGTCTCAAACAAGATACTTATCAGGCATTTACTCGTTTACCTGTCCCGCCTCTCTTTTTTTAATAAGCTGTCTTGTTTACCATCCTATCTAGAAGGGGATCTTGGTGATTTTATTTTGCCTTTATTCTTTCTGTATTAAGTTACTCGGTAACGGTTCTCTTAATTTAGTACTGGAGTCTTTGTTGAGTGATGTTAGAGAAAGGAAAGTTAAAATTTTCCTTTATTATTATATTTCGTCTTGAACAATTTGCGGAATCAAGTATATTGTACTTGTAAACTCAAATTGAATTACTTTTGAAAGCTTGTAATCTCGTAATATATTATATTTAGGTGCGAAAAGTTTTGAACTATATATTACGAAAGGTACGTTTCAGAACATTATAGCATTTTATATACCAAGGGATTTTGCATAAAAAAA
Source organism: Eilema depressum (assembly GCA_914767945.1). Lineage (NCBI taxonomy): Eukaryota > Metazoa > Arthropoda > Insecta > Lepidoptera > Erebidae > Eilema > Eilema depressum. Next base: position 773,974 of record OU612018.1, read on the forward strand.
AACTAAGAACATCAATGTAACTCACAATAGAATATTGATCAGTACTAAAATGGTTAGTAGTCTTCAGTATGTATACTTATTAATATACATAAAGTAAGTTATAATACTAACTCTAACAACAAGGACACACCATGAACATTTCAGTTTGATAGAGGTAGAACATGTCCTCTAAACTATATTACACCTTCTAACTAAACGATAAAACGCTAGTCTAAGCGAATTATACCACTTGACAGAGAGTTTTAAACACAGTCGTAACGTGAGTACCCGGCGAATTTTAATTGCTTAGCACAGAAAATAGAACTGGCGTAGAACTAAACCATCCTAAATATGCCGGGTAATACGAAAGCTCGTATTTAGGTTACGGTTGGTCAAGTCTTATAAGGACTCAGTCCAAAGCGCTCGCTGCGTAAACTGTAATAAAACTCGCTGGTGCGGAGCGAGCCGCAATGAATAATTCCTTACATATTTGATGTTTATATAAAAAGAGGGGAGCGCCTGTCAGTTTGACAAACGCCGTCTCAGGTGTCGCTCGTGTGCCCCAATTATGGAATGGAAATTATTACAGTTCCCACTCTTCAGTTGAATCGAAGCGGCTCATTACCGCAGCCTAGAATGTTCGCTAACGTCGTTTTGGGATTCATTCATATCAATCTGTCAAATATCGCTTAACGAAGAAACAAATTCCCTTTGTTTTAAAATGTTTAAACTGAATATATATACTTACGCCTTTAAATCACGAAGGGGTAGACAGAGGTATTATTAGCACCCACATTTCGCCAACTATGATTTCAGTCCTATGTAATAAGGGCGAGCCTATTACCGTCTAGCGGGCATTTTGTCATGTGTTTTCTGTCGGATGTAGAACAACTAAGTATCCCTCAGTCACCATGAATGTGCATGTGACCACTAGGGATTATTCTGTAGCAATGTTTGTTATAAAACATTTTTTTAAATACCTAACTACTTTTTATAAATTTATCTTAGCTACTATAAGCTAGACTTGGAAAGAGAAGGAGAGGAAAAGAAAATCGCATACAACACAGAATCATGTAATTGAGAAGTGTCTGCTGCAGAAAAATCAGAATCTAATTATATTAAATGAAATAAGCCTCTTTTTTTTAACTTTATCGGCAGTTCACATTTTGTTAACGTTATTGAAATGTATTACACAAAGGAAATTCCTTTCATTCATGAGATGCACCCGAATATAAGTACGTATAATAAACTAAAAGAAAATCTAATGAATAACAAAATCTAAATAGATACTGGCCACCTATGAACTTTCAGTTGTAATTGTATTTGAAAAAAATGAACGGATTTTTTTCATCATTTCATTATTGTTGTCATTTCAATTGTCATTGTTTCATTATACTTTCCCTCTTCCTACAGAGGAAAAACGGGGCGTGAAAAAGCATCTGATGAGGCTGCCAAGGTCAAGCTGTCGTCTATAATGGTGACCGTCCTATATAAAAAAAACTATTGGTTATATTTGTGATCGAGCACAAAATACGGTCTCCTGAATACTTTTTGAGTAGCGGTTTAACTCAATAAAAGTTATCCAATAACTAGCTATGAACTTTCTCGTTTACAAAATGCAGAGTCCGTGCAATACCATACTATACATACAGTGGACGCCGAACTTTAAACTCTGCCAACTCCCCAAGAGTATCCGCTCAATAATAAATGAGACGACCTAACTTCACGCCTCCACCGACACTCTAGCTCTTGCTGTGAAAAACTTCCAAATGATCCCATCTGAAAACCTTCACTGTACAAAAAACATCCTTAAACAATACTATTAGAGTTGTATTTCAACTGCTTCGTACCTTAAGGTCCGTATACACGTTTCACTGAATTAGACATGTGTTAAAAGCTTAATGCATTTAATAGGTAAGTAACATGCTGCAGACCTAGGTGGTGGACTATTTTTGCTTCAACGATATCCCTTCATTATTAAAAATCTTTTTAAGTGTTTAGCGGGATTCTATTATATGTGGTGTAAAACATTAACTTTTATGAACCGAGTTTAGCAAGTACACCACTTAAATTATTTAAACATTTTTACTATCTCGGGTAAACTATACTTTAGTTGATGCCTCATTATTTAGTTACAAGCACTCTGAATTTTAAGTATGAGTATTACGAGTTATGTTGATATTAAACTATACTCAGCATTTTTTTTAGTAAAATGAATAGCAAGTCCCATCATGGCGCTTGGCAAATCGCTAGCATATATTATGTTTATGCTAGAGTGTTTAGAGTGATACATCCACAAGTTTGAGGATTATTTTCATTTCGGTTAATTTAATTTACTTCATTATTCATTGATATGAGTGTCGTCCTTTGAATGATACACGTCTTTTAACGGACACATATCTTTTTTTTTTAAGCGAACTTAATGCCGCAGGCTTTCTCTACCAGTCAACCAAAGGTAGTGCAGAGAAAAACTCAGTAGGTGCATTATTGAGAGTACAATTATAGAGGATAATATAAGTAAAAGATGTACATAAATATATAGTAAATACAGTTAATATATGGGTATAATATATAACCATAAAATATTATATACGGGTATTGATGTTTTAAATAGTATGTATATATTATGAATAATGTAACATGCTCGGGTACCTTCAATTTGAGCAGCAGCTTTGCAAGCGCAACAGCTAACTTGAACTTCGAAAGCTCAGACTTACACCTCTTCTGACAGGATTAAATCTCTCAGGTGACCGATTTCGATTCGATTCGATCCGAAGCCCATAGAAAAATAGGATTTCTGACTTGTACAGGTTTACCTCGAGATCTAACCAATGAATACGTCTAAAGATTTTAGCAACCCCAGCTGTTTAGTTCCTTTAGTTCTTTATGTTTAATCAAGGCATAAAAATACATAGGACTAAAAATACAATTTTCATAAAAGATCTCAAGCGCCTACGCGCCTCGTGTCTGCGACCTTTCCGCTCCATGTTCTTTTGATGTTACATCCACCTTCTATTCATATTTTCATTCATAATTATTCATATTTCTCGCAAGCTAATTAGAAGGGATAGTTGTAATTTCACAGTCCGCCTTTTGAAGGGTTTGAAGTGTGCTCTTGTAGGGGTGCTATTCAGTTTTGGAACATTTGCTATGTAGTATTTGCTTAAAGTCTAGACAGTTTTTCGATTATTTAGGTGGGGAAGAGCAGTCTTATTTTTTGCTGGTGTTATCGGTGGCATTACTTCTTGATTTAGAAAGAGATTTTGTGGCTACGCCTGTTAATGTTGCTTGTACAGCAGCTCGTGAGAACAAGTGGAAAATAATGAAGTTTAACTCGGTTTACGGAATTTTTCGAGTAAGTACTTGATATTTTTTGATACTTACTTGATGGTATTTCGAACGTCATTGTTTCTGAAGATCCTTATAACAGATTTTTAAAAGAGAACATGGTAAAACTATCTTGTAATTTCCTTATGCACAACAAAAGTCACAACTTAATAAAATGAAAATGAAATATTCATATTTAACTAATTACAAGTCTTTGCCGATACATTTTTGTCAGGTTCTTCCTGAAAAATATATTATGATTACCAGTGAAAGTATAAAGCTTATAGTACCGAATATTAAAAGTCACCCCCAGTTATACCTACTGTTCGCAAATTTATGATCTTTGATACATAAACAGAATACAGGATTCAGGTGAAGGATATTCTTTACCCTTTGCAGTGAACTTGCTTCTTCGTTAGTAGCTTTTTTTATATAGTACACGTCAATTTGACTTCACCTCGCCTAATAGTAAGCTGAAGGCAAAGTCTTGGAAAGGAGGGTCACCATTACAGATACGTACTATGTTACAATGGTGACACTCAGCTTGACGGTCTCATCAGATGCCTTTTCACGCCCCGTTTATAGCTATTTAACTGTAGGTATGGCTCCAAATATAAATTTTATAATAAGTAAATCAGATGTTTTAACAATGGCACAACTAGTGTTGTTATCAGGTATTGATAAGTGCAATTGCCCCATTGATATTGTAGTAAATTCCTGTACCTATTACAAATTAATAGTGTGATTTATAGACATGATATTATAGTCCAATCCTCTTCTACTTCAGGTAAACTGCAGTGGTAACATTTTGTTCAGCTTGCTCAGAGTTCAGAAACAAATGCTGATCTATCAAGAAAACTTGGTCACCGTTGTGTTGGAGAGTTCCTAGAGCTAGTTACCAACTTCATACACTTTACTTTGGAATTGAGAACCTGTGAAAATGTAACATAAAAGTGAGTTATACCTGGAGCTAAAGTGGAATATATATTTCAGTGTATAATTATGTTAGTGTTGATAGTAGTTATGTTGCATGAAGAAGGAGCAAAGGACATTATAGATATGCCGCAACCACAAATGAACAATTTATCTGCTGGAAGCAAAAATATATACATGTTACTATATTTTACTTTTAATTAACGGATTCTATCGAGATATTTTCTTTAATATTTACTTTTAGCTCGACGTTTCGGCTTCTTTTCAGCAGCCCGCGACCATGACATCCGTTAAAAAGCAGTTTTATTTCAAAGAGTGTGATTCGCGTAAACTTCAGTCACTATATCATTATAATTTATTGCATTAACAAGTTACAGCTAGTAATATTGCTTAACTGGTAAGAAGACAAAGACATTTTCTTCAAGTGCTACACTTATCCCTACATTGGTTCTTGTTTTAAAGACTGCACTAACTCGAAGAGCTTATTCGTTTCAGTGTTCTCACTATATTAGAGATGTCAAAGAGCTGGATTCAATGATGATGAAGTTTATTTTCATAAGCTTCAATATATTTTTGTATAACTTGATCTGTGTGACCATGGTCGGGTCCTGATGTGGACTATACATTAAATTTAACAGGGTGCTATATTATACAACATAGAAAGATCTTGGCAACAAGTATCAAGACCTTATATTAGAATAAGTAAGGGCTCACAGTAATAAACACTTTAAAACTACAATTAGAGTAGTTCCAAGTCATACCTAATTTTAATAGCTCACATTAAAACCATTACACGTGCAAAGCACCTCGACAATACAATAACCATAGCTCGGTTGTAACGAGCTCATAACATAATGATAACGTGAAACAACTGCACATAAACAATTACAGTTAATACGTGTTTGAAGTTAGCCGGAGCCCTGGCTCACGGGGATTACCGCCGCCTCTTGGAGGCTGGGTGACGTAGGTTTGTACAGCTTTAGTGACACTTCTGGAAATTGCCAAGTGCCACTTAAATGTAGGTGTAACGCTGGTGATAGTTGGTAGGCTTAGGAAGCTTTGTCTGTATAAATATTCTAGGATGTCTTTACATTTTACTTGATATTGTAAATGTCAAAGTTGTGAAGATGTTTGGGTGTTTGATAACACGCTCTAACGGTTGAACGGTTCTGGCTGAAATTAGGTTCAGGAATAGATTTTACTTGTAGTCTGGAATTTTGCACAGATTTTAATCCCAGGAATTGGTTCCCATGAGTTGTAGCGGGAACAGAATCATAATTCCACGAGGGCGGACTTTAGCTAGAAGAAAATAAACGCACTATGTAATATAACGCACTTATATTTTTTTATAAATACTGGCATAGTATTTATAAAAAACGAACACAAAGAATCACCCAAACCACTGCAAATGATCAAATTTAAAATGAGTAAATGCATTTATTCAGGCCGCGGGAACGCGCTGGATGCGAGCCGCTTCCAACCGGTCCTATTGGAGATTTATAGGGGAGGCCTATGTCCAGCAGTGGACTTCCTATGGCTGAAATGATGATGATGATGATGATGAAATGCATTTATTTGTAGTCAGCAGGAATCAAACCTTTGATTTAATTGTGACGTAGCGCCAACCTTTTCTCTCGTGACTAGGAGAGAAGACAGTATACCACTCGCATAAAATACCTATGAACCATCTCGCCACAGACAGACAATCCATCCTCACGAGTTGCGACTGGAAATAATACGCAACACAACACAACACAGTCAGGTATGACAGGAACTGCATCCTCCGAACGCTTATACTATAGAATGAACTCCTTGTCGTGGTTTTTCCAAGTAAATACAGTAGGGGTTCTTCAAGAAGGGCATTAGAAGGTGCTTACGGCATCTTCAGTGTGACGTGACGCCTCTGGTGTTGCATTGAAGTTGGAAAATACAGCGAATATTTTCCTACTTTTAGTTTATACCGACCTCTACAAGCCGAGATAGTAATCTTTTTATTTTATCAACAGATTTTTTTTAACTTGTAATGAAAGAAAAACATCCATTTCATAATTAACAAAGCCATAACAAACTGTTTATATTACAACACAAGGTAAAGAGTCACGGCTGTCCCCTGTCCCCCGGCTTACGGCAGATTATTAGGGTCTGCTCCAGGGAAGACCGATTGCCTTGTTAAGTGCACACCTTTCTGCGGCGGTAAGCGATGTAATTTTAGTTAATGACTGTGTGACGTCACCACTATGGAAAAGGGTTTCAAATAGAATTCATTACAAGGTTTTCTCAGTATTATAGCCTTTTAAAAACAAAATAATGAGCTTTTATTTAAGTTATAGACTTTAAAAATGTCTTTGGCATAAGAGGTCCTATCTCTATATCGTATATATATATCTATATCCCGTTAGACAATGCAAACTGGTACACTAGCCAATCAATGGATGAAACTCTGGCGCTGGCTTTCCTCTCGGGTTAGGAGGTCAGTCGGTAGTCGCCAATGTAAACTGAATATAATAATTATACAAAGCGTATCCCAAACACTGATTTGTAAGTTTCGGATATACTCGTATCAGAATTGTCACTTAAACTTGTTGATACTAATATCAGTATCCTAAAAAAGAAAACTAAAAATAAGTTTATATTAGTGGAAATCCTAACTCCTTGAGTAACGTCTTTTTGGCGGATTTCGTTTATTTCTTTATAATTTATTAAAACTTAAGTAAACAGTAACATTTTACCATTACAAAAACCTTTTGGGAGTTTTTAATTTAACAATTCTGCAAACTTCCAAGGGATGACAAAACAACGAGTTTGGAAGAATAAATTAAACAATGAACCGACAGATTCCGTTAAACTAACATCCAACTCATACTTAGTTTACATAAATCGGAATTCGACTTTTGTATTATCTTTGAATCGGAAACAGAACTCTTATTTCGGAACTTTTTCTTTTGTTATTTTTATTGATAAGTAATAAATAAGACATGTTCTTTATTTTTGCCATGTATTTTTATTTGATACTACTAACTGATGCTCACGGTTCCACCCGTGAGGTCGGTCAGCTAGTCCAATTAATCTCACCCTCTCCTTTCCTTTATAGGACAACACTTACAGGACTTAGATGCCACCCGCATACGGTGCAGAATATTCCATCAAGAACCAAGCGGTTCGGCGATTCCTTCTTCTGCCGCACCATTAAGGAATGGAATTCCTTACCAGTTCACGTGTCTCTCTCCTCCTACAGTCCCGGGTCCTTTAAGCGGGGCGTGAAAAAGCATCTAATGAGGCCGTCAAGCTGAGTGCCACCATTGTAACATGGTACGTGTCTGTAATGGTGACCCTCTTATCAGAGACTTTGCCTTCTTTTTACCATCAGGCGAGGCGAAGTCAAATTGACGTGACCTTTATAAAAAAAAAACAATCTCCGGTTATACTCAACCCTTTGCAATACAACTTCCAAAACTCCTTTATAAAAACCACATCAAACTTCGTTCAGTAGTTTTTACGTCCATCGCGAACAATAGATAAACTGACAAGGACTGTTAATACTCCACATACGAGGTACTGCCGCAGGCTTTTCTCTGCTGACTCTCTCAACCGCGGGGTTGAGTGGTCAGGACGCAACTAGGTCACTGTGAGGATGAGGATGATGATGATTATATTATCAACGTTCTAATCTGGCCATAGGTATAAGAAATCCCAGACAGCTCGACCCAGGCTAAACTTTTACCATGATGAACGTGTTCATATGACCCCCTTATAATGGCGGCATACTTAGGTACTACTTAATTAATATATACCTAGATGAATATGAAAGGGATAGGTATGTAAAGTAGAAATAATTCTGTGTTTTACAACGAGATGGAATTCTCTTGTACGTATTCTTTGTGCTTGAGTGATAAGATTCAAGCGATTTTATACATTTAATATACTCTTGAGACACTCCATCGGTTTACGTGGAATCACGGGAGCACGTGGAACTATATATATAGACATTTTTTCATACCACTTAGACTATGTTTATGTTCAAAAACTCCACCCTGAATAATTGTCTCTATATCTCAAGAGGCTTTAATAAAAATATTCATCACCCACATAGCGAATAACCAGTTGCATTCAAAGCATTTGGAGTCTGAGTACGTAGTAACTATTTATTAATCTGTGGTCTGAGGCCCACATACTGTTTTTGATATGTGTCTAATCACTCTTTGGCTATTATTTTTTCAATCAACTCAGTTAACAATTTGTTCTAATCTATAGAGAATACTAAGCAAAGCGGACCCAGGACTCCAAGGTGACACCACAGGCACAAACGTACCACTCTTTTGTGTGCGCGGGCCGATTTGACCCAAAACACTGTGTGTAGTTAGTAAAAGTGATACAGGCAAAAGTGTGGTGAAGCTTAATTGTGTGTAACATAACGCGAAGATACTAATCCGACCCTTGATTATAACTCTAAAGTTTAATTAAAATTGACTATTATTCCTTGTCCTCCTATAACTTGGACCATGACAGGTAAGCGTAGCGGTTTAATGCCTATTCTTGAAGATGACAATATAATTTACATAAGCCAGGGCTTCGCAGACGAGAGCTCTTGAACACGTCACCCACTAGTACCAGCTAGCTAATTACACTCACAATGATTTTGCATTATTAGATCGAATTTGTACGTGAAATTCAACGCAATGAACATTATTTTGCTGAAAGTTTTACAAGTAATTCGATTTTAAAGATGCTTATGTATAAAAATGGTGAATACTGTAATTGTGTTAAGAATTTTCGATTTGCTTTTAAATTGCTAGTGGGGGAGTTCAGTAGTTATGCCCCTGCATGGAGCATATATTGCCTTTGTTTGTACAGTCGACAAAAGAGATACGCTTGCACCTTTACATACAATCTTATCAGAAAAAGTGCAACCCTATCTTCTTTGTCGACTGTACATGGCTACCAATCCATGATAGTATTCGTTATGAAACCTCAGTAAGTAACCGCGTTTCAAGCATTCTTTCAGATTCATTCATGAGTGATTCCATATCGCTTGAAGAGTTGCATATTCTTGTGTAGTCAGCGTTTATTGAAAAGACAGCTGAAGAAAAGAGAATTGCAACAGCTTGAATGCAGATGTACGAACTTGAACCATCTGATGCACAAGATTGTCAAATAGATCACGAATCCGTTCTAATAAAATCCAAAGAAATTAAGAGAGTCAGATCATGACAAATCGGTGCTACTTAAGCATCCGATAGCAATTTTCCGATCGGTGCTCTGGAGTCGTTCGAGACGGTAGCCATTTCTCATCAGCGCAGTGATTGCGTGGATCTGCGCACACCTGGGCTGTGTCCGGGCGAAAAATATGGGTTTGCTAATGAAACGCTTAGTTGGTTTGCATCTGTCACCTTTTTGATTGATGTGGGATAAACTCTTGGCTAAGGACAACTCGTAACGAGTTTTGTAAGTTTTCTAAATTGATTTGTAGAATTATATTTTTAAAAGATGTTTTTTTTTTGCTTTTCTCAGTTTTCTCCTAACAATAATAATAGCTGTTACATAATGGTAATGGAGTATACAATTTCAAACATACTACTTCTGTAATAAATTAACTTTTAATTGCTCATTTATGAGCATATAGAGATCTATAAACCTAACTAGGTTAACGTGTAAAATTTTCAGTTTCCGGAAATTTATGAAGAAATATTTTTCTCTCATTTAAAATATTTATAAACCTTTGAATTAATCTTAAATTTTACTCAGTCAAAAATATGTGACAGAAACAAAAGTACCAACATTCATCTATTATTGTTTGCCTTAATTAAAAATTATATAAGTAGGGAACTGCCACTATACAATACTATATTTATATCGATCATGTATTTAATTGCGAGACAGATATGTGCTTACTTATATTCTACAGCTGGAATTGTAATTTAGTAATTTGCTTCCAAAATTAGCCTTATTTTACACTTCAAATCAAGTCAAGAGCCAAATTCAAGTCAAAATACGGACCAATAATTTAAATTAGGGTAGCAATATCCCGTTGTTTAGAGGTACAAAATTGTAAGCCCGGCTCGGGCAGGCGCGGCCCGTAATCGCCAACTGTATAGACAATAATACTTTGATAATGAATACAGATGGCTACTTGTTGGCGAAAATATTTTGTGGGTAACCTAGCATGGAATAGGAAAAATACGGTGTCGCTTCACAGAAAATATCGGAGTTCAGCCGCATCTTAGACTAAAAAGCCAACCCCAACCGAGTTGTAAAAAAGGCTCAGAGAATGATAAAACAGGAATAAAATAATAATAAAAAATTGCTTATTACCATTGTCTCTGCCTACTCCGGAGGGAAAAGGGTAATTAGTTCTCCTCATGGCACCGTATTAAACGAATCGTAGCCTTTTTGCAGTCGTATTTCCCAACCGCGGATCCTGTAAAGTCTCATCTACATAGCTTAAGTAGGTGATGTGAGCACATGAATCGATGGAACACCATTCAAGCTAATAAAATCATTTACTGTAGTGCTTCATTTCTCCACTCTCCTTCTATCTCTTCCTCTCTTTTTCTCTCTTTGTTCCTTTGTATCTCATCTCTCTTTATATCTATTTTTAGCTCTCATCTCTCTATATCTCTATTTATCGCCCTATATCTCCTTTTTCTATAGCTTTACAATCAGCAATCCAGCTACCAACAAAAATAAACTAAAATAAGTACCCTACACAACAATGTAGTAACAAAAAAAATGAGAACCTCCTTTTTTGAAGTCGGTTAAAAAGGCCTTCTTTACTAAAATTCAAGGTCACACCTCCAATTCTATTCAGCGGTATAATAAAGAATTCGTTCCATTATTCTTCATAACCAGTACAAGTGAAATCATTTTAATAATCTAACAGACTTAGTGTTGAGGTGTCACTAATGTTATTAATGGTACTAGCAATACAGTTACCTCATTTCTGTATTATTGTATGAAATGAGGTGGAGATTATGTCTCTGTATAATATTCTGTATGTTCAGTATTCAGTCTATTATCATTAGACAGTTAGTGTCGTATTCTACATTTGCTAATTCATGCTCCCTCACTAGACAGCTCATTAACACACGTGCCGAGTTTAATAGTAGAAACTTGGCGAATATTATTATGACATATTCGACGTTAATTAAAGTAACAAACTTCAAAAGGTTTTGAAATATTATTAGTAGTAACTACATTAGTTATATAATCGTCATCATTATTGTCATAGCGATTTTTTATTCACATAACCATTTAAATATAATAAACTTCACCACCTATTTTTAACAAAAAAAAATCTACAAACTTTTACAAAAATAGTAAAAGCCAAACAATTTTGAACTTTAAATTTTGTTGCGTAAAATTCAGTTTCGTTAAATTAAATAAGTCGTTGAAATGCATGTTACGCGTACCTAAAAATAGAAATGTCGGCATTTTTATCTAAAGTGCAATAAATGGTAAATGCAGTTACGGTTTATTTTACTTGCAATATACCTCTAGTTTTGCTATTATTTTCATTCGATTTGGAATAATCCGGTTTGGATCCTCTAATAATCGAGTAATTTTCGCACAAGCACCGGATTCTGATACCCAGATATTCTCGGGTCATAGAGGGCAATATTTATGATTCGATTTTGGTTCGTTGACATAAGATCTTTCAGTAATAAGAAACAAGTAACGAGATTTTAGTATAGACGAAGATATAGTATAGGTCAAATACGACTTCAGCGTTTGACTTTATTACAGGTTAAGCAACGGCACAATTAGCAGCAATCAGAAGGTCAAAACCAGAGAAGTTGCTATTGTTTAATGCCCAGATAAGCATGAAATAGCAACAATGCTTCTACTACTTTAGAATGTAATTTGAAAAGTCAGCTCTGCATATTATGTTACTTTTGATTCATTGAAATAAACCCGGCAGAAAACATCCGCGTGTTTGATTAATGGGTATATTATGTGTACTTTTAAGTTTAGGGTTCTACCCAAGGAAGGGTCACTTTAATTTACCATATTATTCTCATAAAAGTAATTCGCCAAATAAACTAAGAAAAAACTCAATTTACTGTTATCTTGGACATTCCAAAATTGCACATGCATTTCGTCCAGGATAAAAGTTTTACCTTAGTATTCCTTATTTGATGACGTGTTTATCTAATATTTATAGCTTTTATTTTTAGCCCTTAATCCTTAGTTATTTTTTTATGATAATAGACATAACAGTAGACTAACTGACCTATTAAACTGATCTTGGTGATCTCCGGAGCAAAGTATAGTTGAATATGAATCAAACTCGTGTATGCTTATCAATACCAAAGTACTAAATCCTATTTATCTTATCATTGAATTGTAGCAATGTACCATTCCTTGAATTTTTATTTTACCGTACCGTATTTTTGTTCAACTTCATTTCCACTTTGGTCCCAATTCAGATCAAGATTGTATGAATAAATTAAATTGATACATAATTTTAAAATTATTTATTCAAAATTCTCGAACTAGTCAGCCCCAGGACACAACCAGCAAACAGCAACGATCTAATTAAAAAAGTTACCACAAATAAAATTTTAATAAGAGCCCCAAAAATATAAATATTAAACCGCAACATTATGAATAGAAAGTCCAAAGTTGCGATAAATAACGCCTTTACTCGTCCCGGGGTTATCTTTTTAAGCGCACTGCCGTTGTTAAGGAGCGTCGTAAATTTAATTTTATTGCTTAAATACTTATAAAATTTTGCAATTGTACCTACAGGGTGGGCGGGTAATGAAAACATTGAGATAGCAGGGATAACGTCTTGTTAAAATTCGAGCAGAGCTCTGGGACCAATTTTTTGACCCCAATTTTAAATTACAGACGGTATAACTAGAATATAATCGTGGAATGTATTGTATAAGTCGTAAGTATCTCAAGTGATTTTGCAATAGTACCTATCTAGTTTAATAGCTTTTATATTCGGATGTTCTTACATTCTTGATGATTCTAGATAAGTGGGTATGCTCAGTAAATGATGATGTAGACTAAACCGACTGATCACAGATCATACACATGAATCAAATTGTTGATATTTTGTAGTAGTCAAATCAAAGAGGGTAAGTCAAAAGCATCCAAAAACGGAGAGATTGCATGGATTGAATTGAGTGAATATGTATATGCGAATATGTATGGGTAATAATATTAATCCAAATATTTTATTTTCTAACAGAAAAGTTTTTTGGACAATTTCAAGTTCGGCAGTTTCAAGAGTCGCTAGAATAAGAGTAAATTACTGAGAGGTTCAAAAAAAGAGGCGCAAGGCAGTAAGTACTCTTCTGTAATATTCATAACAGACATTGTAGTTAAAGTTCCGACTGACTGACTATAGGGCGCAAAGAAAGCTTCTGAGCGGACGATTAAAATCGAAGCACTCACTATAGCTCTAACGTTTTCATTGTATTTTATACTGTATATTATATTGCCTGAATAATGGTCTCAAATAAATTATCTTTATGATGATACCCTTTTTAAAATCAATATATTATGATGATTAAAATCAGTAGTCTATTATGATTGTAACTGAAGTAATTTAATCGAAATATAATCATTTTTAATACACAGACGATATTTTTTTTCTATGATCTCCTCATTCGCTTCTGACTTACGGCACTAGCCAGTTTTACACCCATGTGTACTCTAAATCATACTTTATAAAAATTTAACTCAAGTTTTGGCACAATTTGAACACAGCAGCTTTGAATATTCTGCGGGCGCTCTCCGTAGAATAAGAATTGCTATTGTTTTACACATATGTGCTGAAAATAGTGTTCTTGAATAACTGCGATACTAGGGAGAAAATATGAATAGAAATTGATGCAATGAGCTGCTACTGTGATAGTAAAGAATATTTTTGCAAATGGTGTATAAGTTTTGTTCTATTCAGAGGTTTAGGATTTATCTTATGCATGAAACTAAGGTCTTGTTTTATTTTTCAAAAACTAAAATTCAAAATCGATGGAACATAAGAACAAGTAATATCGTTGTTAGTAATGTTAGTTTGATAAGTGGCAAATCCGTTTTAGAGCGTATTATTTCAACTTTAAATTCATAGATATTTTTCTATGAATGTTTCAAAGTAAGCTTTTCACACATTTAAAAAAGGACAACATTTACTTATCTATTATATTTAAATGGTCTGTAATTTGTAAAAAGTATAATCTGCTTTTGTATCTTTATGATCTGGTCAGCAAATATTCGTACGCATGAATATGGATATTTACATTGATCTAGTCGTGCCTCGGAGAGTTGTTACGGTTAGTTGGAGTAAGAAACTCTAAAAAGTTCAACAACTGGTCTGGATCTAATGCTTCGATATCACCAATGGGTTGTGGAGATTAGATGACAGTCGCAACATGAAAAATATCAAAGATTAGCCAAACCCGCAGTTAAGTTGGAAAAAACGGATACCAGACTCCAAGGCGAAAGCTTCTGATGGGACTGGGATTAACGCTAAGATGAAGAAGAATTTCTATTTGATTATTACATAAGGTCAGATTACCATAATATCTTTATATTCGTATCAGTTGTTCTGATTTGGAATAAAAATCTATTACTTGAGAGGTCAAACCAATGAAATTTCTAAAAAAATAAATGCAATATCTATAATTTCTTCGTAAAAAATATTAAATTTTACGATATTTATTGTAAATATTTTTCCAGAAATCAAAAGCTTCAGGCTTAGGTATTGGACCCATTTTCAGTTCTTTATCAATGTATAGTACATTTAACTTTTCTTTAGTTGCTGGCAGCCATTGAACTGGTAGATCATTTCCTGATGGTGGCGTGGGATGTCTGCAATGTGAAAACATTTTCACTATTAATGCTATAATGAAAAATATTATTGACGTCAGTTAATACTATTTAATTCGAAGTTGCAAACTTTAAAATAGAGAGGCAATAATTATTATTTTACTAAATCTGGTAAGAGCTATTATAGAGTTAGTATGCCTTATAATCATCATCATTTCGTTAATCCTGATCTCATCCTCAGATAAAATTAACATTAGCAAAGTAACCAAAAGTTAAAATACTTAAATTAACTAGCACTTATGGTTAAAATGTCCACAATGCTTTTACTCGAAGTACTCACCCATGTTTTGCAAAGTTGGTCAAAAACGCAGTCATCCAATCGATCATCTTTTTATCTTCTGTTTTTATTTTGTATGGCCATAGTCTTCCTTTAAAAATGTATAAAATGTCATCCCCGTGACATGCTCCAGGCTCGTCCTTAAATCCAAATACGTCTTTTATCATATTTCGGCCTCCTGAATATGTGAAATGATACAGAAATATTGGTGCGTCATTATGTTGACCAATACGTTCTGATTCTAAAAGTACGGGTACTTCAAAGTCCATATCCGTATAAAATTCCGACAAGTTCATTAATGTTTTTGCATTAATTTCTTCAGTTCCAAAATAATAATTCCTTACTGACTGAACAACTTTTTCTTCTTCTTCTTTGGATTTGAAAACTAAATCATCAGCAATCAATTTACCTTTATTTTTACTCTTCAGTGTTTCTACTGTTTCTTCCGCTACTAAAAATAAACCTTCTTTGTTCGTGGACCCGTACATTAAGGTGACATTTTTCGTTAGTTTCGTCAATAAATTATATGGAAAATCAGTGAAAAAAGGTTCCGATTCAGGAAATTGTTTATCTACACATGGCAAATGTAATAGCTGTTCCCTTAATTGCTTACCCATAGGTATATCTGCTGTCACACTAATTAAATCTTTATAGGAAATTTCTGAAAATAACTTATACAACTGTTTTGGGTCATTAATAGTTTGACCAAATAGTTTTGCTGTTTTACTTGCCACTGAGATTGGATCTCTACTCATAGCCCAATGGGACAATGAAGATCCACTTATTATAATCGCTTTTGTGAATAATCCATCTGTTAAACTACTAGCTACTAGTAACGATGTTAATACTGCTCCAGCGCTATGTCCAAAAATAGTGACATTATCAGGGTCACCACCAAATGCTGCAATATTCTTTTTCACCCATTTCAAAGCAGCTACTTGATCTCTTAAGCCTGCATTTCCTGGAGCTTCTTCAATACCTAAACATAAAAATCCCAGAGGTCCTAACCTATAATTAAATGTGACTACTATAACATCGCGTTCCAGAAGAAAGTCTGGAGCGTATACCATCTTCCCTCCACTACCTACTATAAAAGCACCTCCGTGAATATAGACCATTACAGGTAATTGTCCTTGAGCTAGAGCTGGTACATTAACGTTAATTTTTAAGCAATCCTCAGTGCCTACCACTCCGATAGGAGAATTTTGTGGACATTGGTATATTTCTTCTGTGGCTCTGAAAACTCCTTCCCAATGTGGAGGTGGTTGAGGTGCCTGAAAAGATACAAAGATGTGACTATCTATGAAGTACGTTGTTATTTTAATAAGACATGCATAAAAGTCCTATAAATAAATAAAGATTAAAAAAAAAAAAAAAAAAACATGCACTTCCAACTTGCAAAGTGCCTACTTGTAAATGCTATCTTTACTTTACATATTCTTATCAAAATGAAACTACTTTTAACGGGTTCTATCACGCTTTATTTGGTATTACATATTGTATTATTTACACTAAGTCAATTGTTGTTTACACTACAATTTACAAGCATTTACATGCTGTTCTTCATCCAAGCACCACTTCAATCCCATCTTAGCTCACACTTTGGAGCCTCCTGCAGTTGTAGTAGCAGTCGCTCTTATTAAAGAATTTCACATGTGTCCCATATAGGTACAACCTATATCTTTACAAAATCTTTATTATAAATGCAGTTTAATTTTACTTTAGTTCTATCTTCTATCTTACCCAATTGAAACCGCATTTAAAACTCTTTGTCAAGTAGAAAATACGCCTGTTATAGTCAATATACTTTTTCCAAACATTGTCAATGAAGCAAGAAGCTATTTATATCAAAGTAAGTAAAGTTAGTAAGAAAATTGTTACATCATACCTGGAATCTGATAGAACTGTTCGTAGTCGCATAAGGTATACCAAGATATTCGAAAAACAATCCACAGGTACTGATTTTCCCACTTAAAACACCTTGATCGATTTTCACATAAGGTGCCGGCTGATCTACTAAATTCATAGCAAACAGCGTGAATAATATCAAATATTTTTTGTTCTTCATTGTTTGAGTCTACTTACTCTTTAATTTCAATATCTAACATAAATATATTAGGTTTTATTAATAAACAATCATGATTTTGGTACAAAAATGTCACGAAATGGTTTGAGACTAGATAACATACGAGATTACGTTACGACATTCTTATCTTACGATAAGTGAAGTATTATCAATAAAATATTATTCGATGTTAAATGGGAAATAACAATTTTTATTTTACATAATAATCTTTATTATGTAATTAATATTGTACCTTAAAATATAATAAGAGTAAAAAGTCTTTGAAAAAAAAAAAATCAAGTGACTAACTTTTATAGTTGTTATATTTTATAACTCGATTTGATGACAAATCTCCATTTCTCCAATAAAAAAACCCTTGAAAAAGTCTATTCAATAAAAAGTACCATTCTTTCTACGTCCAATTTATATTTTTTTTTTGCACTAATCTTTAAATAAATAAAATATTTTTTTCAAATCTGAAGAGTTTTATTTATTTTTGAAATCGTTTGTTTTATTCTTTTTACGATATTTTTCGTATACGTTCTTCCAAAGATGATGAGCTTCAAGATTAGGCATTGGACCCATTCTCAGTTCATCTTCTATGTAAAATAACTTAGTTGTTGGTTTTGTACTGGGCTCCCATTTTACAAGTATGTCGTTATCAGGAGTAGGATTACTGAAAAAAAAGAAAAAAAATATTAAAAACATAAACGCTTGGGTGTGAACATAATATAATATTTAATAAATTATACATCTGCTAACCCGTATTTAGCAAAGTTTGTCCATAGTTTAGTCATCCAATTTATGACTTTTCGATCTTCATAACTAATAGAAAATGGCCATATTCTACTTTTAAATAAATACATAAGCTCATCACTATGAGTGGCACCACCTTCTCTTTTAAAGCCATAAATTCCAAGTAGGTAAGTGAGAAAATTTCTTCCCCCAGCATAATTGAAATAATAGTTGTATAAATTTGCCTCTGACTGATCAAATAATACTTCCGATTCTAAAATAGTAGGCACCTCAAAATACAGATGTGTATTTAATTCTGATATAACATTATGTACTTCCATACTCATTTTATTTTTACCGAAATAGTATTCTTTTATCTTTCGTGAAATATTTGCCGCTTCTTCTTCTGACGTGAATTCTAGGTCAGATGCAAAAATGTATTTAGCATCTCTCGCTACCAAAGTTTCTATTGTGTCATCGGGCAGTAAAAAGAATCCTTCTTTACTGTTTGTTCCATGAACTATTGGTATATTCCTTTTTGGACTATTTTTGAAAATATTAAACGGGAAATCAGTGATCACAGGCTCTTCTCCTTCAATATTTTGTTCAACACATGGATAATGAAGTAGTTGTGTATCAAAGTACATTCCTAATTTTTTTCTAGGTTTAGCTTTTATAAGGTCTTTGTAAGATGTTTTAGAAAATATTTCGTATAATTCTTTGGGATTTTCAGTGTCGTAACCTAGATTTTTGGCTATCAGACTAGCGACCCAAACCGGTTGCCTATTTATCGACCAACTAGATGTAGATGCACCACTTTGCATTATAACTTTATGAAATAGTCCTTCCGTAGCTTTACTGGCTAACAGTAGAGACGCTGACGTAGCTCCAGCGCTTTGACCAAAAACGGTGACATTATCAGGGTCACCACCAAAAGCACCAATATTCTTTCTAATCCATCTCAAGGCAGCTATTTGATCTTTTATACCGGCATTTCCTGGAGCTTCTTTTATACCTAAACAGAGAAAGCCTAATGCTCCTAGCCTATAATTAATTGTGACTAATATGACATCATGTCTGACTAAAAACTCTGGTCCATAAAGCATCTTTCCTCCACTGCCTATTGCAAAAGCACCGCCATGAATGTAAACCATGACTGGTAATGGTTTCGTAGTCACTGCTGGTACATATACATTAACTTTCAAACAGTCTTCAGTTCCTACTATGCCAAACAGTGGATTAGATTGTGGACATTGATACATTTCGTCAGTTGCTTTATAAACGCCTCGCCAAGAAGGAGGTGGTAGTGGAGCCTATCAAAAAGAGAAACAAGAGTTATTTTTTGTTCATTATTACAAAAAAAATCTGTGATTAGTAAAAAACTACTAGTTATAATAATTACGTTATCAACCCCTCAAGTACCGCTGTAAGCTTGATATGATCTTTTTTTGAAATTGCGAAAAATACCTCTTGCTTATCTAATTTATTTGAATATAAAAATAAAAATTTATGACAATGATGAATGAAGTATGCAAGAACGACTGACATTCTACAAGGTATCAAGTAGGTATGATTCCTGGGACCGATAATAGAGTTGTTTTTTTTTTTTCATTTTTTGGAACACGTATCCACTTGACAGGACTCTGTATTGAGGCGTGAGTAATGAAATACATACTCGTAGATCGAAAAAAATCGTACTCGTATATGTGTGTGGATAAGTTAAAATTAAAATATTTAAAACATTGAAACTTTAAATAATAAAATAATATACATAAAAACAATATTATAATATTGTAATCGTTAAATGACCTTGTGTGAATGTAATTGACCTTATTTTTTATTTTAGAAACTACTCGTAGTTGCAAAAATTATACTCCTACGATATTAATTTAACATTCAATAGGAAAATAATAATGGTAAATGTAATGATGGGTCATGAAGTCATGTAGATAATGAGCATGTAGGTAGGTTTAAGAAGTAAGAGTCCACCAAGTGGTAATGACAGTTAACGTAACAGTTTATATCGAAGCACATATATTCACGGTACCTGAGGGGTCAAATAAATTTGACTAACTAGTAGTCAATTAAATATAAATAAATAAATAATAAATTAAATTTAAAAATAATAAAATAAAAAAGAAAGGTATAAAGCAAGTAATAGTTTCAAAATAATCTTTATGTTTACCTTGAAGCGGTAACTACTGTTCGTAGTAGCATACGGTATTCCAAGGTATTCGAAAAAAGACCCATCTGCACTAATTTTACCGCTTAAAATCCCTTGTTCGATTTCCACCTCTGGCGCCGGCTGGTCCACTAAGTTCATAGCAAATAACGAAAATAATACTATTCTTTTACCGCACCTCATTTTTGATTCACTTTAGACTTTGTACTCAAAGCAATAAAGTCAAAATCACCTTGTCGAGAACACACTAATTTCGATAGAGGTTAAGTCACAGATTGTATGAAATATAGTTTGCAACCGTCACTAACTTACTATGTATGCTTACATCTTACTTATAAGTTATAAAATACCATTACTGTGTATTAAAAGTCTTAGATATTTTAATTTTACTACAATCTGATATCACATGAGTGTGTTTACACCGTTTGACAAGTCGCTAACAACGACCTTGCGAGTGTTGCGCAAGCGCGTTGCTATCCCACTACTTGTATCTTTGCTACACGCGTTAGAGCGAGACAGCTACTTCCGCATTAGCCGTGTAATTTGCGATGGAACACACCGTTTATTTCGTGGATTATAGCTGCATTATCATACAATTACTGCAATATCATTATCATACACGGTTATCTACGTGAGGAAGTGTGGTTCGTATTATAGAATGATAAAATCAGACCTGAATGTCGATTTATAACTAGATCTGAGGACAGATTGTATACTAGATGACAGTTCAAATGTCATTGTCGGTTCACAATTTTATTATGGGAATCACTATGTTGCCTCGATATTTAGTCACACCGCCTCGCCAGTCTGCTTCTGCAGGCCTACCAAATTGAACGGCTGTCATACTATTAACTGTAAATATAACTTTGTAATTCTATTTATTTATATAATATGATCACAAAGTTGTTTATGCAGTTTGGTAGTATGACAGTCTTGCGAATATTAACCTGTTTTAAGAGTTCATGGTAGGCCCTCTGTAGTGGTGACATTGGTATCCCTCAGGCATAGAACCCACGGAATTACCTCGGTTAGTGATAAATGAACCGTTTGAATCAGAAATTGTATTGATCATTAGATTTTCATTTATTTACCCATACTCATATCATAAAATTAAGATAAAATGTCAAAACAACACCAAATTAATATGAATATAAATGGAGTGTGTTGATCTTCTATTATAACCAAAATTTTGGTGTAATGACCAAGAATTTGAATACAAAACGGGTTCTCTTGACGTGACTAAACAGGCCATTTTCTCATCGCGTCGCATGTCTAAAATTTATTTGAATAAATTAGGGGAAAGGCGAAAACTGTTGAATTTTAACCCGATCCCGAGCGTGACTGACCGCCGGCGACGGCACACGGGGAGCCACACTGAATTTTAAATATTTTTCCTACACCCAAATTATTATAATGTCATTAGGATATATATAATGATTCAAAGGAACATTGAAAGGCCTTGTAATAAATGTACACATATTATTATGTTATAAGCTTGCTGGAATTCATAGAACAAAGAAGGATAAGCTAATTTGTCACTTGCTATACTATAAGGGCAGCTTCTGACTTGCCTGAAAATTATCTTCTGATCTAGGTGATTTATTTTTATAAAGTAACAAATGGCATAAAGACTTAAGCTGGGTAACTATCGCCCATTTTAACTCATGAGCTTGTTCCTCATACATTGCCACTGCCACTTGCAAGGAGATGATAAGATATAGATGTAAAGGAAAGGAAACAGACTGGTTATAGTTGCCTACAAAAGTTACCGAATATTAAAATTTAGCATTTGCATAGAAATTATACTCAGAGGCAAAGAGAATAAAAAATTACATGCTCAAAGGGGTGATATGAGGTTTCAAAATATGCCACCGGGGAAGCCAGAAAAAATAGTCGGTCCACGTCAGCATCGAACCCACAACTGGTGGTATCTTTGTTACTTCATCGGTACAGTGACATTTGAGTTGATTAGTAATTGGATCTATAACATTTCTATGATTGCAGATATCGTCATACAATTTCCAATTCAGCTTCATAAAATTACCTTACAGGAGAAGTCGTCGCTTTCCAGTAATAACAAGTTATTTGACAAACCAGAACTCACAAAAACTTTTCCATGGCGTGCTTATGAATTCAAAAGTGTTAAATTCT
Organism: Eilema depressum; assembly: GCA_914767945.1. Lineage (NCBI taxonomy): Eukaryota > Metazoa > Arthropoda > Insecta > Lepidoptera > Erebidae > Eilema > Eilema depressum. Next base: position 796,459 of record OU612018.1, read on the forward strand.
CGGAGGTTGAATCGATTCGCGATTTGCATCGTAGACGGCAGTCGACTCAGCTATTACTGATGACTCACAAACTAATCTTCAAAGTCGAAGTGGGTGAGGTGCTCCAATATCTTAATGATGCTACATTATCATTTGAAACGTTACGTGTCTTGTGGGTTTTCACGTTTGCAATATTTTCTTAAAATGTCTGTATGCTTTATGAATTCTTTCACATGGTGTTTTGATCCCTTTTCTGTCATTTGGAACCCACGGGAACCTATTCCAGGAATAAAACGTAGTCTAAGCGGTATTCCAGACTAATCTGTTCCTATACTAAATTTCAACCAGATCCGTTCAGTCGTTTGGTCGTGATTGAGTAACAAACATCCAAATAGTCAAACATCTTCACAAACTTTCACATTTTTATATAGATTTAGTGAGGAACCCAGACTCTAAGTCTAAAACATCTACATACACAAACATACCTACATTCATTCATTCTCACAAACCTTCAAGGATGTAAGTGTAACATAGCATTTATGTTACATCCTTAGCACTAGAAAGTCTTCAATGTTCATGTAATTTATATTTCGAGTGTTACATTATTTGTAATAATAAACAACACAATATTGACAGAATACAAATTATTATACCATATATAAATAAACGGGTATAATATATGAATGACTAAAAGTAAGCATCCTTTTGAAATGAAAATCTAGCCTATGATAAAAAAAAATACATAAACACACATTAGCATTATCGTCTAGTGAAAACAAATATTTAAGACAAATGAAAACAAATGAAATGTAATAATTATACAACTTATAGTTTATTGAATGTCTCCCGCCTAAAATGGTGTGCGTTCAGCAGATTTGTTTTACATTTGATACACACGGCTACATTCTATCATCGCGCCGCTCGCCACAGGCAGGAAATTCATACTCACACGTTGCAAAAGGAAACGGTGCACACAGTTAAGTATTTATTCCGCACATGTTCAAGGTGTGGAATGATCTCCCTGCTGCTGTTTTTCCAAGTGACTACATTATGAGGTTCTTCAAGAAGTGCATTAGAAGGTACTTAAGGGTCAGGAGCTCGAGTGTGATAACCCTTGTGTTGCACACGTTCATAACTAATTCCCATCTATCCGTGTGCTTGTCTGCTACCGAAACGGTTTAAAAAACAAATCTATGATGTGAAAGAGTAGTTCTAGGAACGACACATAATTAAACAGAAACAATGCACTGTGGAACAATGTCGCTGGCAGAGGCCACTTCAACACGTGCGGCTTTTTGCGCTTTTTATTGCCGCCGCCAAAATTTTGTTTCATTTTAACGTTCTGTTAAAAAACTGTGCTCTCAACATGTTCATTGCTGCGTTTTCATACGCCGGAATTAACTCTTTTATAAAACCTTTTTGTTACAGCGGATTCAGTAAACTTACAGGAAAATTCTTTATCTGTTTATTTCACATCGATAATGTTTGTAAAACAAGTAAGAATATCATGATATGGATCAGAAAGATAAGATCATAACCTAAAAATGTCATAATAATTAAGATTACATATTTTATTAAATTATCGTTTTCGTTTTTTCTGGGAATCGAGACTCATTACGTAGTGTCTAGTCAATTTCTTTCCTTAAGGGCGATGTGCACAGTGGGATGAGATATCCATTAGTACAACACCAGGGAAGTTACGTGCCGACCCTGTAAGAACAGATAGATGCTGTGCCGTCAGTGCAGAAGACAAGCAGTACAAGACTTTGGTCTTCCCACTGACAGCACAAAACCTCTCCAGTGAGCTCTGGTTACCCTACTCATCGCCGCGAACATAACACGAGGTTATTATAGCCACGGTATTCTACAGGGCGGACGACTTTCCCAGTCGGACTGCTCGATTAGGACGGAAATACCTCCTACATTCTGAGCTACAATTCAGATATACCCATAAAGATTTTCCCCATTCAGATCCCCTCACATGATCTCTCTACTCAAGTGACTCCTACTTATTCCATATTCCTTCAGTTGATTTATCGTTAGTATATTAATAATAACAATAAATCAGCCGTCAGGACACCGTTAAGAACGCATGACACACTTCAGTTAACCTAAGACAATAATAAATCTAATTTCGGTGACGTCATTTTATCTTGAGGAGACGTTGATAGATCATCGCGTAGACTTACCATTTCATTCATTTATTACGGGCGTTAAAACGGCACTGTTTTTGTTATTCATTAATAATGAAGTATTATGGGAATTAAGCGTTGAGTTTGATTAAGGGGTAAACTGATGTTACACAGACGATCAACAAATACCCTTATATTATAGATATAACGGTGTCGTACCGAAAAATAACGTCTTGACTTACTTGACTTAAGGTCCTGTGTCCCCTAGATGGGGCAGAGGGCGTCCACAGTGCGCCGCCATCCCTGTCGGTTTTGAGCATTGCGTTTTGTTTCGCTCCAAGTCTTTCCGATGCCTTGCGCCTCTGCAATGATACTCCGTCTCCAAGTCTGTTTGGGACGGCCACGTTTACGCTTTCCTTGGGGATTCCAGTCTAAGGCTTGCCTTGGTATGTGATAACATTCCCTTTGGAGCGTGTGACCAATCCAGCTCCATTGCCGTTGTTTAACCTGAAAAATAACGTGATTTCATATAAATAACAGCGCTCAGCAGATGAAGATGTCGCTGCGACAAACCCGACCTAATAACATGCGGTAAGCTTCGAAGCAGCCTTGTTCTCACAGGACAAGGCTGCTTCGAAGAACCTGTATCAGCCAGATGAAAAGTCCAGTCACTTCACATGCATATACATGTGATTATTTAAAATATCATGGTCACTCACATTATTATTAGAGCTATCTGGATATTTACGGAGGAACGTGATCATGGTGCTTGCACCAGCGCCGAAATATCGGCAACTCCAAATTATGGTAAATATCCCGATAGGTCTAATAATAATACACATTTGAGTCATAATTAGTTGTCATAATTGGGACGTACTTAACTCTTGATCATCTCAGTACCTAGTTCAGTTAACTGCGTACTACGTGAAGATCTCTAGAGACTTATTGCGTCTCGATCTCTTTTGGATTGGCCTTAAAATTTCGGTATGGACATGGACCGGCCGAGTACCTAACGGTTCTCACTTCTGAGTTCCATAGCTGTCCTGGCCAGTAAGCTACCCACTTTTAAAGGAGAGGAGACTTTATATATCATGACCTTAATTGGATACCCAAAATTGAACTGCTTAAAGATAACTTGTTTCTAAGTAAACAAATTTTGATTAAGAAATTTTAAGACAAATTAAATTTAACGAAGGTCTTTTTAGTCTGCGAATAATATTTGATTTATGGCTACTAAGACAAAACTTTGTTTTAATATAATTTTGTGTAACTGTTTAAAAACATTTTAACTAGATTAAAGATAAACGAAATGTTGAGCGTTGCTTAAGATCGAAGTGACTAAAAATATATACGAGTAATGTACAGTTACTGCGATATACACGTAGGTATACCTAGCTAATTTAAAGATGCGTAACCAAAAAGGTTATGTTCCTACAAAATATGGTAATGAGTATATCAATCAATCAATCAATTAGCCTATTGCAGTCCACTGCTGGACGTAGGCCTCTCCCAATATGTACCACGTTCCATCCGCATCTCCTCCACCTTCCGCATCCAGTCCATCCCAGCCACTCTTCGTAGGTCGTCAGTCCACCTGGCTTGGGGGTGACCTTACGCTTTCCTTCTCGCGGTCTTCACTCTAGGACCCGTCTGCTCCTAATGGGTATAATCTGTATGTATTTACGTATGTTCCACTGTAGCTACTACTGAGAACTAATTGCAACGAATAAGGTGTCAAACGATTTGTTATCATGGTCTGGTTGCAATAGGCTACATTTTATTATCAAAATACGTAAGTCAATTTCATTTGAGACTATGGTTAACTTTCTGGTCAATTTGGCCAATTAATTCTAGAAGAAAGCAAATCTCTACCACCATACATTAGAAAATTAAAGAATTTGTTATAGTTTTTTCACTTCAGAGTAATATGGCAAACACAGTCTTGGTAGGAGAAGAACCTATTATAGAAGAACCTACGTCAGTGGATGTTCTCTCGGTGTCACAAAAAAGCACCCGTTCTCCTTTCAGACCTTTTGTACCTATCATTATTCAATTTGCCTTGATGATCATCGACCTTCATTGTGAAGATGGCACCTTAAGAACAAGATGTAAACCACCATTTTACATAATCTACATAAACAAATTATAATACTGTACCCAATTATATAAAAGATACATTATTATAATCTCATGTACAGACACAATGCTCATGTCTGCAACGTCATCGTTATTTAAGTGACGTCATACGCTTTCGAGATTAATGTTAATAAGCATGTCGAGTGTCTCAAGTATTATGTCAAGAATTAACGATCATTAAGTGTGTGAGTGTGTATGGAGTACTATCTTAGGGCTCGAAGCTTGCTGTAGTATTCAATTCATTAGGGTATTTCAATCATCATCATCGTCATGGAGACGCAGTTTCCTGATTGCATCCGTGGCCAAGTTGACCTCGGAGCTCAGAGTTCGCTTTCCGGCTCTTCCTCCTCCACTTCGCACGATCTTGGGCGCCCATGGTAGTGAGGATATTTGCACGCATGTCACCCTCCACGACGTCAAGTCAAGACTTCTTGGGTCTACCCTTTCTGCCTGGACCCAGCGGGGGCGGCATTTCCCGGCATTTGCTACCCACGCCGCCTGGTGGTAGCTGCAAGATATGGCTGCACCAACGAAGGCGAGGGTATTTCATTACATAGAGCAATCTGTAGCAAATAGGTACACAAAGACAGCTAATTTCAGCACGTTTTGTTAACTTTACCATAATTTTCAGTACCCCAATATTTTAAAAGTGATTCAGACCATAATACAACAGAAAAAACAGGAAGTTACTACAATATCAATGGGGCAATTGCACTTTGTAAACCCAACATTAGCTAACGCCAACACTTAAGTAGTGTAATTAATAAAATATCTTATTTATTACACCATTTTATGTTCGGTGTAGTACAGTTATGTAGGAACTAACGAAGAAACAAGTTCTTTTGAGAGAAGATTGGATAAACTTTTTATTCTGTACTATAAATTTTATACCTATTTTCTTTGGTAATTGATATAAAATATATTTTAGAAGTACCTGACAAGTATGTAACGGCAAAGATTTGTAATTAGTTAAATATTAATAAAATTTCATGTTAAGGTATTACCTCCAAACACCTCTAAACAAGGTATTATCCTCCAAAATTCTTATGCACATTTTAAAACATTAACATCATAATGTTTTAAAATCGTGTATAAGTATAAGAATTTTGGAGGATAATACCTTGTTCTTCTTTCTAAATCTATCTTTTGCAGCATGTTCAGTACTGGACTATGCTACTTGACTAAGTAGACATTATATCCGTATTCTAGATACCGTAATAAGAGCTAGTTATTATGTACTTACTTCGGGTCTAGATAGCACATGGAATATCAGTAAGTATTTTATTTTGCATGTTGCTTTACCAGTAATCCGAATTGAGATGAATTACTGACAATCAGTAAGTAAATTCCAGAAAAAAAGAGTTAAAAAAAAAGAGTTTCAAACAATAAAATTCTGTTTTTATTTTCTTTCTGAATGTCATGAACACAAGCAAAAAGCAGATTCCTCTGTATACAAATATAATACCGTTACTGCTCCTGCACGTGAAATGGTAAGCAAATATTTTTGTTAACAAGTTGCTCTTTTATATTTCGAGCGCGAAACGTTGAATGAAGTTTTCCTATTTACTGTGAAAATAATGAACACGGTGTGCCGTAACCTTTTCATAACACTATTAATGCAACTGCTTTTTGAATCTCAGATTTGTGCTCAGCCATACAACTTTAAAGCATGAATAACACGTTTTGGTTAGAAGATAAAATCTATTGATCTGATAGTGTTTCATTTTCATTGTCCCCTGACTGATGAAAAGATGTTCTTAGTTACACAAGTTGAGGTACAGGGATATAAGGCTTACAACTCACTGTATAGCTTGCATCTTTTTAATATAGGTACCACTTAGGTGGCAGACAAGCACACGGCCCACCTGATAAAAAGTGGTTATCATGGCCTAAGGACGATTGCAACATCAGAGGAGTCCACACTCGTGCTGCCGACCCTGAAAGAACAGAGAGATTCTATGCTGTCAGCACAGAAGACGAGCAGGACAAACCTTTGGTCTTCCCCCTGACAGCACAAAACCTCTCTAGTGAGCTACTTCATCAGGTGTACTGCTCAATTAGGACAGAAATACGGTCGTATACTACCTCCTGTGATTCTTTTTCTGCCTTTTTCTTCATCTTATTTTGATATTGCACTTTCTTCTCCAGATAATGGTCAAAATAATTTTATGAATAAAAATACTCGGCTCTCTGTAAAAGATCCCTGTAATGTCATGAGACAAATGCTAGTTCATTAGCATTACTTTATGCTAACTTCATTTCATGACTAATAAGTGCTCCTAGTCTCCTCTTATTTTCCATAAAAAAAGTTTAATTATTCAAGCAGAGGTACTGTCGTGAATATTAATTGAGAAAGGCTGTTTTATAAGAAGCCGACCATTTTATGTTGCAGCGACCAATTTGTGAGGCGACAAAATGTCGTTAGCGTCGAATAGTTGCGACACTCTATTTTGTTGCTGATTTTCTTGAAATATGCAAGCTATTCTGTAGTTTGATTGTTAGTTATGAAGATGCTGGTGCTGTATTTTATTTGCTTTGTTTCAACACCTGGCATACCTAGGGTAATTTATTTATGTGGATCCAAGCTGCTGCTTCTGGCTTTACCTGCGTGGAATTTTGATCGCGTTTCCGCTACTCATGGGAACCCAATCCCGGGATAAAAGTAGCCCTTGTGTTATTCCAGAGGAGGATCGGCAAACGTGGCGCACATTGGGAGAGGCCTATGTCCAGCAGTGGACTGCAGTAGGCTAATTGATTGATTGATTGATTGTGTTATTCCAGAGTAATTGATGCCTGTACCAAATTTCCCACCAAATCCACCCATACTTTCACATTTAAAATACCTAGTAGAAAGTTGGATTTATAGACAGTTTCCTCGTGGTCATACTAGTTTACGGCCGTTATGGATTATGCTGCTGAAGGCCAGGTCTAGAGTGGCCACAAAAGACATAGTATGAGAGCAATATTTACGAAAGTAGACGAAGGAAAGGATCGTGCAAATAAACATTTTCTCTAACTATTTTCTTTATTCAAGTGGACCGCGAAGAAAGATCTCTTCCAATTTTTTTGCCAAGTATTGTTATGACTGCTTTTATTTTATTGAAAACTACTATGATAGTAAAAGAAGCGAAGGATCGAAGCAAGTGGCATGATAATGCCTCTGGCTACCCCGATGGGAAAGAGGCTTGACTTGACTTTTTATTGTGTTATGTTTGTTTATGTATGTTTTTGTATGATGATATTGATATTGATGTTTTGATATTTTGATTTTTTATACTACTTAGGTGGCACCACATAAGCACAGGCCCACCTGATGGAAAGTAGTTACCGTGGCCTATGGACGCATGCAACACCAGGAGCTTCCACTCAATCATGTTCAACGGCTGAACGTATTTAGAAGGAGGATAGATTTCTAAAATATTTAGAATAAGCTTTCCATGGGTAAGATACGAAAATGGAACTAAAATTCTATACCGGCGGAGCCGCGGGTTACAGTGCTAGTATGAAAATAAGATACAAAATAAGAACCAATAAATCTTTTGGAAAATGTAAATAAATAAAATATGAGCGCAATTTCTTAGAAAACCACGGACATATTATACGAAATAGTTTCATAAACCGCTGAGACTCTAGACGATAACATTTCACTTTATCACTCACAGGGAGACATGTACAAAGAACATCCATTGAAATAAACATCCGTCGAAAAAAAAAACAGGAAAAATTACCTAACACTTGAAAAATAAACTAACATAAATGCAGGCTTAAATTTTCCGCGACAGCGTCTCAGGGAAACCTTACTTTTTACCTTTGTCTATGGTACATGACAAAAGATATAGCGTGTGTTTAGTGAGAGCTTGATAAAAAGTCTGATTTATTTATTTTATTAGACTATTGTGCTCTTTTTAATTATTCAAGTATCATTATCGTGGTTTTAATGCTGTATTATTATAGCTGACACGGGATCTGGGTCTCTTTCTAAGTACCTTTTGTAAATACTTAGCTAGTCTTATTATAATTTATGGTCCTACTATTTTCAATATTATATTCATATTTTTTAATATAAACTTCAAAAATTTGACAAAACAATACAAAAGATAATTTATATAAAAAAATATTGCATTTTTATTAAATACTAGCCTTCCGCCCGCGGCTCCGCCCGCGTGCATCTCGGTTAACGCGACCTTTGCTCATTATCTTCGGTTCTATTCAACCGATTGCGATCAAACAAACGTAAGATTTTAAGTCTGAGTAAGCCCTTTCTAACAAAAAAAAACCGCATCAAAATCCGTCCAGTAGTTTTTGCGTCCATCGCGGACAAACAGACAAACAGACAGGAAATTTAAAAATAATATTTTCGTGTTCAGTATCGTTAACATAACATAACCCGAGTATTTTTTTTTAAATATCTCCAAAGTACAGACACGACCACTTTACAATTATATAATAGTATAGATAGATTACTTCTGATTTTTCCGTTAATTGAAAGCCCCTTGATTATGCCATATAATAATAATAAGCATAGATAAATGCCATAGATCTGCATTATATCTGTTGCTTTAGCTGAGTAATATTTATATTTGAAAAGTTAGAAATAAGACCACTAGCTATTGAAATCACTAGTATTCCCGCTAACCCCTCCGGTTTAGATAAAAACTCAAGCAATTGATTCAAACCCGGGACCTCTCGGTCATAAAGACGTCTACTTAACCACAATACTAGTGATGAGGTAGGAAAAGAAACTAATACATAAATGACTAGACTAATTGTTACAAAAATTGACGTTTCTGTATAAAGATAATATGAATGGTTTTCAGAAGGGTACGTATTTGAATACCTAAAATTATAATACCTAAAGTTAAATAACCTAAGTTCAAAATACCTGAAATCTAAATACCTAATGGTGGGTTGACCTAAATTTAAAATACCGAAAGTTTAAAATGGCTAAGTATTTGAATACCTAAAATTATAATACCTAAAGTTAAATAACCTAAGTTCAAAATACCTAAAATCTAAATACCTAATGGTTGTTTGACTTACTTTTAAAATACCCAAAGCTTTAAATGACAAATTGATATTATAGTGAGTACGTATTACAATGCCTAATTTGAAATTATCGAATTTCATAAGCCCTACGAACGGAAGGCCGAATATTAAAATCCCGAATGTTTATATGATCGAAAGTTCTAAATACCGAAAATTAAAATACCGACAATTTAAGAAATAATATGTGGTACGGCTTAAAGAAAAAGGGACACTGCTCACCCCGACTCGGATAGGTTAGAAGGCTAAGGCGGGAGCGGAGCGGAGCGCAGCTCCCGCCTTAGCCTTCGTGGTGATTTTTTTTTATAACCACTCATACAAAGATTGTCTGCTCCAATCCTGAAGTTACAAATCCTTGTATGTGTGGTTATAAAAAAAATAACCACGAAGGCTAATGCGGGAGCTCCGCTCCGCTCCGCTCCCGCCTTAGCCTTCTAACCTAACCTATCCGAGTTGGGGTGGGCAGTGTCTCTTTTTTTAAAGCGCTGGATGCGGGCTGCTTTAGATCGGTCATTCTGGAAGTCTATGGGAGAGGCCTATGTTGATCTACCCACATATTGTTGTGTGTGGTGTGTGGTGCATTATTTTTAGGTATTTTGACCATTTGGTATATTAAATTTTGGTATATCAACCTTTGTTGTTTTAACTTTAGGCATTTTAAACATTGCCTAAAGTTAAAACAAAAAAAGAAATTTTATGTGGGTAGGTCCCCACATAAACATTGCGCTCACGATTATTTATAATTTTTGTTTTCAATAACAAGTATTTTCGCAATAATTACCTGGTAGACACGAAGATAATTGCATAACACAAAGGTACCAGTGTTATCCCGAAGAAGCTTGCAGCCAATAAGGACTGAACTTAATATATCTGGAAGCACCGAAGTTCAAGGCACAACCGTCGGATTCGGCCTTTTCCTGTGGCGATTAGCGGTGGAGGTCAGTGGATTAGCGTTGCAGTGCCTGTGTGTGCGCGCGAGAAAGTTGACGGGAGCGGAATATACATAACATTGACATTTTTATTTATTCTTCGCTCTCAACGTACAAGTGGCGTCATCTGTGAGTACACGGTAGCACTGATTGCGCCTACCGGTCGCTGCGGGCGCGGAGTCTGGGGATCGATGGCTCACCGCACCTACTGACGCATTTTATCGGTTCCGGTAGAGGGCAGCACTTTTTCAAGCATCAAGCGGAGCATGAACATTAGGTGCTTGTTGATCAACGCACGTTATGATACCTACTTATAATTCAGCTGACTATCTTCTTACCACAATTTTGACTTGGACTATAACCACAATTCAATTTATGACCTATGAATGAATTTATTTGATTGTTATTTATACAAATGAGCTCAGACTTTTTGACATAATTTTATTGCATTATTATTTTATGATTGTATAGGTAATTGATTATTATTTTTTATTTTTTTTTAGACATCGAATATTGTGTAACTTAGTAGTTACACATACCTAATTGTATTCATAATTTATTTGTTGAGGTACCTACGTATTTGGTACCTATTTATTGCTTTGTTTTCTATTTGAATAGTAGTTTATAATTATTAATGATGTCGTGTCCAATAATTCAGTTATTGTAATTCGAATTGAGTTTTGAATTATTAATGTTATTATTATTTTCATTGGAAAACATAATCGGAAAGGCTGATTGTTTAATATGAGTACAAGACCTACAGAATTAACTTGCCCACACTGTCCGGGGTCTTCCCGTGTTTTCTCGGTGCACGGGCTGAGGGTGCATGTTGGGCGCATGCACAAGCGTGTGCTGCATCCGGGGGGTGCGGTCTCGTTGGTTTCTCCACACGACGCGGGTATCGCCGCGCCGGTGGGGCAGGAAGCGCCAGCTCCGCCTTCGGCGCCTGGTTCCCTAGACAAGCTTGCTTCTGTGAGGGGGGTTATACCGGTTCTCAGGCACATTCCTAAGGGTGCCCGGAATCAGGCAGCTGGTAGGCTGAGTGATATTATAGAATCGTGTGTTGCTCACAATGGCGTGGACGAGTGGAGCGGTCTTCTTTCATTCGCGTATTCGGCGCTTAGGGTGCCCGCAAGGGAGTCGCCCGGAAACATGACGTCAAAGGTGAAGGCCAACGTTTTATCATCATGTCATTTTGATGACATTGAAGTAGTTGCATCGACCTCGGTTAGCGCTACTCGGACTATTAAAAAACATATCGAGTCAAAGGTCTTTGAGGGTGATTTGAGAGGGGCCGTCCGCCTTTTGATGTCCGACGATTCCTTCGCACAGCGGGATCCCGACACACTTGCCGCATTAGAACTTAAGCATCCGTCTCCCTCGCGCCCGCTCAGCTTCCCTCCTGATCCGGGCTTGCCGTGTACTGTGGCAACGGTCACGATAGAAGATGTGAGTTCGGCGCTTGCTTCTTTTTACGCAGGGTCGGCGGCGGGATTGGATGGGATCCGGCCGGGACATCTTAAGGAGTTGACGTCTGTATCGGCTGGAGAGAACGGGAAACGTCTGTTGGGATGCTTGACCGAGCTGGTGAACTTTTTACTGAGCGGTCAGTTGAACCCCCTTGTGTGCCCATATCTGTACGGGGCCTCCCTCTTTGCCTTGGCCAAAAAAGACGGGGGCGTGAGACCTATAGCAGTAGGTAGCGTTTTTCGCCGCTTGACTGCCAAATTGGCGTGCCGTGGCGTCAAAGAGGATATGGCTGGATACCTACAGCCGCACCAATTGGGCTTTGGGACACGCCTGGGATGCGAGGCCGCCATCCATGCCACGCGAGCATTCGTCATGGACCCGAAAAATGAAGGCTCGGTAGTGTTGAAGCTGGATATTTGCAACGCGTTTAACACGTTGGAGAGAGACGTTCTGTTGCGTGAGGTCAAGGAAAAAATTCCATCTCTCTATCCTTTTCTTCATCAAGTCTATAGACTTCCTTCCAACCTTTTCTTGGACAATAATCTAATCCTTTCGAAAGTGGGAGCCCAACAGGGAGATCCACTCGGTCCACTTGTGTTTAGCCTGGCTATACATAAGGCGATCCGTGACCTAAGATCTAGTCTTAACATTTGGTACCTGGACGATGGCACTATCGGGGGCAAACCGGAAGAAGTGTTACAGGATTTAGAGGTGTTAGTTCCCAGCCTTAGAGACCTGGGACTGGAGGTGAATCCCTCGAAGTGCGAGTTTTTTCCCTGTGGGACTGGGGCTCGAACACACTTTTCTCACTTTCATTCTGTTCTCCCTGGCCTCAAGGAACTTTCTTTATCTAACTTCTACCTTTTAGGGTCTCCAATATTTCTTTCTGCAGTTCCTGAGGCCATCAATGCTCGTAAGCAGCTTCTCCTTGCCGCTCACGAACGTCTAAAGGGTCTCTCCGCACACGTTGCACTTGTATTATTGCGCTTGTGCTTCGCCGTTCCGAAGATAACCTACCTACTACGAACCACACCAACTTGGCTTTGTCCAGATGAGGTCGTATGTTTCGACGATTCCTTGAAATCCGTTGTGGAGTCGGTCCTAAATGTCTCCCTGGATGATACCCAGTGGAGCCAGGTGGCATTGCCCATCAGTTGCGGTGGTCTTGGGATTCGACGTGCACGTGATGTGGGCCTGCCGGCTTTTCTGGCGTCTGCGCATGGGGTTGCAAACCTCGTCACTAGACTACTTACTGCTAATGGTGACGGGGCTGTTATCCCTTTTGCGTTGGATGCTGTGTCAGCCTGGTCGGTCCTCAACGCGGGGGCATCTATCCCTGAAGATGTGCATCTTCAGCGGTCGTGGGATGATGAGGGGGTGAGGCGACTCCAGAATCTATTGTTGGAGTGTGCTGCTGGGGCCGATAAGGCTAGACTGCGGGCTGTGTCACAACCTGAATCTGGAGCGTGGTTACAAGCGTTACCATCGCCTCATCTGGGTACCCTGCTCGACGATGACTCTCTGCGTGTAGCGGTGGCTTTCCGCCTGGGATGTAAGGTGTGCGAACCCCATGTATGCACCTGCGGTTCCATGGTGGAAGCGGATGGACATCACGCTTTGAGTTGTCGGCGATGCACTGGGAGGTTTCCGCGACACCACGCTCTGAATGATATCGTCCGCAGAGCCCTCGTATCGGCAAATGTCCCCTGCGTACTGGAGCCTCCGGGTCTGAGCAGGTCGGACGGTAAGAGGCCGGACGGGCTGACTTTGGTGCCTTGGCAGAACGGCAAGTGTCTAATTTGGGATGCAACGTGCGTCAACACTGTAGCCGCCAGCCTTCTCAGTCGCACCGTTCACTCTCCGTCTGCCGCTGCGGAAGATGCTAGCTACAAAAAGACCCTTAAGTATGCCGATTTGAAGCCATTGTACCATTTTGTACCGATAGCGGTGGAGACCTTGGGGAGCTGGAGCAAGGAGGCCAAAATCCTTGTTAGGGATATAGGAAGCAGGCTTATAGAGACAACTGGAGACTCCCGCTCCGGAGCGTTCCTGGTGCAAAGGCTGGCCATCGCAATCCAGCGTGGAAACGCGGCGAGTGTGATGGGCACTTTTGCGCCGGGAGCGGTCAGGGGCGGGTTATTTGATTAATTTATTGACTTGACTAAATTTAATTATGACTTGTTTAATGTATTTTTAACAATAAATAAATGTTTTAAACATTAGGTAATTAGTCCAATAGGTATTTCAAATTTAGGTATTAAGTACTTAGGTATTAGTGGTTTAGGTATTTTAAACCATTTGGTATTTAGATTTTAGGTATTTTGAACTTAGGTTATTTAACTTTAGGTATTATAATTTTAGGTATTCAAATACGTACCCTTTTCAGAATATTATAAAAACAAAGACTGCCACTATTTACTGATATTGAAATAGTTTTGAACAAACATTAAACTAATCCAATAAAATTACCCTTGTACCATACACCATGCTCAAGCATGCCGCACTCCTGGCATCATGTAAAGAGCCTTAGCGAAAAACCACCACGGCTAGGAGCCCTTAAAATGTGGCAATTAAGATTTATATTCGCTTGGCAAATCACAAGACGATGTTCCAACATCGCGGCATCCAACCGTCCCAGCGAACATTTCCTTAGCTTTGAAACTTGTTCCTAGGAATTAAATCGAAAAGCTGGATTATGAATTTTACTTGCAGATTTTGATTGCGTGTTATTTGTAACTATTTTTTTTGCTACGTGAACTTTATATCTATTAAATAGTTTTAAAGACAAAGATTTTATAAATGCTTCTGTCAATTTGCAATAATTGTCCAATAATATTCTGTTGACATAAAAACGTATTCTCATAATTTCATATTTTGATGTGAATGAAACCTAATTAGTAGGATGAGGAAAAAGAATAATAGTAAGAAGAGTAAAAAGGGAAACTGAAAAACGTTAAAATATATGATTTCGATATAGCCATACCCATTACTTGTTAAACTCCGATACGGATAAAGAGGACCATTTGTGAAGACGCAATGAATACGAATTATCTGCTTGGGCGTATGCAGTTGTTGTATGCGGTCACCTTTGGAATCATACCTTTAGTAAAATAAAGAGGAAAGCTATTTAAGAAATAGTAGGAGGTCTAATACATTCAACACACTTATCTAAAATCGTAGCTATAACGCCTTAATACCCACTAACCACTACCTCCAAACCGCAAATCTTTTAAGCATATTCAATAACCCACAAAATAAAAGTTACATTATGCAAACACGATACTCGTAACGTGATTTTTACAACGTATATCACTTTTATCGTTTGTCGCGGTGCTATCGCCAGCTTTATTTGTATCTCGCTTTGAATTACCGCTGGTTGTATGGTGTTATGACTGTAATATACTTTTTATAGTTCCGAAGCAGGATGAACGATAAAATTGTGGCGTGATATGCGATTGAAAAAATTATCAGAACACCTATAAAGCTTTTGTTGTGGCTTTTTATTGCGTGTGGCGTTCGAAGGTGGTGGTTTAGTCTATAAACAGACTGTTACGTGCTGTTGTTGGTGAGGTAAGACAGTTATGTCAGAAATATGTACATAAATAATGTTTTCTTGGATTTCTCTAGCTTGTTTTGGAGCACAATGGGGTTACTAGATCCAAATTTAGATGAGACGGGTTATAATATTATGATCAATTTCAATAGACTAGGGTGATTGTTTTTTACTAGGCAGATTGATTATTATTTTAGTCACATTATTATTTAAATGCAGCCTATCTGTATCCGTGAGACTAGCCAAAGTTCAATATGTTGTTGTTGCTTCTTATTGTTCAATATCAAATCAGGATCATTCTTACGAATTTCTGGTACTGATCAAAATAACTAAATATATTAATAAAAAAAAACGAAGTTATTCTTGAACTATAAAATATTAAAATAATTATAAATTACAGTGTGTGTTTCTTTTAATTTATGAGTAGTATTTGCTATGTTCTTTACTTCATGTACTTTGTGCTATGTGCTTCAGAGTAATTTGGTTATGAATACTTAAGATTATACTGTATCATTTGTACACAATGCACCTGCTTGATCTGTCTTACCGTCTGTATAGTGCCTTAGAGGTAAATAACTAAAAGCTTCAATGAAATCGCTATATAAGTTCACATTTTCAGTGGTCTTGTGTCTACAAAAAACACTCACGTTGACATTTGGCTGGATACTGCTCGTTCAACTGTATTGCCATAATATATCTTATTACTATCTTTAAAATTCATCGCATTGCCACCCTTGAACTAATTGCAGAAATGTTTAATTTTGTATTAAGTTTCTCCCAGTTGATTTACGACTGCAAGAACAGCTATAAAAACCTTACCATCTCCTGCACATCGTAAAAGTTTTTGGAAGGAAATGGTTGATTATTATGGATAGTCATCTAGCTTTGCTAAACAGTTATTCTGATTTTAAGGAAAAAGATCCAAATAGTTTAGTTTTTTAGTAAATTCTCTATAATATTAAATATTATTTATAGAATAAAATAAATCTCACGATTTACTTCTCACCTGTCACCAGAATCCGTTAAAAATATATTTCATTCTTTTTATTCACCATCACCATCATCATCATCATCATCATCATCATCATCATCATCATCATCATCATTATGGAGATAAATTTACCTGATTGCATCCGAGGTCAAGGTGCATTCGGAGCTCAGTACCCGCCTTCCGGCTCTTCCTCCTCCACTAGATACAATCTTGGTCGTCCATGGTAGTGAGACCATTGACGCGCATGTTACCCTCCAGGACGTCAAGCTAGAACTTTTTGGATCCACTCCTCCTACCGGAACTCAGCGGAGGTGCCATTGCCGGGCATTTGTTACCCCCGCAACTTGGTGATTTCCGCAAAACGTGACCGCACTAGCGAAGGTAACTCTCTTGCTTTTTACTCGTATCTCCGATGACACGGACATGAAGGCTGCTCCGGATGCGAGATTTCCTCACACGATCTTTACGCGTGACTTCACACATCCACCGCCGCATTTCATTCATTTTATTCACCATTATCAAATAAATCAGTCAGTTTTTTTCTGTCAGCCTGTTACCTGGTCGAAACGTCAGGCAAATCAAAGGTATGTATGTACCAGATGTACCTACACCATGATCGTGTTAATTCCCGTTAACATTTTTGTATAAAACAGTCAGATTGTGTTGAGTCTCCATTCATTAACAATAGCACTCTTAAATAGAACAACAAATCATTAGTTTCACTAATAGAATTGGCGTAAATAAATTATAATTTTGTATCGCATTATTGGAGTCCCATAGTCACAATGCAGCTGGCAAAAATAAAATAGTGCTCTCACAGATCATTATTTCCAATTTGGCTCGGTAGTCGGTTGCATATTAAAGTTTAAATTGAACGAACACTGCGGCTCTGTGTAAGTCTGCATTAGGAGTCCTGTGGGAATAGGAAGGTTGGGGCGAGAGTGTAGTGATGAGTTTGCAGCGGATGTAGCTATCGTTTGTAAGTATTGGTCGTTAGTGTTGAGTGTATCTCAGAAAGATGTTTTAGAATCTTTGATATTGTTAATATTTTTTTTAGTTACCTACCTACTTAATATACTTACTGGTGTTCATTAAAGTATTATTTATTAATTTATTCATTGTTACAAGTTTACTTAATTACCATCAATATGTCACCGCTAAATCTGTTTGTAATTGCTATCAATAATTGTAACTATTTTAGCTTCGAGAACTTATAAATCATAAGTCTCGCATGGCAATCGATGTACCATTAGCATTACTTTTCGCTGTCGCTTCTGCTTATCACTTTGCAATAACCTTAGTCTCGAGAGTACAGAACAAAGTATCTGCACAGTTGTGTGCATAATTCACTTTATTGCATCTCGCGCTTCCGAGACGCGTGCCTTCATAACTCTCGATACCTCTGCGGTGCGCTACGAATACTGATCAGCCGGTCACTGGTTATCCTGAGATATAGCGAGGAGAACTTTATAAGGTAAAAGGAATCAGTTGGGGTCTAGCCGTGGGTATTGAATTACTTCATCCTTTTGAATAAAAATGGTACATTACAAAATTCTGCTCTTCATCGTAGCAGTGGCATCAATTTACCGCACATCGTGATATTGACTGCACCTTCCATTGCTTTATTCAGGTCAGCAATTGTGCAGGTGTAGGCGCACAGTGCGCATGATAGGAGGTAGTCTATCGACTACAGAGGTGCACCATAGTCACTGCTATCACCCACTCGTCCAAGTAGAGGACTGTAGGTTTATATTATATCAAATATAAATTTAATTTTAAAAAACTAGTACAATATATACTTTTGTGTGAATTAGTTTTGTATATTAGTTAGACGATTATTTTGAAGAAAGAAAATAATTATTTAATCTGTATGGAATCTACATTATGTAAGACGAATGGAACTGCGGTTGCCTAATCAAACCCGTAAGGGTTTTTTGGCAACCATGTACATTGTATGCCTTATTGGCCATGTTTCTGAATGTTAATAAAAAAAAACGAACTCAAAATCCCTGAAGTTGAAAATCTTTTAAATGTATTTTGAAATACCATCATTTAAGTTTTTATACGACAGTATTTTGTTACTGTAGTCCATGAAGAAAGAGGCCTGAATAATAAAAATCAAAAAGCAAGAATAGATGGAATACTTTGTGTGTTGGACCAGTCACATCACACAAAGCATTCAGACTGGCTTTTTGTCCTGTGCATTCATTAGCGCATATATTCGAAGGCTTCATTCATTGTTGAAGATTAGTTAGTAGGAATAAATGAAACTGTATTTTGGATTTTCTGATAAAAGAATCATTGGTACTTAATCAAATTTTAACCATATTATTCATTTGGAGCTCGTTATGCACCAACTGAAATAGATAATAGACTTCAACAAGTACGACACAAGTACACCTAGTCGATAATCACAAAAATAATACATTTACGAATAACTTAAGTTACGTTTTTTATTTGTTATCATTTCTTTTGCACACATTCTGAATAGTTAGTATACTTATTATATACCAATAATAAATAAAGCAATGCTTATGCTACAATACACGTAAGTTTTTGAGCAACAAAGCTTGCAATAGCCAAGTACGCTGTAAATCGCCAGCTCGCGACTCAGTTTGATTGTAAATAGGCAATAAATAGCTTACAACACGAGGTCTGTTCGGCAACACACTGGCTATTGGCAGCCTGCTGTGTGTGAGATACGGGACCAGATTTTACTTTGAAACTTAGTACATACTTACCTACATATTTGTTAGTTAAGTTTATACAATTTTTTATGCCACTTAGGCGAAAAACAAGCATACAGCTCTCCTGGACGCCACATGGTCCGCCTGATGAAAAATGGTTACAGTGGCCTATGGACGTGTGCAAGAAATTGGTGTCACACTCGTGCTGCCGACGCTATTTTAATTTTTAACTTATCATTTATTTGACCAAATTAACTCTATAACACAATAAACTTTCACTGTTAACTTTTAAGTGTGTATTTAAATATATATGAAGTGCCACTTTTTGTATAGCAACGAGATCAATTACCCTTATATAATAGTAAGAGCGTAGGTATAATAGGTTCGATTATTTTTTAGTTCATTTCACACGGCGTTTCATTTCACATTGTTGTCCCGTGTATCTCACACATATCGGCAGTTATTTGTAATTCGCGCCACGGGCCCCTCATAAAATGTGTCGCTACTAGTCGCAGGTGTTGCGCGACTCGCTTTATGCACCAGCACCAGCTCTTACGACACGTTGTTTTACTGTCGATAGTTCGTGCTAGACTTCATTTTTAAGCGATCAAAACACGGTGACATCTTGAAAGGATCAGAGGTGCAGAACTATACAATGAATAAAGAATCAGCAAGTTTGCATGAAATGTAAAAAAACTCTTTAGGTATTTTATACTTAGATGGCGTACGAGGGAAGCGCCTTATGGACGACCTTATACCTCAGTATATGAGACCCGAATGGGTGTGCGATTTTAGTCAGTTCGAGTCAGAAAGATCTCGAAAGAAAGGTATGTTAGGCTAGGTTAATATTATAAATGGCAGACTACGGACTCTGGATAGATAGAAATATCCCTACTAATATTATAAATGCGAAAGTAACTCTGTCTGTCGGTCTGTCTGTCTGTCTGTCTGTCTCACTTTTACGACTAAACCGCTGAACCGATTTTGATGAAATTTGGTATAGAGGTAGGTTAGACCTTATAACCGACATCCACGCGGGCGGAGCCGCGGGCAAAAGCTAGTGATTATATACGCGAGTTACTGCCGCCTGGCTCCCTTAACCTTGATAGAAAAGCCTGTGACAGATCCTTGTTCATTAATCAATAGGTATCAAGTCGCAGATGTCTTCACGGAGTCCATATACACCAAACTACAATAATAATGTTGATTTGTCGAATTAGCTCAGCATCCCTTTACTTCTCTGCCTTAAGAGCCAAGTCCTGTGAACAGATAGCTCAGGTCCACTCGAAGATTTGCCTCGTCTAGGACAGCCGATTCAATTCTGAAATTCAACATCTGATACACTAATTCGACAAAAAAAAAGGTTTTACTAGGTTTACGAAAACAATGTTCATTTAGACACTTACAAACAACTGCGAAGCTTGTAGATTCTCTCCAGGGGATCAAGCTTACTGTTTAAACTACTGCGGCATCCGTTCAATCATTTAAGTGTTATAAAGTATTTATAGTAGTGAATGGTAGCCAACGATGTATACAGCCTTCTTCTTTCTAAATATTTAACAAAAGTTGTTTTTGAAAATGTGATCCTCACGGGTAGGTACAAGTTTCATCTTTACTTTAGATATCTGTGAAAAAGTATGTACCTATGTATAGCTCAAATTCCAATTTATCCTCATCCTTTCCACAGTCGGTAGTGTACTCAGTAAGTACACCTATAGGCATGTATTTTGCCATAAGCGCGTGCCATATGTTAAAGAAGCCAATTTGGGAATTTTGCGTGACTAACAAAACGTGTGGGAAGAAACACGTCACGATTTTTCATCGATGAGATTGTATGATTTCGCATATCATATTTATGGTTATTCATGCGATATACAATACAGTTGATAATATTGGTAGGAACGTTAATATGGTATATTGTAAGGTAGATGAAGAAAGCATATCAGGCTATGGTGAACTGGTTGCAAGCTTGATGTATTTTAAAGTGACTATAGCGAGAGTTGGGGAAACTTCAAGGAAAGTACAATCATTGTAGACGAGTTGAGATCACATTTCAAAAAAGGGGAGCAATACATGAAAATAGGGGAGCCTGTACAAAAGATTGAATATGGTAGAAGTTCTACACTAGTACCTTGGCGGATGGAGGGTTAATTTTAATGATACAATAATATAAGCTAGAGTTGGAATGGAATGTTATAAACTTAAAGCTGCTAGGGAAGAAAATGTGATATTCAGGAGAGCATGATACGCTAGTAAATGCAGCGAGGACAGTAATTTCCTTAAATAGACCACCAAAAAAAGCAGGTGATACAATAACTGCTCATTGTGGAATTCCTTGAAAGAGGTTTTTGTTCAGCAGTGGACATTGTTTTAGTTCAGCATGATTAATTTAGTGATGATGATTGGTTTTGATAAATAACCCCTTATTTCAGCATTTTATCAGGTACGGTGAAACCATGATAAAACCTTGGGACTGAGTACAATGCAAGGTAGGCTGAACAAGTTTCGAAAACTAATTCATTTATTTGACAAAAATCTCTTATCCTGGTAATATATAGCACGTAGTTCCCCTTCAAGACCACCTTAAATTTCATCAAATAAGAAGGGAAAAATAATTCCTTGACCTTTTTTGGAGTAAATTCTTTTATTAGAGTATGCCGTGAGGGATGGACGGTAGGGTCATAAATCAGAAGTTGGTACAAAAACTAACTAAAAGTTTCGCCACGCGAAAATGATGAAATGCTCCAGAGTTTTATTCAGTTAGAGCCCAAGATAACGAAGTAATTGGATGCTGTCTTCTCACACGATTTAATTTTTTTAATTACAAATAATTTTTATGTCAGAGTTTATTTCATCAATATCAAATATTGGTTCGGTAGATAGTGAACTTTGGATTAATCAAAACTCTAGCAACATCAAAATAGTTGGACATTCTTATAATTATTCTACTACATTACATCACAATTTACCACACCATAACTGACACATGCCCAGAACAAACTTGGTTTCTGGTCTTACTTCTGCGATGATTTTTCTTCACTAACAATGGAGAATGGATGTATAAGATGTATCAAATTTAATTAAAAAAATAAAAAGGTGGTTTTTCTGAAAAAATATTGACTTTTATAATTACCACTGTAGTACTATCTTCTTCATACATACATACATACATATAATCACGCCTTTATTCCCGAAGGGTTAGGCAGAGGTGAATTAACACCCAAGCGAAGTAGTCCTCATCCGAAGTAAGCAAATGGCGACCTAGGCAAACATATACTTAGGCTAAAAGCTATTGAATATGACATTTAGTCATAACGCGAGGTAGGTGAACTGCGTATTAGGCATACATGGCGTAAAGGATTTCACCAATCATTGTATTCGGTCCCACGTAACAGGGGGTGAACCTATTGCCGTATTCCGGGCACTATTGTCGACTCGAGTCATAATATCTGCGGCTGACTCTGGGCTGTATATATCTGTCTGATGATAGCCCTCTTCTTCTTCTTCTTCATCCTAGCGTTAATCCCAGTCGCATCCGAAATTTTCACCTCGGAGTCTGGGGTCCGCTTTACCAGTCTGACTGCGGATTTGACTGGACTTCAATATTTTTCGTGAACACGATGCCATCTGACATCCACAATCCAATAACAATATTGGGCGATATCAAATCAGTAGCTATTCCAGTTTTTTGACTTTTTAGGGCTCCAACTACCCGTAACGACTGCCATAGATGTTCGTATGTTCCTAGTACTAATTGTTCAATTTAGTTTGGTTATTTTGTTACGTCAAGTAATCTAGTAAATTAGCTTCGACAGCGAGTTCCGAGTTCAATCGTGGTGGGAATGTTCAAACTTTGTTGTAATTACTGAAATTTGTATTTGTTAGTCCATCATCCTGTCGTTAGCACTTTCATTGTAATACTATTTTAATTTCACGTCAAAAACAATGGATGCAACTTGATTGGTTATCTAGTTAAACTAATTTGCTCTACAAATTAAGCTTGTAACTTCATTTAATTATAAATATTGATTAATACAAGACAAAATAAGTAGAAACGATGAAATCCATTAAAAAGTAGTATCAATAAGAGCCTTAGCTCCATAGGTATCTTTTAAATAAAATAGACTAGAGATAGACTAGAGTAGTCTCTAGTGTGTCAATTTGTATTTGACACTAGTTTGTTAATTATGTGAAACCATTATTTTAAGCCTCCATAACTCCAAATATTTAAATGTAAGAAAACCTGTAAGTTTAGTTATTTGTTAGTGAAGAAGTTGAAAGATATTATGAATTAAGTCCAAATATCACAACTGAATTTCCCATCAGCGTGTGTTCATTGATAATAACGTTGTAGCTTTTACTATCTCGCATAGGTAATGGTTCAAGTTAGATAATTTTAAAATGTTCATTTACTGTAATTACTTTTAAAATTGGTGGAAAACATTTAAACAAAATAACCTGGGTGGCGAATTCCACGAATTATTATCACTCAGCACATAGATCTATAACAAAACTGTGCCAGAAACATCTAGTACTTTTTTTTTTTTTTTTTATCGTGCGAAAAATCCCCACGGATACCTCCCCCGCCGGAACCGGAGGAGGAGGTTATGTCGGACTCGAACCGACTAAAACGCACGCCATCTGTGGGTCGTCAGTTGCCGGAGGTGAGATTGTCATAGCCATATCCCTCGCACCCCGGCCGACCCAGGGCCATATCTCTCGATCTGGCCCTCTTCCGGTGTAGGGACCACAGAGTCCCCAACTCGCCCCCGGGTGTGGGGAGGCACGCAATGCGCGCTGCCGCCGCGGCCTGCTTCTGCTAGGGTGACAGGCGGCTCCACCCGTCACCCCCAGGCCAGCGCTCATGGGGGACGGAGGTCATTCTGCGACCTCCGACGCCCGAGTTGCCGCCGCTCTTCGCGGGCCACGCGGTTTGCGATTCTCCTTCGCTCCTCGCGAGCCGCAAGGTCTGCGATTCTCCTTCGCTCCCGCTCCGCCGCCTCCTTCACGAGCATTACTTGCTCGCAGAAGGAGGCGCCGGCGGCCCACGCATCCGCGCAGCGAACCATCGCTGCGAGCAAAGTGGCGAGCGTGAGAACTCTCACTCCCAGGGTCGCCACTAGCTCCCGTCTCGGCGTCTCCCACGCCGGACACTCGGTGAGCGTGTGTAGCGCCGAATCCTCGCTCGCGTCGCAGTGATGGCACTCGGACGTTGGCTCTTTCTTCGCGGTCCGATGCAGATACCGCCCGAAGCATCCATGCTCGGTGATAATCTGCGTCAGCCAGAACGAGAGGCCGCCATGTGGCCTCTCTAGCCACTCCCCCATGATGGGTCTTACCGCCGCTACTAAGGCGCGCCCTGCGCGTGGTTGCCCAAGTTGTAGCTCCCACTCCGCCACCATGTCCCTGTGGAGCCGGGATCTCACGGCCCAAATTTCTTCAGGCTCAGGATCGTGTCCCCGCTCCCGCGCCGCCTTTCGGAAGCGGTATAGCGCCGAAAGGGATCTCGCTTCCAGGATCCATGGTAGCGATCCGGCGAGGAGACTCGCTGCTTCAAAGGATATCGTGCGGTACCCCCTGATGGCCCTGATGGCCATTATCCGCTGCGGTTTACGCAGCAGGTCCACGTACTTGGCTCGCAGGTTGTCCGCCCATACGGGGCACCCATATAGAGCCATGGACCGCACGATACCCGCGTAGAGTCTCCTGCAGGAGTCCTCCGGGCCCCTCAAATTGGGCAGCAGACGCTTCAGAGCGTTAGCTGTGAGCACCAATTTAGGGACCAGACTTCGGAAATGCTCCCCGAAGTCCCATCGACCGTCGAGCACGAGCCCCAGATATTTCATCTGGGGCTTGATGACGATGAGAGTGCCTCCCACTGTGATGCTGGATCCCGCCGGTGGCCCGCGTCGAGGTCCATGAAAGAACATGGCCTTGGTTTTCTGCGGAGCCACCTCGAGACCCAGCCGCCGGATCCGTTCCACGACTTGGGCAACCGCGGTCGTGGCCTTCAGGGTTGCTTCGCGGTGTGTAGCCCCGCTCGCCGTCACTAGCGTGTCGTCCGCGTAACACGTCACGGCGGCGCCATCCACGAGCTCACTGCGAAGCACCCAGTCGTATCCGATGTTCCACAGGAGCGGCCCCAGGACCGATCCCTGCGGAACACCGCACGACATCTCTCTCCGACCGACACCGGTCGCACTTGGGTAGATGACAGCTCTCTCCGTCAGGTACGCCCCGACTATGCGGCGGAGGTAGAGAGGCGCATCGTGGTACACGAGCGCCTCCATAATGCAACTCCAGGGCAAGGTGTTGAACGCGTTGGAGATGTCTAAGGACACCGCCAACATCACCTCGCCCCGAGCAACCGCATCCTCCGCCAGAGTCCTCACGCGCATGATTGCATCCACGGTGGAACGCCCTCGCCGGAAGCCATATTGGGCATCCGCCAGATCCGGCCCTTCTCTAGAGAGGTGCTCGACGAGGCGCTTCGCGATAACTCTTTCAAAGAGCTTGCCCACCTCATCGAGCAACACTATGGGCCGGTAGCCGGACGGTGAGTCCACCGGGCACCCCTCCTTCCGGATGAGGACCAGTTTCCCCGTCTTCCACGTCTTCGGAAACTGGCCCCGCTCCAAACATGCGCTGAGCAACCCTCTGAGTCGAGGCTCGAGAGCGTCTTCCCCTAGAGCTAGAACCCACGCGCGGCCAGGAATGCCGTCGGGTCCCGGGGCGGTGTTTTTCTTGGCGCTGAGCCTTCGCACCGCTAGCTCTAGTTCTACCCAAGTGACTTCGGGCACATCGTCGTCAACCACGCTGGGAGCCACAGGCGACCGAGGTGGCGGGGTCATCCGCGGTGGAACATGTTCCGCCCGCGTCGGGAACAGGGATTCAACCACTCCTCCGAGCAGAGCCGGCTGGAGAGTCTGGGTCAGCGGAGGGGCCCGGGGGCGCAGCTTTCCTCTTACCATAAGATAAGGCCGCCCCCATGGGTCCCTCTCCAGCGTCTCCATCAGCTCTTTATAAGCCGCGGCTTTGGATCGCTTAATCTCCGCTCGGAGGGCATTTCTGGCCTCTCTGTATCCCTCATGAAGCTCCGCCACTCGGGGCTCCGTATCTGCGGGTCGGCTACGCCTCCTACGGAATCTGGCCCACTGGCGGTGCGCGATCACGCAGGCTTGTCGCAGCCTCGCGATCTCCGCAGACCACCAGTAGACCTGACGCCTCGGACTATAGGGCGGAGCCCTAGGCATAGCCGCATCGCAGACACGTGTCATGGCCTCCCGAAACCACGCTGCCTCATCGTCGACATCAACAGGCCTGTCCGGCGCAATGGCCCAGGCCTGTACGACGGCAGCCTCCAGGAGGACCTCCCGATTCAGTGCCTTAAGCACCCAGCGCGGCTCGCGTGGGGCCGGTATGACCGGCGCATCGCCTGCAGGGCGAGAGACGTCAAACCGAACATATCGGTGATCCGACAGTGTCTCCACCCCCGCAACGACTCGCCAGTTCCGCACACGGTGTGACAGCGAAACGCCCGCGAACGTGAGGTCCACGATCGAGCTGCGCCCCGCGGCCACGAACGTGGCTTCGGCCCCGCAATTCTGGAGAACTAGACCGAGTGTAGCGGCCCAGCTCTCCAGTGCCCTGCCCCGCGGGTTCGTGTGCCGGGATCCCCAGGTCACAGACCAGGCGTTAAAGTCCCCGAGCACAAGAACCGGGCGAGGGTAACAGGCATTGACGACGTCGGCCAGCTGATCCAGCGATTGCCGATATTGGTCTATGTACCGGTGTCGACTCGGCGTGAGGTAGACGGCCACGACCGCTATTTCCCCCACAAGTGCCGCTACGCAGCCATGCCCCCTTGCAATGACAGCAAGGGAGGGGCCGCCTGCAGCGGCGTTATGCACCAGTGCCGCCGACCCATCCAGGTCGATCACCCAGGCAGGCCCGGGTGGCCGATGAGTGTATGGATCGGCGACAGCGGCGACATTTATGGACCACTGTGCCATGCTCTGGAGCAGAAGTGCCTGAGCATCGACACCGTGGCCCACGTTCGCCTGCAGGATGCGGAGTTGAGGATCCATTATGGAACCCTCTCCTCCGCACTCCGCCGCGAACTAGATGCGGAACGCCCGCCTCGCGGCTTCGGCTCCCCCCCGGTGCAGGTTTTGCTGCCAACCCTGTGGTCGGCCGTCTTGCCCTTCGCCGCACATCTAAAGCAGTGTGGCGGAGCTTCGCACTCACCGGCCACATGACCGGGTTGGCCACAGCGGAAGCATCGGTCTCCAACCGTTACCTCTGCCGTGCACTGCACACCCACGTGGCCGACCGACAGGCACCTGAAGCACCTGGCCGGTCGAGCCTGCAGGAGCCGTACCTGCACCTTCGAAATGCCTCCTACCACGAGGCTCCGCTGGTTGGCAGCCTTTTGAGCTGCGGCGATGGGGCAGCCGACAACTGCCGCCCCCTGTCCATAGCGGCCAAAGCGTATCGCTCCGACCTTGACCGCGTCCAGGGGACAGCCCCCAGCCTCCGCCACGGTGAGCCTTATCTCCTCAGTCGTGATGGAGTCGTCCAGGCCCGAGATGCGCAGTTCTGCACACTTGTTGGGCCTGGACACCCGGACATCGGCTGCATCCAGCAACTCCCTAAGGGTCACCGCTATGGCGTCGGCTTGAGGACCGCTGGTGGTGCCAGGGACCGCGATAAGCCGAGCACCCGTTCGCGTATGCCTGACTGTGATAGGCTCCGACATGTTGAGGGCCTTCATATCAATGAGGCCCTTGGCCCGCCTCACAATCGGGCCTAACTGCACACCCCTCTCTGCCGCCTCCGCTGTCAGCGACAGGACGACAGCCGTTGATCGAGGTGCGCGCAGTATCCCCGGCATTCCCTTCGCGGCAGCCTCGGCCTTCTTTGCCTTTTTGGCTGCCTTCTTTCGGGCGTTCCGCCTCTTTTTGTTGTTTCCGACTACCTCCCAGCCACCTTCCGGTGTTGAGCTGGTGGAGGCAGTCGGAGCCGAACCCTGGGCCGGGGCTGGGGCTGGGGACGCCTTCCCCTGGCCCTTTCCCTTCCCTTTGCCCTTCCCCTTGGTCTGGACGCCTGCGGCAGTCAGACCGCGGGCCAACTCCGGGGAGGTCGCCATCGCAGACGGACAGGTAGCACCCCTCCCGACCGCATCGGCATACCCGGTTGGTGGCGCAAGGGCTGGCCGAAGGATGGAGTCCATGATGGTCTCCATCATACCCCGCGTGCGCTCTTCATGCGCGACCTGCCACGCCTCCTGCCGCTTTTCCAAGGCGGCCATGGCTGCCATGCAGGCCGCAAATGGATCCTGCACCATTGTTGGCTGCAGCACCGGTGACACCGACCGATTCGGCAGCGTCGGTGAGATCGGCCGCTCCGGCTGTGCCGCAATCGCCTGCCGCGACGACCGCGTCACGCGGACTTGTGGCATTTCAGCCACCACTTTCTTTAGGCCCGCTATTTCAGCCGCCATTTTGCGGTATTCGGCCTGTCGCCGGGCCTCTTGCCGCTGGGCATCAGCCCGCGTTGCGGCCAGCTCCGCCTTAAGGGCCTCGGCCCACTTGGCAAGGCGCATCGTGGTTTGCAGGACCAGCTCATCCTCCGGCCTCGGCGTCCCCGTCTGGGTACTTGCCATCGCCTGGAGGGCCTCCACGGCCTCCTTGGTGACCGTGTCGGTCCATTGCTGATCCGCCGCCGAGGTGGAGGGTCCTGGCGGCGCCGCCACATCCTCCAGGGCCGGGGCACACAGGGAGAGGGGGGTTCGGAGGGCACCCGTCTTGCCACCTCGTGACCTTTGGCGGCCGACCGCTACAAATTTGTAGGGGGGAGGGCGCAGCAGCTCCTCGCCACCATAACTGCTGCTCGAGGACGAGTCAGTCAGGGTGAGGTCCAGATCTGATTCGGCCCTCGGCTTTCTCCCCTTCTTCTTACGCTTTTGAGCAGACTTCCGGGTCTGCAGACCCACCGGGCTGTTGGCCCTGCTCCTCTCATTGGCGGTGTCGAATTTCTCCGACACCGACACGGCTTTGGACGCGACCTCCGCGTCGTGGCGCTGCGCGACCTCCGCGCAGTCTAATTCGCTAGGTTGGGGGGGGTTATTTGAATTAGAGTCCATAATAAGTCCCACGAGTAGAGACGATATAAACTACACTTCCCGGGTGACGCTCATTCCGGGAAGCGGGGTGAATACTGTGGAGGTCCCCAGGTGTCCACAGGTTTTAACGACTTCGCTGTCGGGTTTTAGAGACTTTTCCTTGTCGCGGGCCGGCCAGTTAAGGCAAGCCCCGCGGCCTCCAAGATCACGGCTTCCTGAGCGTGGCTAGCACTCAGGTCGTTGTCGATCTCCTAGAGGTTGCGCGACGCGGGAGAGCGGCCAGCCCTCCCAACTCCAACGGTAGCACAAGTGCTTGCCAGCCCCTGCGCGAGCAGTGGGCCGACCCGTCCTATGATCCCAGTGGATCGCTGTGTCTCTCCCATGTCCCCTCTGAGAGCAGAGGGATACTGGGAGCGACATGACCGTAGGCTTTGAAAGCCTGGGTCCGCTAGCCCTGAAAAGGGCTGTTGAGGTGGAAGGAATCCTATGGACCCCTTCCCGCAGGCCTTGCAGGCCCGCCATCCCACGACCCCCTCGTGCAGTGGGGTCGGCTGCCGGGTTATTTGTCAACGGCCAACAGAACTCCTAGTGCAGGAGTCTATTGACCGTTGTCCAGGGTGCACCAGCCCCCTCGCTTCCGCTCCCCAGGACCGCGGTCCAGAGGGGGAAGAAACGGGGAAGCCATCGTGGAGGTTACCCGACCCGCACCCCACATCTAGTACTCGTAGTAGTAAATTCAATAGATATATTATTATCTTGTGTATTCATTTCTTTCTGTTTAAAATATATTATGATTATGAATATAGCTAACCTTCAATGTTAAGATGGATGGTTATAACCGTGCTAGCATTAAATATTCAGGACTAAGGTTCAATCTTATTAATAGAATCGATCAATTTCTCGAAATCTTTGCACGTGATGTATGTAATGTATTCAAGAGAGCACAGAGCATTCTAGTATGTGTCCGTAGCTTATTTCACCGTGAGTTAATTAGATTGTATTGTCATTTGATTTATTTTGAATGAAACATTGAAGATTTTCAATTTCATCAACATCAGCATCAACTGCAAGCTGCTATCCTAATTATTTAATATTGTTGAAACTAACTGACGTTATGTCCTTAAAATTACTTCTTCCTTACGATGTCCACTTTCATGTAATCCATCCTTTCCTTTTATCATGTCTACTTCTAAAGCCTCAGATCTATATTGAACATCTCAATAAGCATATTTGAAAAAAAAAAAACACAAATATTAATCTGCAAAAACTAACTTCCGCTATTACGACACAGCTACTGAAATTATGTAATACGTCCACTTCATCAAATTCAAGAAGGGAGAACTTCATCGTTGTTTAATAAAAACGAAATTTTAATTATTTGTCTGAGTTGGTTCTTAGTAAGGTTTTGTCTATTGACTACGAAGTATAATGAGTAAGGCTGTTAAGAAAAGTAGGAAATGCAGCATACTTTGAGTCAATATTACTGAGAGAGTGGTACTTGGTAATCAAGTTGTTACATCCATGACAGAGAAAACAACAAAACATTTTAGATTGTGGTCAATGGAAACTTATGTTGTGTACCTTTTTTGCAGAAATCTCCGCGACGCTGGGCTGCCTCTGCTGGGATAACTGGCGGCTCTCCCTTAGAAAATCCATTGTATCACAAAATTTACAAGCAAATAAAAAATGGAAACAGAGCCATTATCTCTACATTTTTACAATAATTGGTAAGTACATATTATAATGTTAAGTTGCAACTGGAACGGCCATGTTAGTGTAAAATCTTTCCTACACTAATATTTTCCTTAGTAAACCTAAGAAAACTTAATACTCTCAACATTTTCAGACGGTGAGGGGTTTTATTTTACTTCTCCCCCCTTGAATATTTTAGAAGACGGTACGTGCTTCGAGCCTCGTCTGGCGACTCCGTACAATTTACAACCCGCTGCCGAATGGAATGACTTTATGTGAATACCTGAATAAGGGTACTGACTTGAGATAAGTGGAGACTTTTATTTTTGTAACATGTTAGTTGCTGCGTTTTAACATTCACGTGTGTGTACAGTTCACAAAAGATATGTTAATACACCTTTACATATAACTTTACCTTAACTTTACATATAACATAAAGGTGTATACGTATCTCCTTTGTCCTATGTATATGAATCCTTCTCCAATTGTTTTTGTTAGATCACTTAAGTGGCAGACTGGCACACGGCTGAGTTCATAGATGGTGGTTACCGTGGCCTATGGAGGTGTGCAACATCAGGCGAGTCACACTCGTACTGCCGACCGTGTAAGAACCTTTTAATTTTGTTCTTGAAAAATTTAGGTTCTTGAAGAACGTCATTGTTGTTGTTGCGATCTGTACTAATTTACTTAACGAGGTAATCCTTATATTTTATATGTGTAAAACGATAAACGGGGTTCAGAAATCTTGACTGATGAGTACTTATAATTAACAAGTCTTAACAAACTTAATCTCGCTTCTATCTAATCTAGTGATCTCATAACACCAAGTGCTACTAATACCCAACAATCCTTAAGTATCCAACAATAATTAAGTCGGTTCTAGTGGACTGCTGCGACCGCACATACAATATTAACAGTAGCTCGCTCGTACACCTTTCCCGTCTAGTCGCACTTTGATCCAAACTTACTGTTGCCTGCTTAATCTGCACGGATTAGGCGTGCAATGATATTTTATTTGTTTGTCAGCTTATGTTTGGTCTTGTTATTGTTGACAAGTGTATTATACAGCTCACTCTCGTATGACCTTTTTCAACTTATTATGTTGTTTCAGGAAAAAAAAGTCGTGAGGCTTATGATGAAATGATTACCAAGTATTTTATCGATTTTTTTCCATTTTATTGTGTGAAGTATAATGTCATCATCATTCATCATCATCATTTCAGCCATAGGAAGTCCACTGCTGGACATAGGCCTCCCCTATAGATCTCCAATAGGACCGGTTGGAAGCCGCTCGCATTCAGCGCGTTCCCGCGGCCATGAGGTCGTCTGTCTGTATGTATTAATGTAATCAAAACTATTTTGTTCTGGTTCGTAGGTACATGTAATGCGTAGGAATGAAAGTAATGTCGTAAGGAAGGCATTAACTATGGAAGTTGATGGCTATAAAGGGAGAGGATGACCTAAAAGAAGGTGGATGGTCTATGTGAAAGATGATATGGTTAAAAAGGGAGTGAATGTTGAGATGACTGCAAATAGAGATCATTGGAAGAAGCACACCATGTTGCGCCGACCCCAAATAAACTTGGGATAAGGGCAGGAGGATGATGATGAAAACTATTCTAACGGGTTCTATCGCGATTCAATAGAATCGGTTCAAAACAGTTTTATTCCAAATCAAAGAATCAAGAATCAAAGAATCAATTTCGTTTATTCAATTTAGGCACATATAGAGCACATATGAACGTCAAAATATTACAATTGTGTCAAGAAGTAGGTATGTGAACAAAAAATAAAATATTAAATAAATTAAAGTAAACCATTTGAAAATGATTCTTTCGCTGGTTCGGTAGTTGGTTCTACTGAGAAGATACCAGCAAGAAACTCAGAGAACTCAATTATCCTTTTTATTTATTTATTTATTTTTTAATATCTACGGTTTTTATACAATTTACAATGTGCGGGCAAGAAAGTGATTAGGTTGACCATGCATTTTTATCATTAAGATATTCTTCTACTTTATAATAAGCTTTTTCCATTAGACTTTTTTTCACGTTTATTTTAAAAATATTAAGTGGCATGTCAACCAAATCCTGAGGAATTTTATTGAATATTTTTATACTGTTGCCTACAAATGAATTACCAACCTTATGAAGCCTGAGTATTGGCACTGCTAGTTTATCTTTATTTCTCGTATTATAATCATGTGTGTCCGAGTTTTTTTTAAAAAGATTTAAGTTCTTCCGTATGTATAAAATAATATCGTAAATATATTGACAAGCAACCGTTAATATATTAATTTCTTTAAATGTTTCTCTCAGCGAGTCACGGGGTCTGAGGCCGTAGATTGCTCGTATCGCGCGTTTCTGTAATATGAAAACAGTCTCAATATCGGCAGCTGAGCCCCACAGCAGCAGACCATATGACATAACGCTATGAAAGTAGCTAAAATAAACTAATCGTGCCGTTTCCTCATCAGTTAGTGACCTTATCTTTCTAACCGCATAGGCAGCTGAGCTAAGTTTTCCTGCCAAGGCTGTGATATGAGTATGTGGCTGTGATAATACCTACATTGCATTTTTAATTTATAGCAAACATTTTCTCGCCCCAATACAAGTGTCGTGAGTAATTGAAGCAGAGTCTGCAAACAGTAACAATTAGCACTTTATTTCACTCAATTAAGTGGCAGTTACAAATTAAGAAACGCGAACGAAAAGCTCGCTCGCTGTTAACAGATTATGTAAACACCGTAATGAAGTGGCTGCCGGAGGTGCGATGAAATGGATGACCTAGATTTTTTCACTGCTTTTATTTTATTCGCATCTACTTGATTGTGACACAGATAAGCACACGGCTCACCTGACGTTAAGTGGTTACCGTGGCCTTTGATGGGCGAGTACAACATCATGGGAGTCACATTCGTGCTGCCGACCCTGTAAGAATAGAGAGTTTCTGTGCTGTCAGCGCAAAATATTTTTTTTATTATCCTTACACAAAACATTGTCTATCCGCATTAAAAAAAACAATCAAAGTTACTCATTTTTCTTGAGTTTAGGTGGTCACATACCAAAGTGTAAGCAGCAAATCTTCAGAAAATACACCTGTATTAACCTATATTTAAAGCCGTAAAAATGTTTTTAAAACTTTTGCACTGGAAGAATTATCGGCGTAAATATTACGCATTTGCTCTATGTGCTTGCTGCTTTACTGAGTGGCCACCCAAACTCTAAGAATAGAGTTAAAAAAATAAGAGCTGATAATTCTTAAGACAGTTTCCTTGTATCCAAAATGGTTTCGGTTCTCCTTATACTGTCCCAATTAAAAATAAACCATACTTTGTAAGGTTGTCTTTACTTTATACTACTTAGGTCGCAAACAAGCACACGGGCCTCCCGATGGCAAGAGGTTACCGTGGCCTATGTTAGGATTTACCCTGTCTCACTGAATTCCCGTTTTTTTTTTCACATTGCCGTATCCACAGCATCGAGGCTGCGTGTCGCGTTGTCGCACCGCGGCGCTGATCACGGCAACACCTGACGAGCTGCATCCGAGCTCCGCAGCTAATTGTTTGAAATATCGATCCACTTTATGTAAGAGATTGCGGACTCGATACAAGGCACTTTTTAAAACGTTCCCTATACAGATGTTCAGAGCAATGCATTTCTTTGTTATAAAAAATAGTTTATTTTTATATTACACTAGCTGTTGCCCGCGGCTTCGCCCGCGTGGATGTCGGTTATCGCTTAGTGTTTATTTTATATAGCCTGCATCTCAAAATCCTTTCTTAGGGGATGCCTACGTCAATGCTTTATGCATGCAAAGTCTCAGTCGATCGGTTTAACCCTTAACCACCTACCACCGGTCTCTGAGACCGCAACGTATTTTTAAATTCAAATATTTCGATCTGTATGTGTCGTAGGACAGTGCGCGTCTATATACCTTTTCTAGACATCCAACAGGACCGCGCTAGCGCTCAGGTAAGTATAGACGTGCGCGCGTTTGGCCAGGGTAAGTAAAAATATTTCGTCAGCGGTCTCTGTGACCGCTCGTAGGTGGTTACGTGATTTTTTTTCACTCACACGCTTTTTTTTGTTTTAATGAAAAACAAATGATTAAGAAATAAAAAATCCCGTCTGCCACTAAAAAGATTGCAATAAGTTGGATAGCAGGCGGTAGGTACCTATTTGCCAATTATAAACCAAAAGAAAATTAATTATCCAACTGTCGAATAAAGGAGGGTAGGTAATTTTATTTATTAATCATTTATTTTGTTTTATTTTATTCTTAATATAGTTATTATATAACATGTTTATATTTTTGTAATCTCCTTTTAATTTCCTTCATTTTGATACGGTACTCGATAAGTTTGAGTGAAAAAAAATTTTTGATAAGATACGTTTTGGCGCCAAAAACCGCCATTTTGATTTTATAAAAATTTTAATATACCTGGGTGGCACTCATACAATCATGACGAATCCAATGACACCTCGCATTTCAAAATCCATCAAGCCGTTCAGGCTGTAGGGCCAAAGAAATATACATACATAGTCTCGAAAAACATTACCCTCCTTCCTTCGGCAGTCGGGTAAAAATGATTAAAAACAATGAAATTATTGAAAGATGGTTACAACAGGAGATGTCAGACGATGAGTTTATGCCAGACGAAGATTGCAGTGACTTGGTATCCGATGCGGTCGAGTATGCTGTACAGGTTGAAGACTAGAAAAATTGAGAATGTTTGGGGGTTGCAATTTTGTTGATTTTTACGATTGATGTATAGTTTTTTTTATTTAATTTAATAGTTAGAGTCCTAAGTTAAAAGAAATATATCAAAAGAAGTTGATTTCTTAAATTCCTTATGAATCAGATCCCATTATTTAAGAAGAGTATATTTTTAGGTTAAAATTACTATTCTTGAAAGATAATAACATAATCTTAAGATTTTATTATAATTTATGATAATTAAAAGTCTAAAATAAAATATTAAAACATAAACCAGTATTTTACTCATTTAAAACCTTTTGGTACTATAGAACCCGAATTTACGGTGGTTATTCATGAGCGGTCTCCAGGACCGCACGTAGGTGGTTAAGTTCCAGAAATAGGTGGTAGGTAGTTAAGGGTTAAAATTGACAAAGTTTCATCCCCTATTTTATCCCCTTGGGGGTAGAATTAATCAAAATCCTTTCTTAGCGGATGCCTACGTCATAACATCTACTGCATGCCAAATTTCAGCCCGATCCGTGCAGTGGTTTGGGCTGTGCGTTGATAGATCACTATGTCAGTCAGTCAGTCAGTCAGTCACCTTTGAGTTAGATAATAAGATTTTTATTTTTATTTTATTCGTAACGTATTTTTTATAGTGAATAAGGACTGAGGTCATACATTATTATACCTACACTATTATGACTGCCGTCTGATCCCCAGCCTCGAGAGCAACCTGCGTCAGCTTTAAGTCAACCTCATCTGCGAGCCGAGTATAGGGCATACTCGGCTCGCAGATGAGGTTGACTTGAGTCCTTATGACCTTGATGAGGCTATATATACTGAAGAGAACTGGTATACTAATCACGCCTTTATCCCCGGAGGGTTAGGCAGGGTTATTGGTATTCAATCCCACGTAATAGGAGGTGACCCTATTGCCTTATTCCGGTCACCATTGTTGACACGAACCGTGCATCCGATGCTGAGTCTGGGCTGCATTATAACTGCCTGATGTTAAACAGCCCTATCCCTTAGCGACACCGC
Source organism: Eilema depressum (assembly GCA_914767945.1). NCBI lineage: Eukaryota > Metazoa > Arthropoda > Insecta > Lepidoptera > Erebidae > Eilema > Eilema depressum. Next base: position 832,939 of record OU612018.1, read on the forward strand.
ATGGGCAGAGATAGGGCGGCCCAAATTCTACTCCGCCGAGAACCATGCGGTGAAAAGAAGAATCTCTAAAGAGACGCATCTATAAATAAGTAGTACACTTTGCTGAGTACCTAAGAAAATTTTGCCGCCCTAATCTCATCCAACGTCGCCTTTCTATAAAACCCAGTATTTTCTTACTACCTAAACTCCACTATATTATAATATGTAGACATGTAGTAGAGTGGAAATCAAATATGGCGGTGCCCGATCTACATTTTATGATCGGATCGTGATTTGAAAACTCATCGGGTTCTCTCCATTTTTAATAGAGAAAAACGTGAATTTTGGGTACATGACTGATAGGAACAATATTAATAAGTATGGATTGCTATATAAATAAGTAAGTGGGTAATATTTTCTTGGTTTTTTTATTTATATATGTGTTTTTGGATTTCGATCGCACGCTGTCGAATAAGCATACTAACCCCTTCCTTGCAACCCCAGAAAAACACTGTTACTATACGTTGCCTTCAGACGCTTTTTTTTATATAGAACATAGCCTTCCGCACGCGTGCATCTCGGTTAACGCGACCTTTGCTCATATCTTCGGTTTTACTTAACCGATTGCAATCAAACAAACGTAAGATTTTAAGTCTGAATAAGCCCTTTCTAAAAACCGCATCAAAATCCGTCCAGTAGTTTTTGCGTCCATCGCGGACAAACAGACAAACAGACAAACAGACAAACAGACAAACAGACAAACAGACAAACAGACAAACAGACAAACAGACAAACAGACAAACAGACAAACAGACAAACAGACAAACAGACAAACAGACAAACAGACAAACAGACAAACAGACAAACAGACAAACAGACAAACAGACAAACAGACAAACAGACAAACAGACAAACAGACAAACAGACAAACAGACAAACAGACAAACAGACAAACAGACAAACAGACAAACAGACAAACAGACAAACAGACAAACAGACAAACAGACAAACAGACAAACAGACAAACAGACAAACAGACAAACAGACAAACAGACAAACAGACAAACAGACAAACAGACAAACAGACAAACAGACAAACAGACAAACAGACAAACAGACAAACAGACAAACAGACAAACAGACAAACAGACAAACAGACAAACAGACAAACAGACAAACAGACAAACAGACAAACAGACAAACAGACAAACAGACAAACAGACAAACAGACAAACAGACAAACAGACAAACAGACAAACAGACAAACAGACAAACAGACAAACAGACAAACAGACAAACAGACAAACAGACAAACAGACAAACAGACAAACAGACAAACAGACAAACAGACAAACAGACAAACAGACAAACAGACAAACAGACAAACAGACAAACAGACAAACAGACAAACAGACAAACAGACAAACAGACAAACAGACAAACAGACAAACAGACAAACAGACAAACAGACAAACAGACAAACAGACAAACAGACAAACAGACAAACAGACAAACAGACAAACAGACAAACAGACAAACAGACAAACAGACAAACAGACAAACAGACAAACAGACAAACAGACAAACAGACAAACAGACAAACAGACAAACAGACAAACAGACAAACAGACAAACAGACAAACAGACAAACAGACAAACAGACAAACAGACAAACAGACAAACAGACAAACAGACAAACAGACAAACAGACAAACAGACAAACAGACAAACAGACAAACAGACAAACAGACAAACAGACAAACAGACAAACAGACAAACAGACAAACAGACAAACAGACAAACAGACAAACAGACAAACAGACAAACAGACAAACAGACAAACAGACAAACAGACAAACAGACAAACAGACAAACAGACAAACAGACAAACAGACAAACAGACAAACAGACAAACAGACAAACAGACAAACAGACAAACAGACAAACAGACAAACAGACAAACAGACAAACAGACAAACAGACAAACAGACAAACAGACAAACAGACAAACAGACAAACAGACAAACAGACAAACAGACAAACAGACAAACAGACAAACAGACAAACAGACAAACAGACAAACAGACAAACAGACAAACAGACAAACAGACAAACAGACAAACAGACAAACAGACAAACAGACAAACAGACAAACAGACAAACAGACAAACAGACAAACAGACAAACAGACAAACAGACAAACAGACAAACAGACAAACAGACAAACAGACAAACAGTCAAACAGACAAACAGACAGGAAATTCAAAAAAAATATTTTCGTGTTCAGTATCGATAACATAACATAACCCAAGTATTTTTTTTTAAATATCTCCAATGTACAGACACAACCACTTTACAATTATATAGTAGTATAGATGTCAATTTGACTTCGCCTCGCCTGATGGTCAGTCAAAGTGGGGTATGTAATAGACCATACAATTCCAAAAGACTGCAGATTCATTACTGGTTTGTTTTCAGTTTCAACGCATAAAAGTTTCGGTACGTCCATTCGTCTGTTCGGCTGTCCGTAGAAAATCGTAATTTAGCATTTATTAGTCACACGTCACACGTTTTTTCGCTTGGAGGATGGGAGGATGGGGTATCACTGAATTAATCTTTTACATAAATTAAGAGTTTTAAAAACAGCACAGAGTACTGCTACTTAAGGTCGACGTTAATATGAAGTAGCAAACTTGAAGAAAGCACGACTCAATACCAAAAGCCATTTTAAATCTTCTCCAATGCGTATAAATTGGTCCCATGACAATAGTCGATTATCTACTGCTCGATGACTCGTTTTCACCTAATGCATTATAACAACGTACTTTACATAAATTTTCAAGTCTACCCAAAAATCATAACGTCAAACCTATCTCTATTACACAATTGAGAAAAAGGGGCATGAAGAAACGAGCCCGTAATTCTATTTTTTAGCAACGGGTATGAAATAAAGAATACCTTAGATGTTACACGTATTATAATGTTCGAACTATTAGACCTGTGTAGTTTATGGAAATATCACGTACCCCTTTTTCCCCTTACGGTGTAAATCGTCCGCTTGGCAAGCAATATGTGAGACATACGATTGTTTAAAGACCGGTCTACACTGTAGCAGAGTCGCGTAACGCCTCACTCAGGTCTAATATTTTATTGACAAAAAGTGACTCCGGCGATTGCTGACACTGTTTGCAGAATTCAGCGTGGTTTTAAACTTCGTTTGATTTGGTGTGTCTAATAGGTATAAATTAGATAAAATGTGTGTTTGTTCGTATTAAATGCACTCTCATAATATTTATCTGATTGGGATAAAACTATGTCAATTTTTACATTTGTTATATGCAAAGTTTATAGTATGTGTGTTTAGTAGATGGCACTGCAAACTAACACGTTATAGGAAGTTATCTTTGTGTTATATTTTAGAATAAATATCCATCCTTGATGCAAATTATGTAGCCTGAATACAGCCATGTAGGTATGCAGAAAATACATTTCAGCTTTAGCATTCTAAAGCCGAAATGTATTTTTTGCATTTTAGATCAGAGTAGATTTAGCACCAGTAGAATCAATACGAATTATAACATTCCTACATATTGTAAGGTAAACAAGTACCTCATTTTTCTCGATGCGTACATCTGACAAGGAAAACAAATGCAGATAAGTTATATCGATGAAACAACATGAGAAATTCAAGCCACACTCCCGGCCAACGAGAACAGATGTACTTGGAACCTTTACATGTAAGACGACACCTTTTACATAATGTATATCATGGCATACAAACAAACATCGCGTTTTGACTACTACGCGCTGTATCAGCAAAGCTATCGACAAAAAACACCACTATTTTATATTTCTGATCACGGTTTAATCGTAAATATGAAGGGTTCGAGCACCTTCTGGTAGCTATTGCAAAAAGAACGTTGCGCTGTCCATAAAATATATTGAGGGGGGAACGAGTGCGGACGTATTCTGTTCAAGCTACCATTTTCAATGAAAATTTAGTTTGCCCCATCTCCCTCATATCACGTTCAAGTGAAAAAGATAGAGAAAATACTGGCTGTCAAGGTATGTTCGTCTAATCAGAATAGGGGTGCGCACTGTTAGATATTTGTATATATTGTAGCCAGTTCCTCGCATATGTTTCTGGGTGTTTTATTCGTGAGAATAAAGTACGTCTCTAGCGAGAGGTATTTTTTTTTCTCGTGTTATTATTATCTGAAACATAATTCGGGTAAAATGCCGGTACGTGCAGGTATTTACGGGTAAATAATGATTTTGGCTCAACAGCTGCTAGGAGAACTGTTTTATTTATTGGTAGTTGCCAAAAATGTAACATCGAGTCGAACTACCAACTTTTATTTCTCATTTGTTTTGTACTAGAGGTATAATAAGTATATAAACAAGGTAAGGTAGTTCTGAATAGACAGTGATAAATGTGGGTTTGAAAAATATGAGTACCTACAAAGACAGAAAGATTGGTTAGCTTACGACCTTTGTTATCACTACATCACTATTATTATAAAACAAAGTCGCTGTCGCTGTCTGTCCATCCCTATGTATGCTTAAATCTTCAAAACTACGCAACGGATTTTGAAGCGGTTTTTTTTAATAGATAGAGCGATTCAAGAGGAAGGTTTATATGTATAATACAGGCATAATATTGTAAAGAAACACTGATAAATTTAGAGACATGCAGCGGGAACAGAATCAGAAAATATGGCGGTACGAATTTCGCCGGGTCAGCTAGAGAGTTCAGTTAAACGTTCTACGTAACTAGGTCGATGTATAGGTAAGTACCTGTTTTTCACCCCTATGAAAAAGGGGTCGGCAGCACAAGTGTGACGCCCCTGGTGTTGCATACGTCCATAGGCCACGGTAACCACTTTCCATCAGGTGGGCCGTATACTTGTTTGCCACCTAAGGGATAAGAAAAAAAGTTACAATTTCTGCCGCACGAGCAGAGGGATATGAGACATGTCATTGCGACCTCAAAATGCCGGTTAGAAGAAAGGGAAGAAAAAATATCAAGAATAGCCGTGGTCGTATGCCACTTTTCCCTAGAATACCTATATTGTTTTGTTAGAGTAAGTGGCATACGACCACGGCTATTCTTGATATTTTCTTGTTTAATACTTTTTGGAGCGTGCTTTTGCCGTAGTCGGGTTTTACTTTTAAACTTAATTTTTTATTTATACTATTTTGGGGCAACCGATACCCAAAATTTTTACATATTTGAAATGTGCTAATTGAGCCCTTGAATTCGATACCAAACACGGTAAGTTTATTTTTTAACGCAGTACTTTATGGCCGCTAGAGGGCGCCACATTGGATTCAATGACATGTTATATAGCCTATAACCAGCGGACGATCAAGACGCTTCTATCGATACCTCATTTGTCCAGTTCTAATAAGTGGTTAAAGAGCAATGAGGGAACAAACGAACATACATACATACATACATACATACATACATACATACATACATAGCCTGTCAAAATCATAACCCTCCTTTGGCTTTGCCGTAGTCGGGTAAAAATTAGTTGTTAAATGATAATACTTAATATCTTAATATATTAATTAGAGTTTGATGTGATTAGGTAGTACCTACTAAGATTTAAAAAAAGAAAATTGTCTGTTAAAATGTATTGAATTATTAATGTTAAGAACCCCAACTATTTGTCTTAACTCCTTTATAGAATTACCATTATTTCAGTTACCATTCACGTTAATAATAATATGATAAAAACCCCTGTAAAAATAAATATAATTTAATTTAAAATATAATTAAATATAATTAAATTTAAAATGTAATTAAATATAATTAAATTTAAAATATAATTTAATTTTATATTAATATGTATCTCAGTCTAGAAGGTTACAAAGCGGTAGTCTCATCATGAATCCATCTAGCATCTAGATCCAACTTTGATTACAATTCAGCATAGATTTTTATAAAATATGCGGCATAAATTACATCTTTCTGCATCAACAAGACTACAAACATCCTCTATAAACCGCCATGTCACTAATTTACAAGGAGTAATTCCCTGTTTTCGCGTAACTTTTATGATCCAATTCCCTCTGATGTAATTCTAATAAGAGAAAATAATATTCTAACCATATTAAAAGCCGCCCAACCGAAGTAATAGCAAACTTAGTGCAACTAAAGACACTTCAAGGACAAAATACGCGAAGACTGTTCCCAGCTCATTCCGCGAAAAGCCCAAGCTCCAATTAACATTTGCCAGTTGTTGTGACGTCATAATCGAGCCGTTCTCATCACAGCGGTGCGATAAATTCAACGCCAGACACAATGCTCACTCCCCTTAACTTTTCGCCCGCGAATAACGAGTTTTTAACTTTGTGGAAAAGCGAAAAATGTCTCTATCTCCTTTTGGGAATGGCGTAAACGCAAGGCTGTCGCGAGAGCAGTACTTGCCCAAATAAATAATAAACAAGTCATTCTCAATATTTATTATAAAATTAACTGTATTTCTAGCAACAGTATAATTCTGACACCTACAAGACAAGGCAAATAAAGAAATAAACTACAGAATAAAATATTGAATAAATCACTTGTACTTTTCCACAATTATTTATTTATTTGAACCTTACCGGTTTCACCTTACGGCACGGCAGGTGAAACCGGTAAGGTTCAAATAAATAAATAATTGTGGAAAAGTACAAGTGATTTATTCAATATGTGTAGCAAGTTCCACCAAGTGCCATCAATCTCAAGTATAAACAGTACAGAATAAAAAAGAAAAAGAAAAATAACTTTTGGATTTAATAAAGAAATTCAGTATTGCGAATCAATAAGACATTTTGGCGTTGATATTAAAGTAGTTTTCTCTGTCTCTCTGTCTTCAAAAATGCCAATTATAATCTACATATTTTATGACTTTTCTATTGTAAGCAGTGTAGCTTATACTCCTATTTTTCTTCGTAAGTTATAACTGAACCGACAGAGTGCTTGTAATATTCTGATCTTGTAAACCATTACCAGAATATGAACCGTATTTCTATTAACATATACATACACTAAAAATGTAGTTAAGAGAAAATTGTGCCAAAAAGACTAATTATAAAATACAAGAATATTTAGATGATAAACTAGCTTGGAAATGAGCTGTTCACTCATGCATGCTACTCAAGCAAATGATTGTATTTAGACTAAGTAGATTAATCATTTTTTGTAAATAGACCAAAACACAGCCTCCGTGGCGTAGCGGTAGTGAACGCGGCCGCTACGCAGGAGGCGCGGGTTCGATCCCCGCTCAGTGCAAATATTTGTGTGAATTAAATATGAGTATTTGCATTGGTCTGGTCGTGCCTCGGAGAGCACGTTAAGCCGTCGGTCCCGGTTGCCATGAGAACATCTATGGCAGTCGTTACGGGGTAGTTGGAGCCCTCAAAAATCCAAAAAACAACGGTCTAACTGCAAAGCTTCGATATCGCCTAATGTTAACATTGGGTTGTGGAGGTCAGATGACAATCGCTTCACGGAAAATATCGAGGTCTAGTCAAATCCGTGGTTAAGACTGGTAAAAGCGGACCCCAGACTCCGAGCTGAAAGCTTCGGATGCGACTGGGAATTAACGCTAAGAGGATAGATAGACCAAAAAAAAGCCCGCTTAGTTTCTTGCCGGAGTCTTCTCAGGCCGGGGCCGCGTTTCGAACCGGTGCGGTGGCCCATTTGCTAAGCTAGTCGTTTGTTAATTTTGACGTTTTTTAAGTGCCGTTTTGATGGTATATACAGAATAAACGATTTTTGACTTTGTCTTTTGACATACCTAAAAAACAAAAGCAGGCACAGTTTTCAATATCCTCTGTATAATATTCAATAACAATGCGTGTATTTGGATAATTCTGTGCGGCCTCAACTGTACGTGAACGTACCAATCGTAATTACCATGATTACGGTTATAGTATCATTCATATTCGGTAACCGCCCATTACTAGTGGCGCGTGGAGCTTTAATCAACGGGCTGTACTGAATGTGCTTGTTTATAATGCTCATTAGTAGTATAACAAAGTTTCTCAGTAATTCCAGTGCTGTACCTACTATGTGATGGACTAGTATTTTTTTATCGTATAATACGTTAATGTGTGTATGTTTTGTATGGTCTCAGATGCATGGCTCGAGTCAACAACAGTGTCCAGAATACGGCTATAGGCTCACCCTACCTAACACAATGACTGGTGAAATGTGGGTGTTAATTCACCTCTGCCTAACCCTCCGGGGATAAAGGCGTGAGTGTATGTATGTATTTTGTATGGTGATTGGTGTATAGTTTTATATGGCGCTGAAAGATTAACTTTTTTTGGTAGCTCGGGGAGAATATAATAATAATAATAATAATAATTTATTTCCAAAAACATTGTTTACATTACATACTCAATTCTTAAAAACAGAACTAGAAATAAATATCACAAAATACATTTGAGAAAACATCCGTTGCCAAACTAGGTAGAAACCTGTGTTTCGGCTTTCGGCGCCACTCCCTGCGGAATTTTAACTTAACTAGTTCACACATGAAATATTCTCGATAATATGCTAGTTAGTAACAACAAATCTGAAACTTGTCAGAACATTACAAAAATGAAAAGAAATGGAAATCAATGTATGACTGATAGAAATTTTGTGTTAGTGAGCGTGCGTACGTGTGTATGTGTGTGTGAGTGTATGTGTGTGTGTGTGTGTGTGTGCGCGTGTGTGCGTGCGTGTGTGTGTGTGCGCGTGTGCGTGTGCGTGTGTGTGTGTGTGTGTGTGTGTGTGTGTGTGTGTGTGTGTGTGTGTGTGTGTGTGTGTGTGTGTGTGTGTACATGTATGTGTTGTGTGTACATGTATGTGTTGTCTTTACATATGTCAGCGAAAACAGTCACTTCACCCGATACCCAAAACGAATATTAATAGAAATTGTATATAAAAAATAAAAAAATTAAAAACAAATGTTACGACAACACTGTCAGTAACTGTTCAGTCTCGTCGTATCCTAGGGTTTGAAGCCAATGAATAACTGCCGCTTTACAATGTATCCTATTTAGTGGGTAAATACGGATAATGTTATTCACCTTGTTATAAAGATATGGTCCAATTGAACAGTAGAACCTTTGTATAAACGAGGTATGAGACATTCTTCTTGTTTCACAAACCCTACTTCTTCGCCGATTTATATCTTTTTGCGGTTCATACGACAGCTCATTATGCTGCTTCATTATTGTGCCCACAATAAACAGCTGTCTGACTGTGAGCACCTCCCATTGCTTATAAAGTAAAAGCGTTGGAAAACGGAACGGATGGAAACTGCCCACCTTAAGAACAGCCCTTTGAGCAATTTCTAATCGCTTAATTACTGAAAGCCCAGCTCCACCCCAAACAGTAATGCAGTATGAAAGTAATGACTGGCAAAACGCTAAATAAATCTGTTTAACCAGATTGAAATCTGCGACATATCTTATAGTTTTAAAGACAATAATCAGTTTACGGATCCTTCCGGTGAGTAACTCAATATGTTTCGAAAATTTCAGTTGAGCATCCAACAATATTCCAAGATATTTAATTTGTTCAGTACGTTCTAATTTTGGGCAGGTGCAAATATTGTTATCGTCTTTCTTGCAACTATGAACCACCAAGTCAAGTCCAGCCGGTGCAATACCAATTTTTGTGATGGAGAAGGTCATATATCTCGTCTTGTCCGCGTTCAATGTTAAAACATTATCCCTCAGCCATCCAGAGACATCACAAAGAGCAGTCTGAGCCTCCACGAAAGTGTCCCCCCAAGTATTAGTGGAGATTAAGATTACCGTGTCATCCGCATAGGATAGTATTTTACCTTTTAGGGGCTTAATTTGGCATAAACCATTGATGTATATCAAGAAAAGGGTAGGTCCTAGAACGCTACCCTGTGGAACACCAAAAGTTACGGGTAGATAGGTACTTAAATGAGTATCAATGGCTGTTGCCTGCACACGATCCGAAAGATAGCTCTCAAACAAACTCAACTGTTTGTCCCTTATGCCAAATGCTTCAAGCTTGCGTAAAAGTAAGGAGACAGAGACCGTGTCAAAAGCTTTAGCTAAGTCCAGAAAAATTGCCAGGCATTTTTTCCGATCATCCAGACCAGTTGCAATGTAATCAGTCACAGCATGTACCGCGTCAGACGTGGATTTGGCTTGTCGAAAACCAAATTGATTTTCCGAGAGTAATTTGTTTGTTTCTAGGTATGCAACTAGTCTAGTATTAATCAACTTTTCCAATATTTTGGAAATGGCTGGAAGTAAAGAAATAGGTCTATAGTTAGAGACACGGTCCCTGTCACCACTCTTGTGAATAGGTATAACCACAGACTTTTTCAAGCCGGTAGGAAAAACTCCCATCTCGAAACAGTGATTAAATAAAAACGTCAGGGGTGGTGCAAGATGACCCTTGAATTGCTTTAAGAATTTATTTGAGAGCTTGTCCCATCCGACGGCACAGTCGTTTTTAAGGCCAGAAATTAAATTCAGAACCTCATTTAAGTCGGTGTCCATTAGAACAAATGAATTCAAGCTACCAGAGGTGGAGGAGCTGCTAGGGGAGTCGTGCTTATGATTTTTATTTTTTAGGATATTTTCTGCCAGGGTCTTACCAACACCGACAAAATATTTATTTACTTCATCTACAGACTCTAGGGGAGTAGCAGCCAACTTCAACAATTCTTTAGGTGATGGCTTTGTCTTAACAGTGTTAGTAATAGTTTTAATGGCTTGCCATAATTTTTTACTATTGTTTCCCGCTTCAGACAATTGTTGTTTCTCATAAATTCTTTTAGCTTTTTTAAGAAGCAAGTTACAAAAATTTCTGTAGCGAGTATACGTGATCTTCAGAAGTTCATTTTTTGGCGATTTTTTGAGTTTAAGGTGCATTCTGTCTCGGTTTTGCATGCAGCGTAGAAGACCCGGTGTAATCCACGGCTTAATAATTTTTTTACGTCCCGCCAGTGGAATGATTCGGGTATTTTTTGTTAAAGCCGCAGTAACCGAGTCAATGAAATAATTCAGCGCAAGGTTTGGATCTCGATACCCATATATAGGTGTGAAATCAATAGCAGCTATATCATTTTCGAGCTGTTTGGAATTGGTTCTAGTTATATTTGTGACAGAGTAATTGCGAGTCAGTTTCCTGCTTATGCATAATAACACCGGTTTGTGATCAGTGAGGCTAGCTTGGATGGCAATTGTAGTAGCGGGATGTTGCGTTTTTAGTAAAACGTGATCAATACAAGTCCCGCTGTCATCACGCGTAACAAAAGAGTGACAGGGTAGAAGAGAATGATATGCTGCAAGACTTAAATACCGGTCCTTCTCACTGTGTGGTTTCTCATTAATAGATATATTTATGTCTCCAATTACTGCGACATTTTTGAAACTGCGTACATTTTGTAGATTAGTATCTAGGGAGTTCATAAACCGATCTAAATTGTTATATGATGGAGATCGATATAAAGCCAAAATAGCAGTATCACGGCCAATTCTCATTAGCAAAGCATTTGCGTCCATGAAAGGTGGCTCCTCCACAGTAAAGGCAATTTCGTCTCTAACATAAATGACAACCCCGTCATTTTGTAACATGTTATTTTTAGTTGAAGCAAATTGAAACCCTTGCAGAGCTGGAATAAAAGACGTACCTTTAAGCCTACATTCGGTCAATATGAGTATATCTACATTTATAGTAAGCCTGGTAAGTAATACCTCAAGTCCAGCTAAGTTACAATGAACACTGCGGATATTTTGCGTGAGTACTGTAAGACAGGTTGACGAGGTTGGTACATATTTAATACAGCTTTCTACATGGCATTCAAAGGCTTTTGAAACACTAAAGGTGTCCAAATCCCCTGGTATATCATTGAATTTGTTGAATTTTGGATTTGATATAATATATGCGACTACACTGGAAGCGACTGAAAAGCCTGGTATAATTTAAATGATTACAATGACTGTATGTGCACGAAGTGAAAGTAATGTGATGTGATTGTGTAAATGTGTATAGTGTGTAATATAAATTTAAATTAACATTAATTAATAATAACTTAGTAGATAATACATTATAGACGACATCAACAATGACCGAAATCAAGTCGCTAATCACTGGGACTAGTCATTTGACATTTCTCAGTTTCTCGAGGTCGTCATCACTTTCGATTCTAATTTGTGGACAGTTCGCACGTACACGCAGATACACTACTCCACGTGATGTCCAGCAGAATTCATAGCCATGTTCCTTCTGAAATGCTCGGGCCAAGTAAAATAGTTTCTGCGACTTTTGAGTGAGGGTTTCAGCAATGAAAACTGGCCGGACCGGACCGGTGATGTTGAAGTGACTGGTATTTAACTTATGACCCTTCGGCTTCGCTCTATTAAAGGTCTTGACTGCTGAGAGTATTTTCTCTTTCATAAGTACAGAGGTGAATTCCGCTATGATTGGAGACGAGGAATCCTTAGTGTTCGGTATACGGTATACGTCCTTTATATCTGAGTCTCCAATATCAACATGTATTGACCCTCCCATATGCTGTAGCAGTTGACAAAGGTCCGATTTAGATTCAGGTTTGTCCATTTTCGTCCTTGGGATATAACGTATCTCAATCCCAGTTGCACGGGACTTGCGTTCCAATGTATCGACTCTCTGTTCTAGTAAATGTATATGTTTTTGATGGTCTTTTCTTTCTCTTTCAAGAGAGCTAATTCTGGATAAGAATTCGTCGTATTTTTGGGACATAGTCTCGACAGATTTCGTGAGCTCAGTGTTCTGTTCCCTAATGCAGTTTACAGTTTCAATTAGGTCCTTCAAGCGCTTATTTTGGTCCTTAGAAAAAGTGTCGAGCATCTCCCGAACGATGGACAAGAAACTGCCCAAATCTTCTCCTTCACACTTACGTTTTTTTCGTTCGTTTGTGTTCAACGACAGCAAGTGCAAATTTGGTTCCGAGTCGTGCCGTTGACGTTCTTTCCTTAATGATAACACTGATAACACAGTGCCAGTCCCGACCAAAGACGAATCCGTGACATTGATAGGTTCACTGTTTTCGGAACTAGTGGCCACAGAGGCGTCAGATGATGGTGAGGGGGGTGGTGTACGTTTAAGAGGCATTTTTTTTTTCTCTTGCGAATAGATTGATCACTCGCTACTCCAACGTATGGGTGCCTACGCAAAAATAATTCCGATGTATTGAGCAGTACCTCCCTTTTCTGAAGTCGGTTAATTATTCCCTTCTTAGTTTGGTTAGCAAGAAGTACAGACAAAAAAAGAAAACTAGAATCAAATTCAAAAAGTATGTGTGCTGATGTCGGGATCGAACTTAAGACTTTGTCAACGACACTGCACAATTTTAGCCTCAAAGCCAAACAGTCGCCGTGAAGTTTAATCGAAATTGGCAAGCTTACGTTAATGTTTGTACGATGTTAAAGAATGATTGGAATTTATCTTCTAGTGGTCACAAAGAATAATAAAATTATTTGTGAATCACACTGCAAATGGCGCAAAACAATGTTAAAGTACCGACAAGCTTGAGTCTGTTTATAGATTTCTGGTGCTAATAGATTGTTTATAGCTTAGTTGTTATCACTCACTTATTACACATCAGTACTAAGAATCAAACTGTACATATGTTAGGTAGTTACACTGATTTTATACCACTCTTTACTAATATTAAAACACGGATCGATGTAAAACACGTCTATCTTTGCCGGAGCGCCGCGGGGGGGGGACTTGACACAGACCGTGTGATGTCTGGTGTAAAAGAAAAGAAGAGGTAAGAAATAGGTAATTGTTATTTTTATTGTAAACCATGATTGGAGTATTGTTAATGCACACTTGATCAGTAAAAATAATCTCTTTCAGTCAACCTTAGGATGGACAGAAATCAAACATAAGATAACCTTCTTACAGCTATACAATTCTGGAGTGAGACTTCACGTCCAATTCAGAAACCGAAGATATGAGTTAATTATATTAGAAATCGTCGCTGCGCGGATGCGTGGACCGCCGGCGCCTCCTTTGGCGAGCAAGTGATGCTTGTGAAGTGGGCGGCGGAGCGCGAGCGAAGGAGAATCGCAGCCCTTGCGGCCCGCGAGGAGCGAAGGAGAATCGCAGACCGCGCGGCCCACGACGAGCGGCGGCAACTCGGGCGTCGGAGGTCGCAGAATGACCTCCGCCCCCCATGAGCGCGGGCCTTCGGGTGACGGGTGGGGTCGCCTGTCACCCTAGCAGAAGCAGGCCACGGCGGTGGCGCGCATTGCGTGCTCCCCCCATACCCGGGGGCGAGTTGGGGACTCCGTGGTCCCCACACCGGAAGAGGGCCATATCGAGAGATATGGCCCTGGGTCGGCCGGGGTGCGAGGGATATGGCTATGACAATCTCACCTCCGGCAACTGACGGCCCACAGAAGGCGTGCGTTTTAGTCGGTTCGAGTCCGACATAACCTCCTCCTCCGACTCCGGCGGGGGAGGTATCCGTGGGAATTTTTCGCACGATTAAAAAAAAAGTATAATTAGAAATCGTGTAAAGTGGAGAAGTCTAACCTAACTATACTCTACCCAGAAGAATGAGTTTAAGTTTCTACAGAATATCAATATGCAATTAACAAATCACCCCCGTCTCTGACTTGCACCACCTTCCAAGGGTATCCCGAGAAAATTACAGAAGGCAAACGGCCCTACTTTCAATAAAACTGTCGTCTTTATTTAACAGGGCAAAAGTTATCTCGGTTCTGTTCGGTCCGTTCGCGACACACGACTCTTTGGGGCGGCCGTAACGTTCTATAATGTTTTTGGCTTTACACAGAATTAAAATAATCTCTATAGGATCCTTAACATTTCTTTCTATTTAAAGAACTTTGACAGAATTTATCGATGAATATAAAATTTAATCGTTATATGAAATTTAACTACATGAAACTCGATGAACATTGTACAGATTGTACTCATAGGATTTCATTGTGTAACAAGAGTTAACTTAGTTATTTTTATTTATTCAGGTAGTCAAATTGAGTGTACCCCGCTTTAAATTGAAGCTGGGGAGCAATCCAAAGAATAGTGACTGCCAGTACAGAATATGCTGTCCATAGAATGGCAGGCAATATCTTGAAGACCTCGACAGAAACCCGGACTGTAGGAAGAAAAAAACATGTGTGCTGGTAAAGAATTCCTAGACTTTATGATGTGGCAAAGAAAAGAGTCATGGAACCGCTATGTTCTTGATGGAATTATTTGCACCGTAATATACAAAAAAGGAGAGAGTCGAATTGTTTAGAGGACAAGAGACGAGAGACGAGAGATAAGAGACATTCATACAGTTGTAAAACTGTATGACTGTAGTATGGCCGTTTTTTATTATGTATGTAAATACACTAAATCTACCTATACATATCTATACCAATATTATAAAGAGGAAAGATGTATGTAACGAATAAACCCATAAACAACTATTCTGATTTCAAAATTATTTTGCAATTAGAAAGCTACATTATTACTGAGTAAAAAAAGAGCGGAGCAGTAATCTTAAATGTTAATAAAACCAGTAGATTCCCATATATTATTTGTAATCTATTACGGACACATTATATGGGTTAAAAGGGTGCAACGGGGGATCAAAGTGCGTCATGAGTGAAGCTGGGGAGGGTAAGCTGAAAGTAGTAAGAATGTTGTAAAATTAATTACATCCCTTGATTGATATTGATATTAGTTTTTGTGTAAAATTACATTCATCTTTGATAGAGTAATGAAAGTTACAAAACTACGTTAGATAACACATTCAACCACACAAAAACCGAGAGAACATTAAAAATTGTTGCGCTTGTTTTGCGTCTAAAATGCCTACCTACGAAACCCGAGGTGTTAGGTATTGAATTTTAATTGCACAATGTTGGGCTTAACCTCGTTCAAATATTTAACGAAATAATATTGCGTGAAACAGTGGGCCCAAGTCGCCGACGAAGTTGTGCGCAAAATTAAGAAGGTGAGAAGTCTCAAAGTTTTTATTGTTATAACAGAGAAATTTATCCCGGAGCCATCGTTGCGCAGATGGTTAAAATTTTACTTTTCATTACTTCAGTGTTTTGCGTTTTGTTTTTTTTTCTTCTTTTTATTTTGATGTTTGATGTACAATTGTAGTGAGGAAGATTTGTAAAGTTCTTTTGTGTTGATGTATTTAACTATACAGAGGTAACTTTTATGTTGAAATTGCAGACGGCTTTTAAAAAGGTTTAATTTTGACAGCTGCAGTATTTAAAGATGGAGGGCTACCACCATCTCTAGGAGTATTATTTTAATCTTACTTTGTGACATTCATAGTATAAATCGAACCGTCATCGTCACAGCGACCATCATAATACTTATTATACTAGTGTTATGTTATGAGGTCAAGCAGCATTTCTTACTGTAGTGGACATATTTATTTGTTTAATTTTTTTGGATTTTACACTTGTCTTTGGTGGTTACCGTGGCATATGGACGTGTGGTGCAACACCAGGGGAGTCACTCTCGTGGGACCCTGTGAGAACAGAGAGTTTCTGTGCCGTCAATGCAGAAGACAAAGAAGGACAAGCCTTTGGTCTTACCACTGACAGCACAAAAAAGTCTTCACTAAGTTCTAGCTATCCTACCGAGTCTTACAAGATACACTGTACACATAAATATACTTATATGTATAAAACACACGACAACGAACTTTAGCGATCTTATAAGGATTCCGTATACATTCCTTTGAGGTACAAGACCCTAAAACGAACCAACCGCATTAGATTACGAGCATGCCGTCTATCACCAATGCATTATTACAAGACAATTGCATGTGTACTCGGTCTGGCGGATTATCTAAAATTAGTTCAAAACCAATCTGCAATATGATACAAATCTAGCTAAATTCCAATGCAATGCTATTCCAATCTAAGCAATGTGGAGTATTATTAATTACGAAATAGCAATAGAACCAAAGCCTTGAATTCAAAGGGGATCATTGTGAAAATGATGATGCATATTTAAATGGCTAAGGTTAAGGCTAGGGTAAGAAATAGAGCTCTTCTCCATCCATTTTACCATGTTCCACAACCATTATTTACAAGAAGTAATAGAGGATTCATAATTCTGCAAATGGCACTAATGTTACGGGTTAACCAACTGGTGTGCCGTGTATTTCGTTAACCTTAGAAATACTAAAAAGTACAATGAACTTGAAAAGAAAATAAACAATATAATTATAACTAACAAACAAATGAATCAAAAACAAAAATAATGACGGTGACATGCACGTTAAGCGGTGCGGCCCCGAAGTGGGCGGCGGTGAGGCGTTTGAAGCGCTCTTGAGTGACTCGAGCGGAACGAGGTCAAGCGAGCGAAGCGAAGAGCGAAGCACCTGTCCTTTTTGTAAATACATCGTGGTTTTCCGAATTAATGAGTACGCTAGTCTTTTTACTGTGAATTTAGTCCTTTAACAACGTTCCTATTTGAAATAAATAATAATTGCAGGTATAGGTATTTAAACTTTCATGGTCGTTTACATTATTATTAGAACTATCGGGATATTTACCAAACAAACAATACATGGT
Source organism: Eilema depressum (assembly GCA_914767945.1). Classification (NCBI taxonomy): domain Eukaryota; kingdom Metazoa; phylum Arthropoda; class Insecta; order Lepidoptera; family Erebidae; genus Eilema; species Eilema depressum. The sequence goes on from OU612018.1 coordinate 850,504, forward strand.
AAATATCCCGATAGTTCTAATAATAATTGCAGGTATTTTTTGTCTGAAAGGAAATAACGTTTCACTTTTTTTTAAGTTTAGTAGATAGGTATCAATAAAATTGTTAGACATGAAACTGAATGATAAAAAGCAGTCTGAATGATTTTTTTTAAAGCATTTAGTACGCTAACTATTCCAATTGATTAAGATAGGAAAAGGCGAATCAGCTCAGACGGGACTCGAACCCACGAACTTTCCCTCGCAGGGGGAATGCTCTGACTACTCACTGAGCCACGCCTGAAGCTATCCAAATTTTTCTATAGGTACATCCGTCTTGGGGCGACGGTGGGAGCCATCTACCGATACTCATACGAACTATCGGAACCACTGAATGATGTTAAAATCATTTTTTTTAAAACATTGATTTTATATTACCCCACCCAAACAATTCGCTTTTTCCCATCTTAATCATAGTCCAGTCATTTGGGCGAAAACCTAGAACATTACCTGGAAAGTTTTCCGGGAGTTTTGAAAATTGGCAATTTTATAGATTTTGATATGCTCTTTCCAAATTTGAACTTTGCCACCTCGTATGTTTGCCGCTCGCGCCGCCATTTTGAAAAAATGGCGCCCAAAAGCAGTTTTTAGATAATAACTCCTTTCCGGCGCATTTTACAGGAAAAACATATTAGACAAAATAAAAGTAGAGAAAATTTCCTACAATTTATGTCAAACCTTTTCTTTCCTAAAATCAATAGTTTCGGCGTACGAGCGCCGTAGACCATTATACATCCACACCAACGTGTAATATTTACTTTAAACTGCTCATACTGTGATTTGTAAATTATAAAAATTATACGAAGGTTATCTATAGTAATTATAGGTAACTATAGTCTGTCATGTCTCCGCAGGTATAAAGAAATGCGCCCCTTCTGTGTCAGGCCCCTTCTTTCCCTTCTAAGAAACATCTAGCCCCGGCTGAGCTCAACAGAAATATTTAGTCTGAGTCATCAGTATACGTTTATCATTTCACAGTGTCGTTTGCATTTACAGAGCCATGGCTTCTAATGAAGTAGATAGAAGGGATACCACGATAAAAAAACGCGCCGATTTCTCTACCTCATGGTGGTGTGGAAATGAGTATTTCTGCCGAAACGTGTATTGAATTACACTTTACGGCGCTCCTACACCGAAACTATTAATTTTAGGGAAAAAAAATTATCACAAATTGTAGGAAATTTCCTCTACTTTTATTTTGTTAAACATGTTTTTCCTGTAAAATGCGTCAGAAAGGAGTAATTATCAAAAAACTGCTTTTGGGCGCCATTTTTTCAAAATGGCGGCGCGAGCGGCAAACATACGAGGTGGCAAAGTTCAAATTTGGAAAGAGCATATCAAAATCTATAAAATTGCCAATTTTCAAAACTCCCGGAAAACTTTCCAGGTAAAAATACCAAATGACTGGACTAATCAAGATAAACAACAAAGTTAAACAGAAGCAACAATAAGTTTGGTTTAGTTATTTTAAGTTAAACAAGGACAAACGAGACGGTTTAACTACGTTTGTGTAAACTATTATAACTTTAATAACTATACCTAATTAGCTGTTGCCTGCGGCTTCGCCCGCGTGAAATTTTGATTCCGTTTCTGTAACTCATGAGAACTTATTCTCGGGATACAAAGTAGCCCATGTGTTAGTACTTATCCCTGTACCTACCAATATCAGTCAGATCTATTCCATCCATTCAGCCAAGATTGAATTACAAATATCCAAAATATCTTCACAAACTTTCACATTTATATAGGGTAGAAAAGATGTAATACATACATGCAATCACGCCTTTATCCCCGGAGGAGGTCAGAGGTGAATTAACACCTACATTTCACCAATCATTGTATTAGGTCCCACTTATAGCCATGGATCTGAAGCTGAGTCTGGGCTTTATATATCTGTTTGATGTTAAACAGCCTTATCCCTTAGCCACCTTGTACGACACCGCATTGGAGGAGATGGGGTGGCCCAAATTGTAGAAGAAGAGTAGTCTTCCGGGAACTTCCCAAATATTACCTCAAAATTAAAAGTGACACGAACACGAAACTACAGTGTTCGAACTCGAGTCACTCCACGTAAAAATAGTTAAGAACTACCCTCGAAGTTAGGCTGTCGCTGTATTACTTTCGCGTTGAATATTAAACTGGCGATGAATAACTTCAAGTTGTTACTCTAAGGTTTTTTGTAATATCAGGCATTTAGTTTTTAAGAGCAGATATATTATTATTTAGAGATAGGTAACAGTGTAGCCTTCGTCTTCATCCTAGCGTTAATTCCCAGTCGCATCCGAAGCTTTCACCTTGCAGTCTGGGGTCCGCTTTACCAGTCTTAACTGTGGATTTGGCTGGACCTCGATATTTTCCGTGAAGCGACTGCCATCTGAACTCCACAACCCAATGGTGACATTACGCTATATCGAAGCATTGCAGCTAGACCGTAACAGTGTAGCCTAATAATACATTTTTTAAAGGGTCTCTTGTTCATGCTGTTTGATAAATTATACTTAAAAAAAAAATGAAATGACCTAATTGATTAAGAGAGTGATAAACACTTTCACTCCTTTCTTTTATTTCACTTTTATTCACTCCTTTCCGTGTTCAAACTCCATCTGACGTACAGTCAACAAAGGAGATACGGTTTCACCTTTATATAAACATATCTTCTTTGTCGACTGTACTAACCCCGAAAGGAAAGTCTGTACCAGAGCTTCATTCGTCTTTTGTAGCAATATCATCTTACAGATAAAGTTGGATGGGTTCCAAAAATCTAGTTGAAAAAATACTTCTATGATATGATAAGAAAAGAAAACAAATCGAACCATAATAACAACCATCCAAACACACACTATCACCTCAAATATGTAATACATAAACAACACACCACAGAACACAATAAGTAGGTAGATATAAATAAAGCTCCGCGGAACAAAATTTTTCACAAATAACACGAAATTTACGACTATGTTTATGGCTCTTTTCCTCGCAGATAAAGGACATTGAAATTCTGACTGAATACAACCATTGCTTCCGTTACGTCACTTTTTCGCGTGAAACGATACCTTGGCTGTATCGCAGGCTATATTCATGACAACGGCACTCGATTGCGAGAGCAAATGTATAGTTATGTTTGTTTGATGTCAGTACGTGAACTGTGTTTATATGGATTATGATGTTTTAAATTTTTAATCGGAATCATCTCATATTTCTGAAAAAAGATCTTAGGGAAAGAATGTTGGGAATCGATGGTTCAGTATCTATAAAAACAAATGCACTTATACAGAGCATTTCTCACATATTTAATACCTAACATTTGAGTGTACATTTTATAAGTAGGTGGGTTTTTGTTTGTCTTTAGATTTGTCTAAAAATTTTGCTTCCAATTCTTTCATTATAGCTTTATTCTTTCTCTTTATTTCATTCATGTTGGATTTGCAGGAGCGACTAACATCTGAATTCTTGACCTCAGACGAAATCAGCACCAGAACCTCGTCCGTTAATCAGCAGATGTACCGACTAGCTGAAAAGGATTTTTTGAGCCCAAATATCTTAATGGGCTAAACACCCTGTTGCAGTGGCAAAGGGTGATAATTTTCAAAAGGAAATCTTACCAATTATAGAACGACCATAGCATGTGTGAAATTTTGGGCATTCTGATATACCAGAGCTTTCATTTACAGAAGAAACCGGCAGGAATCAGAATATAGGGACCCCTTACCACTGCCCTGTTATAATCGTCTATTAAGTGCACTATTCTATCATAGACACAGTTGCCAGAATACGTTCGTTCTGCCGTCTGTCTCTCGACGAGAGTCTGAACTTTTATTACAAACACATAAAAATCCAGTACACGTTTATTACAGAGCGTTTATATGCTCTAATAATATTCCATGTATACTGATAGCGACTGTTATTTTTATCTTTTTTTGAGTGCCCCTCCCAACGAACCAACGGCTCATGGCACAAGCAAATTTCATACATCTAGTTCACCTACAAAAGTTTTCCCGTACGACTACAGTAGGTATGGGATTCTTCAAGAAGGGCATTAGAAGGTTCCTACAGAGACGGCAGCACGAGTGTGACGCCCCTGGTATTGCACACGTTTGTAGACCACGGAAACCACTTTTCGTCAGGTGAGCCGTGTGCTACTCTACGACCAAATTGGTATAGAAAAACCCTTCTGAAACTTTAAAACTTATTTATGAATAACTAGCATCGCACCCTTGTAAGGCCTGATTCTTTTGTGGATATATCGGGATTAAAATTAGCTTATGTTATTCAAGGATATTGTGGTATTCTAACGGTCAAAGATTTTTAAATCGGTACAGTCGTTTTTGAGTTTATTCATTGCAATCAAATCTTTCCTCTTTATAACATTATAAAATATCAATTGCTAAGTTGATGATGATAATAATTAAAATAATATAATATTTACCAGTCGTTATGAATCTATCTATCTAGAATCTATAATCTATCTATCTATATTCACATCATATCATAAACATCTTTATTGAACTTTGAGCAGTACATCCACTTTTAGACGCTTGTTATCTAATAGAGGTAAAACAGTGTGATTGCCGACTAAATTGAATAAAAATTTCACAATTTTTTTAATGAAAGTTGCTACACTAATAAAATTAAAAATATGCAAAAATTTCATAAAATCTGCTTTAAGTAATATCTTAACCTTTTATAGGTACGTATTAATTATTGTAATACTCTATACCCGTGAGAGTTCATTAATGAGATTTTATGAATTGTAAATAATATAGAGGTATTAATTATAAAAATATTGTTATGTTAACATTATTATTGTAAAACGCACTAATAAGGGTCAGCGCATACAGATGCAGAGTCATTCTATACGTGAGTCTGTCTGTTATTTTGTCATGTCTATATCACTGAATTGATTTTGATGAAATTTGGTACAAAGATAGATTAGACCTTGGGAAAGGACACAGGCCTGGCGGGTAGAGCTGCGGGCAACAGCTAGTCAAAAACATAAAATAAGAGGATTTGTCTGCTCGGAGATTCAAGTACTCAACTGAATGTCTTCGTTCAATTTTTACTCTTTACGTTCATTTTGATGTGACGTGGCGGTGGAGCGGAGTCGTTAGCGGTAGCAGCTTTGATTTCTACTCAATGCAAATGTTTGTTTGAATGAATATGTCTATTTCTGGGTTAGAAATTCATGTCCTACTTTGGGCCTAGATAGTTCCATGTATCTAATAAGTCGTATCATCTTTATAACGTTGAATGCATTCAGTAACGTACCTATGTTACAAAAGTAAAGCTGCATATTAACGAAAAAGCTCCATTAAATTTTGCCTTCTACAAATAAACTTTTACTAAAAAAATACTTGCGTCCCAGACTCTTTACCAAAACGATCAAACACTGAAACATTATTAAATTTCCTAACAATAAGTTGACAATATTTGCTCGGTGGTCCAACAAGAGTCCTCTTCAAATAAACATCTTCAAATAAAAAATATTTACACACGCGCGTACAGTCTGCGGGGCGTATAACTGGTAAAAAAATAAAACGGCACTCCGGCACCCCGGTCACGTGGCCAATATTCCGATTGCCTTCGGATCGCTATCAATTTTTCTTGAGAACAGACCAGATTTAATTATTCAGTGGCCGTCGGGTTGATGGGAAGGACGTGCGCCACTTAAAATTTTGAGTTTCGTAGCTAAATCAGGCACGTTACATTCTAGTTTAGAATTTAACCTACGTTTTAAGGTTAACTGTTTTCCTTTTTTTTATACAGCTTAGGTGACAGACAAACGTACGGTCCACATGATGTTAAGTGGTTACCATGGCCTATGGACGTATGCAACACCAGGGGCATCACACTCGCACTGCCGACCCGAACCTTTTATTTCCCTTCTTGAAAAACCCCATCCTGTACACGCTTGGAAAAACCAGGGCATGGAGTTCAATCCTTTTTTTTGTGTGAAAATCGTTCCACACTTTTTTAACATTTACAGACTTTTTTACTGTTTCAGTTTTATGAAAATTATATGTTAAGAAATTGTTAACGCTGTACCGTTCCGTAAAACGGGGTGAATAGGGATCAAAGGATTAGTGAAATAGTCAGCAAAATGCCGCATTTTATTCTCTTTCAAGTGAAACTATTAACTAGTTCAATGTAATAACCGAATCATTAAGTATCTGGTAGTGAAAAAGAACGACAATTCTCACACCCGTATTCACAAACAACACTGTGAGGTCTCATAGTGTGCTCGAGCGCATAGGGCTGGTAAAATCAATTCACAAACAACACTTAAGTGCCAAAGCGCAGCGCAAATAAATTTTATTAACCATTTTATTACCACTTAAGGTGGCAGACAAACACACGGCCCACCTGACGAAAAGTGCTTACCGTGGCCTATAGACGCATGTAACACCATGGGCGTTACACTCGTGCTGTCGACCCTGAAGGAACCTTCTAATGCCCGTCTTGAAGAACCCCATTTATAATTTTATATTAATAATTTATGTCAACTATAGCACAGATACCTCACAATATCCCCTATCGGCTTCATCCTACGATGCGCTCAGGCCCTGTACTCGGTGCAAAGAGATAAAATAACCATTTTATCTCTGTTCACCCCTTGATCTCTCCCGTTTCCCCGTTTTACTCGGTGGTCAATCTAAAACTGGGAATGTAAGGCAATGAAAATACTAATTAACGACGAAAATGGTCATTGGAAAATCAGAAGTAAATGTTATCTTTGATACACTTGGCAAACACTAGACTTTTGGAATTCTTACAAAAATAAAGAATATTGTACCTAATATAAAATCACGAATATATGCAAGTATAATAATTCAGTGACTGTCAAAATTTAAATAAAGCAAAGCTGAGCTAAAATCGAATATCATATATTTATTTATTACTCGCTGTTGCTCGCGGCTCCACCCACGTAGAATTCTGATCCCGTTCGTCGACGACAGTAGCGTGCTGTTACCATATGTTGGTACCTGCTAATGTAGCTTTCTAATGGCGAAGGCATATTTGAAATCGGTTCCATAGTTTTATATTTCGAAATTTTGTTTCATAATTCGAAAGCGCCTTCGGCTTGTAAATGTGTTGAATTTCTTCAGTAACAACATACAAAAATACAAACCTTTCCTCTTTGTAATATTATATTAGATGACTATAATATTGAACATAAAATTTAGAAATAAAACGGTCAAGCCTTCATCTCCAAAAGTAACGCTGGACTTTTCAACTTGTTATTTATGCAAACGTGCTGCCAAAACGGCATTCATTAATTTAAAGTCAGCGCCGAAAGTGACCGCAGAAATTAAGATGTATGTACAAAAAGGTAGAGAGTAGTGACACGCGATCTCCGTCACGCACACGTCCCACTGTTCTAGAACGTGAAAATTTAATTCAAATGCCCGCAAACACGCTGTCCCGCCTGCTTGGTGGTACGTGATCCCTTCGTACGTGATTTATTTGGGTGACTGTACTTTAAATATTGATACTACGCATTATAAAATAATAAAAGTGTTGGGTAAAACATAGAGGCCATAAAGACCGTGTTGTAAAAATAATTTGTATTAGTAACGTTAGGAGCTTGACGACACCAATATAATTAGAAATTCACAGTCATTATAAAAGCGTTCACAATCTTTACTTTAATATACATATGCTCACGCCTATTTTGCACCGGGATAAGCAGAAATAAGTCCGCCATTTGACTTTATCCTTACATACTTCAAGAGCTTCCCCTTCTGTCATTTAAGTCATACAACCATGCAAGTTTCGAGTACTTTGAAGTAACTGTGAATACATAAGTATATTATACTAGCTGTCCCGGCGAACTTCGTACCGCTATATTTTTCCCGTTCCCGCTGTACCTATTTTCATCCTTTAAACCTTCCCTGGACACCCACGAATATTTCAAGACTAAAATTAGTCAAATCGGTTCAGCTGTTCTTGAGTTATAAAATAACAACGAAAAGTGGCATTGATTTTTATATATTAGATTATATCTGATTGATTGCGATAGGCTAATTGTTTGATTGATTGATGTCTGATTAAAAGAAATTATTCATATATTTTTTTAATTCAAATAAAACAGAAACATAAACATATTGTTAGCAAAGCAATACGTGAAGCAAATAAAATGTAAATAAATAAAGTAATAAAGGTATACAAATATCTTAGAATACTATAAATAATATCACATTTGTACCTTTTACGGTGGGACTCATATTTGTCGTTAAAACGTAATAAAATATTTAATAATGATTCGGAAGCGCCTTCGGCTGCCAATTGTACCTGATACTTTCTTATTAGATACAGAAATACATTGAAATTTCTTCAGTAAGTTCTCCACAAAGAAGTCTATCGCGAAATGAATATAAAATGTAATATGGCATGGTACGTGGGACACGAATAAATTACGGTATATTAATATACTACTTACTTATTTTTAGGCACAAGGGAGGAATTTTAGAGAATAACTAATCTTATTTTTCACTAGCTGTTGCCCGCAGGTCCGTCCATGTGGATGTCGGTTATCGCGACTAAACATAGCTTAAGGCCCCGAATCAGATCAGCATCGAAAAATCGGTATTTTCGAAACCGTTTTTCTTATTAACTATGAACCCTACAGATCTGGAATTCACATACCTGGATACTACAGGATATACAGAGTAACTTCTTCTTTTCATAAATTAAATAAAAAACGAGAAAATAGTAGAAAAGAGGCTCTGAACATCACTCTACTCTTTCTTATGAAACCAAATATTTTCTACAATTATGTATCCAAATAATCTAAAATTTCACATATATGTTAAATAAGTGTATTAGCATGACGTGATCTTCTTAGTTTTTAATCGTCGCCTATAAAGTTATCTATTAAAATTGGTTTTACTGATTTTTCGGTTCAAATATGAGCCAATGACCTTGAGCATTAACCTTAACTCCTTTCTCAAGGTCTATTAATCTACCCCTAAACCAAATTTCACGAAGTCAAAATGTGTAATAGACTGACGTCTGTCTGTCAGACAGACAGAGTTACTTTCGCATGTATAATATTAGTACCTATGGATTTCCATTGTCCAAGACCGAGTGAGGAATTTTGACGTTGTATGCCAGGATAGTCGCGATTGGGAACACGGTGGTCTCTGCCTAGCTCACTGGGAAAGAGGCAGGACTGTATGTACTTATGTATGTATGTATGTTAAATAATAATAATCACTTATTTATTCAGATAATAAAATCCATAATTTGTTAGTATTGTTAGTTACAATTTTTCTTAAGATAACGTTAGTTGTGTTAGTAAGTAATTTGATTTTGTCAATACATAATAATATGAGTCCCAAATACAATTCAATTCAATCAAATTCAATTTAATTTAATTTAATTTAATTTAATTTAATTTAATTTAATTTAATTTAATTTAATTTAATTTAATTTAATTTAATTTAATTTAATTTAATTTAATTTAATTTAATTTATTTTAATTTAATTTAATTTAATTTATTTTAATTTAATTTAATTTAATTTAATTTAATTTAATTTAATTTAATTTAATTTAATTTAATTTAATTTAATTTAATTTAATTTAATTTAATTTAATTTAATTTAATTTAATTTAATTCAATTCAATTCAATTCAATTCAATTCAATTCAATTCAATTCAATTCAATTCAATTCAATTCAATTCAATTCAATTCAATTCAATTCAATTCAATTCAATTCAATTCAATTCAATTCAATTCAATTCAATTCAATTCAATTCAATTCAATTCAATTCAATTCAATTCAATTCAATTCAATTCAATTCAATTCAATTCAATTCAATTCAATTCAATTCAATTCAATTCAATTCAATTCAATTCAATTCAATTCAATTCAATTCAATTCAATTTAATTTAATTTAATTTAATTTAATTTAATTTAATTTAATTTAATTTAATTCGATTTAGTTCAATTTAATTCAATTTAATTCGATTTAATTCAATTTAATTCAATTTAATTCAATTTAATTTAATTCAATTTAATTTAATTCAATTCAATCTAATCCAATTCAATTTAATTTAATTCAATTCAATTTAATCCAATCCAATCCAATTTAATCAATTCACCACAATTTAATTTCATTTAATACAATGCAAGACAATGCAATGTAATTTAATATAATTAATTAATTAAAAACAGTTCAACATCTATTTGATTCATTGATTAGGTGACCGCTCCGGTCGTTCGCTAAACAAGGTGGCGATACATAGCTGAGTCGCAGCTGCCATCTATTGTCCTCAGAATGCTGTTGTGACTACCCCGCAGGTTGTTCAGTACGGACACTGTCTTCTTGCGAAAGTGTTCTTAGCGTTATTTTCGGGCGCATCTGAGTCTACCTCAGAGTCTAGGATCCACCTACTCATTTTGGTTCGGGTTATATGGCTTTTTCACAAGCGACTGCCGTCTGACCTTTCAACCCTGAGAGGAATGTTTGCGCCAGAGTCTCGTTCTTCAATCATCAGGTTTTAAGTAAGGTTCTCTTGGTCCTAGGCCTTCGTAGCCCTTCGTAGAACACACCCACAGAAAAGTGAAGCTCAAAAAAACATAGTAACCAATTATGTCGTGAATTTTTATGCTGAACATCTCCAAAATCACTGAATTTCGGAGGTCAGGTACAGCTGTTAATGTATGTGTATGTGTAATATCACTATTGGGTTATATTAGGCGATATCGAAGCATTGCAGCTAGACCAGTTGTTGGACTTTTGAGGGCTTCAACTGCCTGTAATGACTACCATAAATGTTCGTATGGCAATCGGGACCGACGGCTTAACGACCAGACTTATGCAAATATAAATAGTCATGCATACAAGTATTTGTACTGAACCCGCGCCTCCTGCGTAGCGCCGCGTTCTCTACCGCTACGCCACAGAGGCTGTCTACGAAGCACTGCATATAAACTTTTATTCCGTAGTTTTGACCATTAAGCCAACAGTGCAGTTGATTGAGTTTAATGTGGCTATAAATATTTTTAAACGGTCACTTGCCTTTATTGTTTCACTTACATAAGACATAAATGATATTTTTGTGTCGAACGACTAATAGGCTCCCTACAGCTGGCTGGTGACTGTCTGTAGTCGTTTGCATTGCGTGAGAAAATTAATCTGCAGAATCACGTCAGAATCACACACCGTGGAAATCTGCCTTTAGATATACAACCCTTTTCACGCACAAGTGTAGATGGCGTGACGTGTTCGCAAACGAATTTTCAGGCTAGCGAACAGATCCATCTATTAGCTTTTTATGGTACTACTATCTACGACTACCTGGTTATTACTTGTAATATTAACGTTACTGCCATCTATGAACTGTTTATGTAACAATCTTGAGTTGACAAATCAAGATTGAAGTCGCTTAGAAGTGCCAAACACTTTGGTTTTACTACTCATAGATGACGCTACCTGTTAAACCATCCATGCCCCTTCTACAGATTACAATGGTTTACTCTCTACAGCAGTTCGGTGATAAAGTAGAGTAAAAAATAAAAATCATTTATTTCGGACAACAAACAAATCAATATCTTGTTAGTATTATATCCGGTTTAGTCCGAACTTTAGGGTTCTACAATTTTTTTACACCCTCCGGTGAAAAAATATATTTTTCATCCCACCATCTCGGAAATACTATTTTTGCTCTTCGATAACTGAGCGTAAAAGTCGTTTTTATCCTCTAGAGAGGTAAAGTAAATTTGAATTTAGAACATCGTGTGTACTACGTTTGTGGACTCAAAACATCATTAAACCTATTTACTTCTACCTCTATGGTGCCGAATTTATCATACAACTTTTTTTTAATTCATGAAAAACTCAGACTCGTAACCTCCTTGGTGTACTTTTTTTTAATTTGCTTTGCGCGCATCAATTTTTTTCACGTCATATTGTTGACATTGTTGTTGAATTTTTATTTTGTTGTATTTTATTACTAGTATTAATACACATATTATACAGCCTCCATGGCGTAGTGGTATTGAACGCGGCCGCTACGCAGGAGGCACGGGTTCGATCCCCGCTCAGTGCAAATATTTTTTATGCATGAAAATGGGTATTTGCATTGGTCTGGTCGTGCCTTGGAGAGCACGTTAAGCCGTCGGTCACGGATGCCATACGAACATCTATGGCAGTCGTTACGGGTAGTTGGAGCCCTAAAAAGTTCAACAACAACAGTCTGGCTGCAATGCTTCGATATCGCCTAATGTCATCATTGGGTTGTGGAGGTCAGATGGCAGTCGCTTCACGGCAAATATCGAGGTCCAGCCAAATCCGCAGCTAAGACTGGTAAAGTGGACCCCGGACTCCGAAGTGAAAGCTTCGGATGCTGACTGGGAATTAACGCTAGGAAGGAGAAGCATTTCATTATTTCCTCGCTGAGGTGGGATGAAAAGTTACGTGTTGCACTCGAGTGCAAAGATTTTTCACCTTGTGCTCTTTTGATTCCCTCGCTAACGCTCAAGATTCTAATTTGTGAATCACTCGCTACGCTCGTGATTCAAATTTAGAATCTTTCGCTTGCTCGGTCATCAAAAATGAGCACGCGGTTAAAAAGCAACTTTGCACTCTTGTATAACAAATAACTATTATGCTGAGGTATAGCATGCATATATATTTTATGCAAAGGTGATGAAGAAATCGCTACAATACAATCAAAATCCATCACAGGAATTCTCTTTATAATTATTATGTTATATATAGATCTGTGACTTACCGGTACAGCGTTCGACTGCACACATGTAGCGGGAGTTCAATTCCTGCAAATATAATATATCTACTAGCTGTTCCGGCGAACTTCGTATCGCCATATTTTTTCCAGCCCGCGTGAATTTTTGATCCCGTTCCCGCTGCACCTATTTTCTCATCTTCAAACCTTCCCTGGACATCCACGAATATTTCAAGACTAAAATTAGCCAAATCGGTTCAGCCGTTCTTGATTTATAAGCTAACAACGAAAGTTATTTTTTCTGTAAATTATATCCGCTCTAAATCCGCTCATTAGAAGTAGGTAGTTTGATCTCAATGTTAGGAAAGGATCAAACAACAAATTCCCTCATTCCTTTACACAGGCTTCATATAAGCCGAATCTAATGAGTATGCTTCAACACATTAGGGGATGAATTCATTACTCTGAAAGGAGTTTCATTAAAAAGTGGCACACTGGAAAGTGTCATGGCCTATTACGAACACGACGTGCCGCTCCTACAAGGTAATTTGTTTGTTCACAGCACTGTTTGTCATCTACATCAGTGCTAGTAATAAAGCTTTCTGTTTGAATGAGAAGGGCCAGTGATTTCAACAAATACCTATTTGGCAGCCTAGTTCTTAGGGAAGGGATTGTTTTTGTTTTGTTTTTGTTGCGAATTAATTATAATATCTCCTGCTTAGATTTTGCTTCTTTTCAAATTTCATAATGCTAGCTCGAGAAGTAGGTACCCTAAAATCAAAGTTCTTATTTAACGCAATCAAAGTATGTTGCCGTTTACGTAGCACAAGTTCACGCCTCAATTTAGTTTCGTACGGAACCTTAGTGCGTGAGCACGACTCGTACTTGATTGAGTATTTATAGATAAAATTGCATGATTTTTACCTTCAACTCAGACATTTTTATGAAAAAACTTATCGTGTTTCTGAAAATGGCGAAAAATTCTTCATTGATTCAGATTGAAGGAAAATGATTCAGATTGATACATCAGATGATGATGAATTTTACTTAACTATACTTATACCTAGTAATTGCCCGAGGCTCCAAGTGTTTTTTTAAACTACGAAATAGAGCCCTGCAGAGTACTGTGTTATATCCTTGCTAGTTGCAGTGTCACAGTACTATAATCTACATGGCAAACTTCGTTTCGCCATAGAATTAATGGTGCACCTAGTTGAGATTCGATTCTCAGCACTCCACATGGATTCACCGTGCGGTCACCGGGTCCATAGCGTGATACAGAGAGGAACACCGTGACGGCGACTGGGACTTGCGACCCAGATGTAGGTTTAGGGTGGCCACCTTGTGATGCATCAGCGCTCACCTCCACCGTTAGTAGTGTTCCCCCCCCCCCCCCCTACCTATCCAAATTTGGTAAGATCCTATCAATGCCGCTTTTGATATTCGATTTAGTAAAGAGCTTACTGAAGCTCTTGGCAATCCGAGGTCTTTAAGTAAGTTGTACAGGGATTTAGCTGGAATTCCCCTTGGTCCTACTTCTACGGCTTCTAATATATCATTGGGGGCACCTAAATTAGCTGTATCAATTTCTTAATCAATTAGTTAATTCGACCAAACATTGCCTTTATCCTTTCTCTGCCTCTAGACTGTCTTTGTACAAATTTCATCAAAATCGCTTAAGGCGTGAAAGCATAACGGATAGAGTTATTTCCACATTTACAATAATATTATATGGGCATGAATTTGACCTCAAAAATTTAGAAGTTTCTCGATATAATTGAACATGAATACTTACATGAATTATTTTCATATTTTGTTTGCTGGTTTCTTTTATTATTTAACGCATATCACAACATTGCTCCGTTAATATATTACGATGAGATGTCGATTCAGTCTATAAGTATTTGTTCAGGATCGTTGCTTTCGAGGGCAATCACGATCTACTCAGACATACTTTAAAAGGTCATGTTATTATGTTTTCTTATGTTATTAAAGTAGAAGGCAAGATTTACTTTCATTCTTTAGCTTACTAGCTGATTCCCGCAGCTTCACCTACACCTGCGTTTATCTCTACTTTTGGGCATATCCTCCTCATATCCTTCGGTTCTATACAACCATTTGCGATTACCCTAAGTCTTTTCCACAATCTTAGGAGTAAAACTAAACTGGACTTTTAAAAATTACCAGTTTTCAACAACTGTACTTAGATACATTTATTTCTAACTAGAAGAAGAGTTATTTTAATTATCAAGACATTTTACTTCTTAAGGTGAACGCAGACCTAGCATCACACTCACCGCAGTCCCCGCATTCCGAATTCTTTTTATGAAATTCTATGCACCCTCGCACACCTAGCCGCGCCGCAGCCTCCGCAGTACCCGACGCCGTCCAATACAAAAGCGATGAGTCGATGATTGCGGCGCCTGCGGTGAGTGAGGTGCGGCTAGGTCTGCGTGCACCTTTATTTTAAAATGGTGCAGAAATGGCTCACCATCGTAATCATCACAAATAATACCTACTAATATGAAAGAAACTCAAATAAAGCAATCAATAATCACAAAGAAGCCAAAAGTCTTGAGTGTAGTGTGTTAGATATGATACCTACTGTCGGAAGTTTACGCGAATATTATCACTGATTGAAATAAAACCACTTATAACTAATACTGTCGTGATTTATTTGGTATCCACATCACGCATCCACAGCTGACATCCATAGCGCGCAACTTTCTATATCAAAAACAAAGCGTAGCTGAACTTCTCTATCCATCAGTGTTATGCTATGTGATGTCGACCAATGAATACGATTGGTGGATATCAAACGCATTGATAGCAACGATATCTCGGGTAGAAAGGCAGCTTCATTCTTTTTTTATTCAGTAACCAAATAAATCGCGATGGAATCTGTCTATACGTGGTTTTATTATAATGAGTGTTAGATATTTCAAAGTCAAAGCACAAATGTATTTAAAGTTACACCGGAGTCAGTGAATAATATTTAGCGATAATGTATTCAAATTATGGAAATTAAGGCCGCTTCACTTTGGCAGTGAATATGTTAAGTACGAGAGAGATCCTGGCTTGTTTCTTTGAAATAATATTTCCTAGCGTTTCTACAAAATAATATGTTATTTCAATAATTTTAACGGAACGCGAGAGTTCAAAAGTTAGTAATGAGTTATTTCATCAAAGTTAACCTTTACGAGATCATTCCTTGAAATCCAACTATATAAACCGAGTTAACTATTAAAAATACCCAAAAAATACACTAAATAGAACTTCGTGTGAGTGATTACGAGAAATGAATAATTGTTTCAACCCAAATCTCAACCGAGATCTTCGCCGTAGAAGGCAATACTCTACGCCATGTTACAAAAGTCATTATCTGCACTTCTACATATACTATTATATACATATACTATAATATACATATACTATAATATACATATATGTACTAATTATTATACAGAGGTAAAGTTTGTGAGTTTATGACGTTTGTAGAGGGTAATCTCTGGATCTACTGAACCGATTTTGAAATTTTCTTTTACCAATTAGTGTCATAGGGCTTTAGGTATATCATCACGCTATGTGGAGGGTAATTAGCAGGAATGGGATCGGAAATCCACGCGGGCGGAACCACGGGCATCAATAGGGCTGGGGCTGTATAAACTGTGCTGTGGATGTGTCTTTTCATTGTGTTTACATATAACTTTAATTTGTAGTATTTAATAAGCCTAAATAGACAAATTAAGTAATCAACGGATAGGCAGACTGCCAACGAAGTGATTTTTGAGGAGTTACTTTTTTGATGTTCATAATCCTAAAAAGTAAAATTACCTCAGTATTCAATAAAAATAATTTTATTCATTCATTATGAATAAAAATAAAAAATAAAAATAAATGCATACACAAGTTAATGCAATTAAACATAGATCAATTAATTATAATCTATACGGAGTAGGTGCTGACTGAACTAATATTGAAACACCATATTAAAGATATAATAATATAACCACACCTACAAGAGCAATCGTAGAACCATAAAATCTAATTAAAAACTACAATTACTAATAACTACACTACTAATTGACAACTACCATATTAACCTCACGATCATGGCTGCCGAAAAATAGACGAAACGTCGGGTTAAGTGTAATCACCAAATAAATCACGATAAAATTCGCTTTATAAGCGTTTTTATACCATCGATGACTAATTAACAAATTTATATTTTCCATTTGAATTAATTTTCCCAATTTGCTTTGTCGCTATTATATTCTTCGGTGATACAATAAATACGTGCTTTTTCTCCTTCGGCGCGACGGGTTTCTTGAAAAATGAGGAAACAATAGTGAAAATCAGTTCAAAAAGAAACCAGAACAACTCTATGACGCTGATGATGGAGCCTCCAAGACACAGTCCGAAGATGCCTCCAAGATTTGCTGGATAAAATAAGACATAATGTATTAAAGCATTATTACCTACCTACATAAATAAGTCACATTAAATTTATCAATTAAAATAAACAGCAAATAGAAAAATTTGAGATTTGTTAAAATAAAAAGTATTTTAGATTTTTTTAAATAATAAACATTTTAGATTTTTTTAAATAAAAAATACGTTTCCAATTTTTACATAGATTACAATCAGTAGGTACCTTTACTGAATAAAAAATAAACAAATTTGATAAATTAAAAGAGTTTTACTATTTGAATCAATATCCTAGATTTTTTGTACAATTAAGTACAAAAAGATTGTGCCGTGTTGCTTCCCGGTGGAGTACAATGGCTACCCCATCTCTTCCTGTGCGAGTCGTAGATGGCGACTAAGGGATAGGGCTGTTCTCCGACAGTAAACATATAGCCCATGACTAATTGCCTGCTTGACGGCAACAGGCTCGCCCCATATTATATGAGACCAAAAATCATAGTTGGCGAAATGTGGGTGTTAATACACCTCTGCCTACCCCTTCGGGGATTTACAGACGTGAGTATATTATGTAATATTCGTTTAAACTTCCGCAAGTATTTATAAAAATCACTTTGAATGTTTTGGACGTTCGTTGGAATTAACTTTTGATTTTAACACAACTTACCCAACATTTGATCCCATGTATAGAGTATTTCCCTTCTGTATTTCATGCAGGTCGTCTGTGCAAAGTGTACTTGAACTCTGCTGGCGCTCTGGTTTCGCTTGCTAAAGATAACATTACAAATTTAATGCAACAATCGGTCTAGATGGCGCTGTGTACTGTGTAACTAAGTTAAACTTGTTATAGTTCTAGAATTCGGATAAAATGCTTGGATAAGAATGGTTTTTTTTTGTAAATTAATATAATATTATATCAATGCATATTTGCATGGAGCAGGCATCTAATTTACAACCCCTGACTTAGTAGTCAAACGCACTACCCCTGGACTACAGAGGTCGAAATTTAACAATAAAGGTTTATATCTAGCCAAGACATAATTACACGAAGATTCATCGCAAATATTTAAAGGAAATTGAACGACAGATATCTGGAGACAAAGTAAAAAGAAAGCGAGCATCATTATTACCTACCTCAGGTGGAATAAACTAGATTACGTCTTCAAAAATCAAGCAGTACCCGTAATTTTTAGGACCCTTGGGAATGGGATGCTTGAGTGAATGTTAAAGGTTCACGCTAAAGCCTTATATTAAATGGTTACATTGGAATTCTAATATTTGTACCTCACAAAAGATGATCAAAACGTTCACTATATTTTTGTATCTGGCACTCTGCATCATCATGTATCTTACAGCTAATAGTGCAGGGTCTACCTACAGGTAGTTGAGTATGTAAAATATGAGTACTCAACTAAAAATATGAGGTTGCCCAAATAATTACAAAGCACATCTTCTCGCCACGTGTAATATGTCTACTTTACCTAACATTGCCTAAAATATTAATTACGGAATAGAGTCTATAGAAAAATAACATAATAACAGCAAGCAAGAGCAGCTGCGATACAAGCCTTTAATTAGGTTATAGTTTAATTTTAATAAGAAAATTCCTTTTAAGTTTCACAACTGTCTACAAAAGGAACTCTTTTGAACTTTTCTCTGTTCAATTTGTCATTAATACCTAAAATGCAATAATCTCCCAGCCTTTGTGTTAAAATGAGAGATGCCGCGTCATGTCTATGATATTACGAAAAATTTGAATACCCCAACTGTATTCCAATCACCTAAAAAGTGTGAGGAGAAATAAAATACCTACAGGCGTTATTGATATTCTCTTGGGTTGAATAAAAAATTGTTTGTGTGTTTTAAAGGAACTTGGGTCAAATTACAATAATTTACATTTCTACTCTGATTGGCGACGCTTTTGGAGAAATATTACAAATAACGATTTTTTTATTATATTGCTTCTACGATATGCAATCTCAACATTCGCAGCAGAGATGCGAATGTTGAGATGTACTTATGTATGTATGGTGTGACAAAAATGGATAAGATTAGGAATGAATATATTAGAGGAAGTTTGAAAGTAGCACCGATCACGGAGAAGCTACGAGGAAGTCGTTTGTCTTGGTTCGGACATGTAATGCGTAGGGATGAAAGTAATATCGTAAGGAAGGCATTAATTATGGAAGTGGATGGCCACAAGGGGAAAGGAAGACCTAAAAGAAGGTGGATGGACTGTGTGAAAGATGATATATTATGGTTAAGAAAGGAGTGAATGTTGAGATGACTGCAAATAGAGATGAATGGAAAAAGCGCACATGTTGCGCCGACCCCAAATCAATTTGGGATAAAGGAAGGAGGATGATGATTGCTTCTTTAGATATAACAAATACGTGGATAAATTTGGAGGAAAATCCATAGTTAGCACGAAATTTTAACACAACTCAATCAGATGGTAATTATACCTTGTAGGATTATTAAGTTATTAACTGGTGACTTTCATTCCTGAAGCTTCCTCTTTAACTTTTCAACAAGTTAGGTATAGTGATATTAATATTATAATACATTTCTTTATTTCGAGCGATATGGGCCACTTTCGATCAAGTGGTATAAATAACAGTCGTATAAAAAAACATACCGTACCTACCTAATTGATATGTCTAACATAAACCAATGCCTGTTCATGAAAATTGGATATAATAAAGAAACGTCTTATCCATCACATTTAGCTTACTTTTGGTCTAGATAGCGATATGTAGAATGTCCTACAATATTTATTTTATATTATTATTTATTATGACATGTTCAAAGTAAACAAATATAAGTCCCTAAGATGCCTTGGTTTACCAATAAACAAATATTGTGAAACAAGATAGGTCCTCTACCTATCTTAATTCACAATATTTATTATCTACTTGAGTTAATTATAATTAAGGGAAAATATTCTCAGGAATCTCTATCTAAATATAACTTTTTATTATTTTCACTGGACGCTGACCTTTAATGTTTTCTTCATTAGCTGGAATTGCCAATAAATTTCAATGGGAAGGTTGAGCGCAAATTAGAGTGGATTTTTTGTCGGCTCAGAAAATTATTTGAATTTAAGGCCCCGAGTCAGATCAGCATCGAAAAAATCGGTATTTTCGAAACCGTTTTTCTTATTAACTATGAAACCTACAGATCTGGAATTCACATACCTGGATACTACAGGATATACAGAGTAACTTCTTCTTTTCATAAATTAAATAAAAAACGAGAAAATAGTAGAAAAGAGGCACTGAACACTACTCTTTCTTATGAAACCAAATATTTTCTGCAATTATGTATCCAAATAATCTAAAATTTCACATATATGTTAAATAAGTGTATAAGCATGACGTGATCTTCTTAGTTTGTAATCGTCGCCTGTAAAGTTATCTATTAAAATTGGTTTTACTGATTTTTACGGTTCAAATATGAGCCAATGACTTTGAGCATTTGTATGGTCAAAGTCATTCGCGTATGTAATCACCTTAGAGGCCTCAAAAAGGGAAATGATGATATTTTTAGTTGCAGGTACCCAACATAACATTACAAACTTTTGAATGTAGGTAATTATTAGGGTTATCCGTGAACATCATTTTCACGTTGGAAGCAACCAAAAGTACTTTTTATTTTGTACTATTGTTGACGGTCAAAACCGTTCCCGTTAAAACCGACTTGCCAATTAGAAACAATAAACGCACCCCTGACTTCAAAGTACCAACTGAACGCAAATAGAAAATTGCTATAAGGATGATAAACTCGATAACCATCTTATAATACGGATCTATGTATAGGTACAGTAGAACTCAAAAGTGTAGTAGCAATCCTACGTAACTATAGTGTCAACATTCTAGCGCTACTTGTGACCTTTTTCTTTTAAGACAATTTACACACACACATAAATTGTTCTTCCGTAGGAATATTATCGATAATTTCGTTGTTACTACTTAAGTAACCCGTGGCCGAGTGGTTCTAGCATGAGGCTTATAGAAATGCAAAGGTTGATGGTTCGAATCCTACGATCTTGCAATAACACTGTTTTGTGTTTCATTTATAAATTAATATCAGGTTGATGAATAAAATATGTTTATTATTTGTTAAACTTTAGCAAAGATCAACATAAAATGTAAAAAGAATGCCAACTTCATGCAAAATCTTTATCAATATTTAAAATTATATTTTTGTCATAAATAGAAAAAATCGTTATAAGCTGGAATCGAACCACAAATATCTCTAATCACTGTGAATCACTAGTGTCTTGCGTCAGCTAAGTATCAGTTAATTTACTAGGTTGGTAACTTACTGTATTAGTATCTAATGATACACACATATGTAAACAGGGCGCGGCGGCCGCACGCCACACCATTTTGAGCCTTGTTGTGCTAAAGCACTTATGAGCTCTGACTGTACATTATCTATCAGGGACTACAACCACCTCTAGTGGTATTGTTTAATCTTACTTTGGTACTTTCATGGTGTGAATCGGACCGAATCGACAATTTGTATGCATGAATATAAATATTTGCATTAATCCGGGTGTTTCTAAGTATAACATGTAGGTATTATTTATTAAAAAAAAAACAAAGTATGTTTATCCGCATTCTAAAACCCACAACACAAGCTAGTTAAGCTATGCTCCCTTTGGGTCTATACTTCAATAGATTGTCGTTGTGTAGATTGTCCTACAATATTTATTTAAAGAGATGATATGATGGCCCTCGATTCTGCTAATGCAAAACCACTGTCATGCCACTAACACTGCAAGAAATTTCTATTTAATTTTAGCCTTTAAAGAAATACAGGTAAAGTTTAAAATTATATGGCTTTTTGTAGAGCGACTGAGAGTGTAATGAAACTCTTTTCATTTGATTTTGAACTTTGATTCTATAGCAATAAAGTCAAAAATTTAATGCCAGCTTTTGCAGTCTCTGTGGTGTGACAATGGTTTTGCTTTAGTAGAATCAACGCCCTGATAACTGCAACTTATCAAGGATTTGGAGGAGCACTGACCTCAGGCGCCTCTGGTGTTTAATAAACTCCACTTCAGTGTCGTACTGCACGTAGTCACACCGCTGATAACATTCGCTCTCAGATATTATGTCCTTTATATCCACTTGTACCCTTTCTAAAAGAAAAATAACATTACAATTATGTGAACTAATAAAATATGCCCTAAACCTGTAGATATGATGTAGATTCCTTGTTATTAAACCGAATAAGCGTATAATCCGATTGATATTCAGTGAATATTGTAACAGTTATAATCACAGAAATATATTAGAATAGAACGGCCATAACTGCAGTGTTTACCAGTATTATCATAAATGGTGACTTTTTCACTGTAAATAAATATTCATGAGAGATAAGAATTGTCTCTATTTTTCAAATTTACTTCTCCATTTTTATTCTACCATTGGAAATAGCACATTATGGCATATTCTTATAGTATGTATTGTAGGATATTTGGCCATGACTGTACAATTTGAGTCCTATTAGAATTTGACATTTTTAAAAATTGAATTGAACTTCAATTCTAGATGAACGGTTTTGTGATTTTATTCATAAACCATCGATAATATTGTGACATTTTGTAAATTTTGATTTTTACATTTATGTTTGACAAATACTATTTTTAATTTAAGAATGGAATGTTAACTAACAAACTTGCTGTAACGACTTTGAATGATACTTTGACGTGTAATGATCATCCTTATGAATAAATGAGTTATGAGTTATTCACGGTATTTTTTACGATGTTATTACAAGCTAGTCTTAACAGCAATGCAGTTCTGTAAGCGTACAACGTTGCGACAACCTTTATAGAGATTGCCATTGGTCGGACTGGGTGACGTCACTAGAGATCGACCAATGACAATCTATCTATATCAAAGCCTGTCGCAACGTTGTGCTCGTCGTTGTACGCTTACAGAATTGCACTGCTGTACTAAGTAAGCGTTCGAAAATTCCTGTGTCATAGAGCAGGAATTCTTTAAAAAGTTACCACGCGTCTCCCGCTCACATGACCATTCTATCCTTATATATTTCTGTGGTTATAATAATGTTAGCTAGTTCACTGCTTTACTAAACAAGCACCTGAAACTATTACTATAATTCACATGTTACCATCTTGAAAGGAAAACTTGTAGAGAAAAGAGAATAATTTAATATGTTGGGTATTTGGCATATTCAAACACCATATTGTGAGTGCGGCATCTGCTGCGTGAGCATCGAGCTTTTGTAAGTAAAGTTGATGCTGTGATGAACAACGGTCTACCTCATGGGATTAACGTGGGATTTGGAGGAGGATTTGTTCGCTAAAACTTTTTAGTAGGTATGGTATTTTTAGTAAGGATGCGTTTAATATCCACCAATCATATTCATAGGTCCATATAGCGTAGCACTGGTGAAAAGGGGTTTAGCTAAGCTATGTTTTTATATAGAACTAGCCTTCCGCCCGCGGCTCCACCCGCGTGCATTTTAAGTCTGAGCAAGCCCTTTTGTAACAAAAAAGAAGATAGAAGATGCATACTATGGATGGAGAATAATTCGACTTCTATCTATACTATTATATAATTGTAAAGTGGTCGTGTCTGTACATTGGAGATATTTAAAAAAAAATACTTAGGTTATGTTATGTTAACGATACTGAACACGAAAATATTTTTTTTGAATTTCCTGTCTGTTTGTCTGTTTGTCCGCGATGGACGCAAAAACTACTGGACGGATTTTGATGCGGTTTTTTTTGTTAGAAAGGGGTTACTTACACTTAAAATCTCACGTTTGTTTGATCGCAATCGGTTGAGTAGAACCGAAGATATGAGCAAAGGTCGCGTTAACCCAGGAATTTGTAGGAATTTTCATAGCACATCTTACTCATAGCATGTGCTATGCTGTGGAAATGGTCACATAGTTTTATCGCTTAGCTTTTACGTCTTCTTAACGTAGCTGCATTACACATCTCCAGTGGGAAGGCAGCTTTAAGCTTAGGAAGTAGTTTCATAAGGTCTTCTTCAGGATTCTTTAATTACCTTTCCCGCTATTTGTATTCAAAGTGAAGTTATTGTTATTTCCCTTTAGAACTCCAACTGACGGTAACTACTGTTAATAGATAGAAACTGAACACAGGCATGTTTTGTTCTTCGTACTATTCCAAACTAATATATAGACCCGGAGAACAATTTACCAACATAAACAAGTGCGGGAGAATTAACACAATAGGCAGTGACAACTTCAATACAGATTCTGAAACTTCAATAGACATTTTGAAACTTCAATTTGTCATTTCAATTGCTGTACGTATTTCAAATTTAGTTCATCAAGAAACTAGGTAGGTACCTAATTGTATTGGGAATAAAAGCGAAATACTTGTTAATTACGAAATCTCAGAAATTATAATACCTACAAACTTGAAATTAGCAGGTAGGTTCCTTATAGATTGTAGACATTCACTAATAATGGATATTACAAAACTCCACCCTTAGGGGGGTAAAACAAACTCCATGCGTATGAATTCACAGGCGGCCGCTAGTATCACTATAGATTTTGACACTGATAGCCCTTTGTGAGGCTGACGGAAGCTTTAAAAATCACAAAATCATAAGTTCTGCTGTACAAGATCGTACTGAATACCATGTTAATACGATATCGTAATGGAAATCACGCGTTCAAGAAACCTGGATTACTGAATTAGCTCCCAGTCCAGTTTCAAAATTATAGTGATTAAATTATCTGGATACCTATTCGATATTGTAGAACATTCAAATTATTACGATTTTTGCTAATAAGTATACTACCTATATGATACTAACGTATTGCTTGATGAACACAAATCAGGCGATCCCATGTGCAGGCTGCATATTCTTCTACTCCCAATTCTTGAACTGTAACAGAACTTTAGCTATATTTATTTTGTCCTCCTGTATCAATCTGAGGTTTGCTGGAAGAAAACTCGATATGGTAAAGTTGACTTTGTACCTAAATATCCTTTTGTAAATGTATCGTAATATTATTTGTATTTACAATAAAGAACAGGTAGGAAAAGTACTTGCAGTATTACTTTAAAAGATCACATATTCATTGCAAAATATTATAATATATCCTTCTTTTGCTGCACCATTAAGTCCTAAAATTCCAGCACACGAATTTACTTCTTCCTACATAGTCCCGGGTCCATTAAGCGCGCGTAAAAAAACATCTGATGAGGCCGTCAAGCTGAGTGCCTGGTGGCACTCAGTTTGACGGCCTCATCCAGATGTTTTTTCACACTGGTGTGTGTAACATGGTACGTGTCTGTAATAGTGACTTTGCTTTCAGCTCACCATCAGGTGAGGTCAAATTGACGTGTCCTTTATAAAAATGTAAAAGTGGATGTAAAAGAACATGTCTATCTGGATACATTATGAAGAAATCACGTTTTTGCCAACTTTGTAAAAAATAATTAGATCTTCGAGCAATACAGTTGAAATGATATTTGTTAGATCTGATTTCGTTTGCAAACTAGACTTCGGCATTAAATAATAACTGATATTTAGTTTGATTTAACGATTTTCAACATACCTAGTATTAGTTTTACTTTTGATATAAAATATTTGTGTTAGGTCTATTGGCAATATTATCACTTTGTGCTTTATTTCATTCAAAGATTTTTTTATTATTTTATTGCTTCAGGTAAAATTTGGATCTCAGCTGTACCAATTAATGTATTATTATTAGGTAAATTTGTTCATTAGGCTATTATGTGGTTATGCAAGTTGGAGAAATATTAAGATTTTGAAAACCAAAATCTGAAGTTGGATTAGCAAAAAAGGTGTGTGTGACTGTGTATGTATGTGACACTTACAGGTAAAGTCAAATGGTAAACATTGGCAGTGGTTGACGACTCTCTTGAGAATCATTCGAGTCATACAGCTTTGGTAAAACCCACTCCCTATTCCTGTATCCTGAATAAGAAAAAGAAAAGAAAACGATTGGTTATGACACATTTAAACTAATTTTTACTTTTTGAACATGATGTGAAATTGTATTTTTAACGGTGTATATTAAAAAAAATAATGATAATGAGATTTACATAGTTTTGAGCTCTATCGTGGGTGGTAATATGATGTCAAATGCGCGTGTAACTTTTGATTCGACATTAACATAATCGTCTCTTGTAATAAGTTGATCATGTTGTGACAAGTTACCTTTATAACATTTTTCTTCCTCATAGATATCAGATAATATGCGTTCCCTTTATCAATACTTACGGTTTTCAAAATACACTTTCTGCTGGTTAGTGGTAGTTCCTTAACATTGATTGAGGAATCGATAACCCAGGTGTAAACGTTGACGTCGAAAAACGACTCAGGGGTCAAATTGATGAAGCTGTCGATCAACGTCACTTTATCGTTGTGGTCGAATACGTACAGCTGAAAATATAATTGATAGGTTACATATTAAAATCTCGATGTTCATAATACCTACGTTGCAGCACCGAATGTATGAAATACCGGAGATCGATATACCGAAGTTCAAAATTCCGAAAACTAGATGGTTTTTATTAAGCCACTGTTGAACTTTTGGGTAAATAAACAGTCATGATTTTGATATTCGGTCTTTTGTCCATCGGTGTTAAGAACTTTGGTATTTTGAATTTCAGGATTATGATACGTAATTATTTGATTGTTATTATAATAATAGAATTTAAAAGACAATATTTTGTAAAATAGCATCATAATGATCTACTTGAGGTAAACTACGAGAGCTAATGAGATTCTCTTGTCATTAAAAAGTTAGTGCTTTCAGGTTAACGCTTGCAAGGGCTAACTTTTAATCTATAGCTTGACCTATTTCAATTTCTCTACCAAAGTGTTGTTGTAACTACATTTCTAGAGAATGTTGATCTTACTGTACATACCATAGCATACCCGTCAGTTTCATCAGGATCAATCTTTTCAACTGGACCCATCACTGTTATATCCAGAGCTTCAGATGGGTCAGTACCAGAAACGTAATTCGTTTCCATGTCGGTGTTTTGTCTGGAAATACGAGATATATCAATTCTCATTTCCTACAAAAGAATAAACATGCATAACATGGCATTTGTCGAGTATGTCCTAAATTATTCGAATCTTCAATCATATTTTCATCTTTGGATTTTTGGAACTAAGGTAAAAATTTGATCATGTGATTTATAGGTAACGCAAAACATATAAGTGTCTTCTATTGTGTTAACCTAATGCAACATATATAATTATCACTTTATTAAACGTTAAATGGCAAATAACTATAATTACAAGTTTATAGTAAATTAAAAAGCATTTCTTAAATGGCATTTTCTGTATCGAAGAAAATTAGTTGAACCCGAAGTATATACCTAACCTACACTAAAAATATTGTCATATTTCCTAAAAAAAATGTTTAAAATCTCGGCTACTATTATATTACATCCATAGAATTCCTAACTTAGAAAATATGTTGAGTTCTCTATAATTTTTTCGTTCCTGAAATTCGTGAATGTCCTTATTCGATCAATCTATTGAGTCCGCTCTTGTGTCAGCATTTCTTTTGTGATAAAAATGCTGCCAAAATGTTTCGAACTATTTCTAATCTATTATGGGAATTTAACAAGGCAAAAATGGCACGTGGCACAGAAATTACATGTAGTTTTATAATAGCCATGTCATCATCTACCAAAACGTCGTTCAGTACAGTCACGTGCACTGATACCTACGTATACAGTGATAAATTTGCAAAATGTAAAAAAGCAATAAAAATGCAAAATGACAAAAATTTACATTCTGCGAAAAAATCCGATGATCACAAAAAATATATTGATAATGTGACTATTTATTTCTATTATAAATTTTCAGAGTATAGAGAATAACTTACCGTTCATAACGAACTATATTATATAGAGTGATTTAGGAAAAAATGTTTTATTCGAATCGATATTCAATAAAGGATTTCTGTTCACGTATATACTTCTTAACACGTTGAACGCCGCACGAAAAATCGAGGTTTTCCGTTCAGGCCACAGGACTCACCGGTGAGCCTTCCCTTACTGTTCCGTTCAAGCCACGTAGGTCACCCGTGAGCCTTTTGACAGGTCTAACGAAAACGCTTCCCACAAGCCACAGATTGCAGATATCAAACAAAACGTATGTAGGAATGAGCCGCGAGGCCCTGCAGCGTATTCGGACGGCGTGGTTTTGAAATCCGGTAAAAACTTGAAGATTTTTTCGAGGTTCTTATAAGATGCAAGGGTCGTCCTACGATTCAGTAGAAATTGTTATTTTGATTATGGAGTGTGAATCGAACTAATACATAATTGCGAATATTTTTATTCAAAATATAATAGGATATAATATTTTCTTCTTCACCAAATAAAAATCTCGCATTACGTTTTATATAAAATCTTGTTTACAACATTTTATATTAGAATATTCAAAAAGTCTTGGAATGGAATGGAAAGGGGACTTTTGTCCGCACTTAAACTCCTTTTTGAAGACTGCAGGCTATAGTAGCCAGCCTAACACCGCCCAGAAGCGCAGAAGCTTACTGGGTGCTTCACAGGCTTCGCGGAGCGACCTCACTGTGCCGAGGATTCGAGAACGTTGGGGGGCTACTGCCTCGCATTCTAATACTACGTGGGCAATCGTTTCCACGGCGATGAAGCACCCCCGACGTAGAGGGCTACCCGTGATCAGGATGGTGTAAAGGTGCTTGTTTAGGTGACAGTGACCTGTTATTGTCCCCAGAATTGTTTCGTAAGCCGGTTGGTTCAATGATGGCAAGGCCACTTTTGACTGGCTGCAATCTGTGGTTTCTGCCCATCTTTTGATGTGTAGTTCGGCAAATCTCTCACGCAACCAGTTGCGGATCTGTGAGAAAGGTATCAGTAGTAATGGTAGTGGGCCATTCAACGACATGAGCCTCTTCACGCCAGTTAATTCGCGGCATCGTTGCCGTAGGACCCACTGTGGCCTTTTATCCACTGTAGCGTTACTACGTTGTTGGTGGATAGCTTGTGTAAAGCTGCCTGACACTCCGCTATTAGTATGCTGTTTGGTTATTTGGTGGTCTAGTGCTTTCAGGACAGCTGTGCTGTCGGTGAGGAGTCTTGTATTTAAGCCCCTCACCTCCAGTCTGTTTCTTTCCGTCGCAGCTGTTGTTATGACGACAAATTCAAATTGGAAAATTGAGCTGTGTTTGCCCAGTGGTAAGTGGATGTTTAGGCCGAGGTCCAGGGAGTGTACGCCTGCTCCTGAAACATTTTCTGTTTTGGAGCCGTCAGTGTACACGCGTACCTCTTCGAAACCGGAGTAGTCCTTATCCTCAAAAAGTCTCTAAAAATCACATTTATGACAGGAGTCCAGGCTGCCATTCACCGCATGAAGAACCAGAAAGCTGTGGGACCCGACGAAGTCCCCATCGAAGCTTGGAAGGCAATGGGTGCCCGTGGTGTGAGCATCTTCACAAACCTATACAACCGCATACTCTTCCCCGGTAAGATTCCGAGCCAGTGGAGACTGAGTATCATCACGCCAGTCTTCAAAGCTAAGGGATCGGTGCAGTTACCGCGCGCCGCAGTTTAAAGATAATCTCTTCCACCATGAAGCTCTACGAGCTGATAATCGAATCCCGGATCCGAAAGGAGAGTGCACTTTCGGAGTGTCAGTGTAGGTTTCGCTCGGGGCACGGAACCGTGGATCCGGCGTTCGCCCCAAGGATTGTGCGGAGAAATACAGGGCCAAGAACACGCCCCTGCACTGCCTATTCCTAGACATACAGAAGGCCTTCGACTGTGTTCCTCGCGCGGTGATACGCGCAATACCCACCAGGGGTATTGCGGTCCAAAGATGTTCCAGAGGCTTACATTGACACTATCCAAGACATGTACCACGATTCCAATTCTGTGGTTTGGACCGCTGTTGGCGACATGAAAACCTTCCCGTTACCGTCAGGATACACCAAGGATCCGATTATCTGAGCTCCGAGGTCATCTTGGCCTCTGATGCAATCAAGAAAATACGTCTCTATGAAGATGATGATGAATCACAACTATGGCAGTTTTTAATACTGATTCGACCAATCCAATGTTCCTTTGGCTTTGGAGGGCGGGTGAGCCGCGGGGTGACCCCGCGGCCCCTGGCAACGGAAAAATTGATATTCCTTCGTAGGAGGCCACGGGACCCTCATGTGAGCCTTTTGCTATATCACTGAAACTAGACGGTAGAAGTCGCTAATTTTTATTTTCTACACGTTTTATAGCATTTTATTGACTTTGGGATGAAAATCAGAAGTTGTAAAAAAATACGGTTTCGTGATTTTTGGCGTGGCTCAAACGGAAAAGTACGCTAGGCTCACCGGTGGGCCGCGTGGCGTTCAACGTGTTAATTTAGTACAAAAGCAATAACTAGATGTAATAACAAAAAATAATGTTTTTGCTACGGTACTCAATCAAATATTTTAAGCACTTTTACTTAATTAAAAATAAGTTTTTATATTGGCAATAATATTATCCTCGCTATAAATTATACCCGTTATGATGCTTTATCATTAGTATATTATAATACCGTACCTGAAGTACGGAATGTCGAACTGACAGCAATGACCCACGATGGTGTCGATGTGTCTGAACATTTGGGAGCAGTTGTACGGCTGAGATCTCCAGTTGCATTCCACTATCAAGTCGCCGCATGGTCGTTTGAACTAAAATCCAAAAACTATTGTTGTAGTAGTTTATGCTAGCTGTTACCTGCGGCTCCGACCGCGTGGTTGTCAGTTATCGCGACTAAACGTATTGACGAGACAAAACGTTTTGTTGACATAATTTGTATACTTTTCATCAGTTCATCTTAAAATCCTTTGTATAAATCATTCCTTATTTGAATTCCTTTAACCCTCTTTTTCGCATAAGAGATAGCCTAAGTCCTTTCTCAAGCTCTGGTCTATCTCTGTACCAATTTCATCAAGATCGGTGCAGTAGTTTAGGCGTGAAATTGTAACAGACAGAGTTACTATCGCGTTTATAACATTAGTATTGATGTATTTATACACGTACAAGAAACGTGATTGAGAAACAATTATACTGAATAAGCAATATAGAATGCTCGCAGAATAAGCAAGCTGAAGTGGCAGTGGGCTGGCCACATCTGCCGAAGGACTGATGGCCGTTGGAGCAAACGAGTCCTAGAGTGGAGACCGCGCGTAGGAAAACGGAGGGTAGGACATCCCCTAGCCAGATGGACCGACGACCTGCGAAAGGTGGCTGGGACGGACTGGATGCGGAAGGCGGAGGATCAGCAAACGTGGCGCACATTGGGGGAGGCCTATGTCCAGCAGTGGAATGCAGTAGGCTAATTGATTGATTGATATACTGACTCCCCAGGTAGATAAAGCGGAGGATTTACCATATCTAGTAACAGCTTCAACGAATATCCGAGGTCCTCGAGCACAGAGTGCATTTTTTTCACGTAGGCATCAGCTTCGTAATCTTTGCGTTTAACAGCACTCAAGCTTTTATAGAATTCATTGATTTCCGACTGGTTGTACCCGCGAAGAGTTCTGTGAAGCAAATATTTGATTAAGGTATGATTCCGTAGCCAACGGCATACGAAAACTACAGACGCACGCAGTAGATACGCATAATTCATTGCGGCTTCTCAACGCTCCTTTTTATTCTTATCGGTGTTTAACAAGTAATGGACACGCTGTATCTGCTGCATGCGTCGGCAGTTGTCGTATGCGGTCGGCTTCGTAACGCTTTGGTCACGCATTCATCAGCTTACTCATACTTTCTTACTGATACTTACAACAGCTCTGTGATATTTTCAGTTTGAGGTAAGAATACTTTTTCTGCATCACACACAGTCACTGCTGGAAACTCAACTTTATCCATGGAGTAGTGAGTAGTTTCTACCTGTAAATACAACATAGATTATATAAATTTTAGTATCCATTTCTCCATGTCTAATACTAATCCATTACACTGGATCGAGCTCCGACTGCTTTCAAACATATATAACAAATAGATTTGGCTTTTCACAGAATATGCTTTCAAATTCTAGTGGTTAGAGAGTTCTCCGAGATGATTTGATCGGGGGCGCTTGATCGGATCACATTAAATGCTATTTCTATTGGCAAGTAACCTAAGACTTAGTATTTTTCATTTTCTAGGACTAATCGTTCTTTCTTTCTCTCTGTAGATAGTACTAGCAATATTTCTTATATTGCAACCGTCCGCAACCCACGGCAGCCAATTAACATCAAGTAAACTGTATGCATATTTAGCTAAAATTAACGTTACTCAATAAGTTGGGCATTATTTAGTAACTGTTAGTAACTGTTATAAATAAAACCCGTGTAGATTCTAAACATACACAATAGTGATGATACTTGTCAGGATTTTTTTCTTTATTTTATTCAGGATCGTAAAATACGCATCCAAAATAATAATAAGGGGAATTTGGGACCGCGTCTCGGTCCCGAAAGATTTCCGATCCTTAAGAAATTGGCTAAAAATATGGTGAGTTATTCAACTTACCACAGTCAAAGTAGGATCAATAACATACTTTTCCCATATCATATGACCGAGAAAGCAGCAGAGCGCCATACTGAGAACTATTATCATGACCCATACAGTGTACACGCACCAGTTCAAAGGCTTATAGAAGTAATACATCCCATGAAGAGAGGAATGTTTGCAATAAGATTTGAATTTTGTCGCCACTATGGATTTGATCACTTTTTTGCTAGCCATTCCCTATAAAATGAATTAACTATAAAATACTAAAAGTCAAAAAGAAATGCTTCAAATTATGTGAACTTTTGGTGACTAAAAATTATTATTTCGCAGATTTATGTAAAATAGAAATTAATTCTAAAGATGAAGTTAATTATGTTTTTAACAAAAGTCGTGTTTGAAGCAAACGCTAATGTTATACGCTAAAAGCAATTATAAGGTTAAAGAATAAAAATGAAACGAGTCTACACAAATTAGGTTTATCTAATTACTAACGTATTTCTTCAAACTTTTGTTTGTAACACAACAATTTTATCGTCATCAACGAAACCAATTTGAAGGAAAAACTTATAAAGCAGGATTTATTTCGAAAGACTAACTTTTAGTTGCGTATTTGTTTGGAAATTTTAGCTAAATTATTTCGAACCAGAACTTGTTAAACATAAAACAATTTTAATTTATAACTGTATGAAATATTCAGAGCAGGACTGCTCTAAACTTTTGCGCAGATCAAAAAACACTCGGCAATTTTAATTGAGATTTACAGGAATCCGTCGGCTGAAGCCAGTTGAGGCATTGAATATTCGTGAGATTATGCACCCCACACAGCATCAGTACCCAAAGCTGAGGGGAGTTAATAAAACTCATGACTGTTTTATTGTCTTAAACCATCAAGTTCAAATCTTGCTACGCTATTGGCAGGCAGTATAATCCGTATGGTGATGGGGAAAGAAAACTAGTATCACCACCCTATCTCTTCCGAAGGGTTGTGTCGTAAGAGGCGGCTAACGGAAAAATACACAGACGATATCACTGTGAGAGAAGGAATACTCGAAATAAAACCCTGTACCAACCCGTCTGGTCAGCGTTGTAACAGAAGACCAAAGCCGCCCAACATTGGAAGAGTCCTATGACCAGCAGTGGACTGCGATATGCTAATTGAAATTGATTGATAATATCGAAGTAAACCGGGTAACCTAGAACGGTGGATCTACAAAACTAATAGTTTCCGAAAGGCTGATCAACGTCAAATTAACTAATTGGCAATTGTCAATTAGTTAATTTAACGAGATTTAATTTTTAGTGTTAGAATTTAGATTTAACGAGAGATATAACAATATCTCTCATTAAATCTCTCTTAATTTGATCATCGTGTCAGTTAACATAGCTGTCTAATGTCATTTTATGAAATTTGAAATTCTCCGAATGATTTGTCAACAATGACAGTCCGTAATATTTTTTTATCCGTTTTGGACCCGGCCTATTGGCAGTTTTACACTAATGAATGAGAACTGATGAACAAAAATGAGCAGTATGGCCACAATTACCAACAAACCGCATGTCAAATCAAAGTACATTTTGATCCTGATCAATGTTTCAGAAACTCAAATTGATTTGACATACATGTTAAATTAACAGCAGTGAGTTGGTTGATCAATGATTTGACAGTCCTTTTAGAAACCGGCTGTGTTAGTTGAATTGCTGTTAGCGTGGTTATCGCCACGCCAGTAATAATAAATACATAATATATACGCGTGATTGACAGACATACATTTCCGTTTCTTCAAATAATGTTTTTACCCAAACAACTATGTAATTAAGTAGGTATAATTGAAAATGTAATGAAAGCTTTAGGTTTCGTGTTAATTAATTTCAACTTTGTTTTTTATATCCAGTAAGTTTTGTCATCAAGCAAAAGGTTTTAAAAAGTCATATTAAAGTGTTCGAAGAGTGGAGGAGGTGTTTAAAACTTTAGAATATCTTTTATTACCTACACTGTTTGTGTGTTTTATTACTGTCTTTTTCGTAATTTATTTATTTCATTCATATTTATTTCAAGCTATAAACATGGTCATCATTTTGAAACTCAAGTCATCATTTTTTTCAACCTGTGTTCAAAATTAATAAATTAATTATTAAAA
The DNA here is from genome assembly GCA_914767945.1 of Eilema depressum. Lineage (NCBI taxonomy): Eukaryota > Metazoa > Arthropoda > Insecta > Lepidoptera > Erebidae > Eilema > Eilema depressum. Next base: position 885,324 of record OU612018.1, read on the forward strand.
CATTTCAGTATTACGAAAATATGGCAAAGAAAAAACCCTTTGGTAGTACGCATTACACTTCATTACTAGAAACGATCACGACTTTGCATGGCACCAGTCAATTCACTTCAATAAAGGGGAGATCCTTGAGGTTATGGACCACATTAATGATACTGAATATCATGTTGATGATAAGTTTCATATTCGTAATAAAAGACAGATTCAATGAGAACAAAATTGTCACTCAGGTGAGTAAAGTTACAATACAATAGTTATAAATAACATTACATATATAAATAAGTAGCCAACCCACCCCAGCTTCGCCCGAAGTATGTTTTGAAACTAGGTACGTTGTACTATCAGGTGGGCCATATGCTTGTCTGCCACCTAAGTGGTATAAAAAACGTGAATCCCGTAATTATTTAGTCTTCAAATACTGTATGGGAATCTGCCGAATTTGTTGACATAATATTATATATTATTACTCCGCTCCTTTCAGTAGTAGCGTGATGATGCAGGACTTAGATGCCACCCGCATACGGTGCAGAATATTCCATCAAGAACCAAGCGATTCGGCGACTCCTTCTTCTGCCGCACTATTAAGACTTGGAATTCCTTGCCAGCTCACGTGTTTCCTTCCTCCTATAGTCCCGGGTTCTTTAGGCGGGGCGTGAAAAAGCATCTGATGAGGCCGTCAAGCTGAGTGCCACCATTGTAACATGGTACGTGTTGTGATGGTGGTCCTCTTTTCAGAGACTTTGCCTTCAGCTTACCATCAGGCGAGGCGAAGTCAAATTGACGTGCCCTATATAAAAAAAAAACCTTCCTCGATAAACGGACTATTCAACAAAAAAATATTTTTTCAAATCGAACCAGTAGTTCCTGAGATTAGCACGTTCAATCAAACAAACAAGCAAATGAACGAACGTATAAACAAACAAACAAACTCATCAGCTTTATAATCTTAGTAGGTAAAGAGTACAGATAGAACCAGTAATTTAAAAGTAAATTATGTCAAAAGCAAGTCGTCTCGAAAGACATCGTTTCGTGTTTATTCAGAACATTAAATTTATTTAATCTCTCGAATGATTTCTGTGTTGGAGCATGATTACCATATTGACGTCAGCCCCATTAACCCTATCATAATACTTAGAACATTTTCAAATCAACTTGACAGTAATTTGAACACAAGCTCGAATTTGACTTCAATAAATATGTTGAAATCATAAAGTTAGTGGTTAGTTGCAATTCGCACTGCCTTTCTATTAAATGGTCTATATTACTACCAATGATCTTATATAAAATGAAGTAGATGCGTTATTGCGCGAAAATCGTGAAGATCCGAAAACGAGTCAAAATCGTGAAGATCCGAAAACGAGTCAATTGGAACATTTGCCTTGTAGTATCGCGTGCCGAGCGGCGCCGGTCGGACGTTGAGCGGAAGAATCCGTGACATAAAAAAATAACGAAAATGCTATCGTATGTTTATAGACACTGCACGAACTATTACTCTAAAGTTAATACACCAAAAGTGTAGATGAATTAAAAATGTGTGTGTGTGAGTTCGGCACAATTTTCTACGTTGATTTGTAAGCATATGGCATATCTATGATATATTTCATCTTTATTACTACGCTAATTTTAAACTAATATAATACGTCAAATATAATGTAAATATTAAATAGTCTATTCCAAAATTAAGTTTTACATTAAAAATATTAAATTACTAAAAATCATCACACAGAAAGATTTGGTCTTTGAATGAACAGAGAATCGTCGCTGAGAATAAAAATATAACTTGCAAAATATCAGAGCCATGTCTATGAACTATAAAGCATAGACTGCCGTTTCTTTCTCTTACGAGGTCGTCGCCCGTCTGTATGTATGAATATTAGTAACCATCTCAAATTCATATTTCAATATATATTTCACGACTAGCTATTGCCCGCGGCTCTGCCTGCGTGGATGTCGGTTATCGCGACCAAGAATAGCCTATGTCCTTTCCAAAGATCTGATCTATCTATGTACCAAATTTTATTAAAATCGGTTCTGTGGTTGAAAGCGTAACAGGCAGACAGACAGACAGATAGACAGAGTTACTTTCGCATTTATAATAATACTATGGATATGGATGGATATTACGAAATCCAATGTATCAATAAGTCAATCCACAACCCAATATGGCGCCAGGTGTGCGGTTGATTATAATAAAAATTAAAATCACATCACTTGAAGTGAATTAATTACGATTTAACATTACTTTGGCAGCTGGTTTATCTATCAAAAGAGAAAATGAAAACATAGCTAACCTTTCGAGGTTTCCGGCGACTGGGACCACAATTAACTCGGACCGCGGTCCCAGTTGCCGGATTCATTTAAATTTAATATTTTTCTTCCATCGACTGGGACCACCTATAAATGTATCATAAAATCTATTGTTTTAGCCAAAACAGTACAGTCAAACAAAAAAAGGTTGGTTTTAATTTAAAGAAAAAACTCTTTGATTGAAAAATGTCATCTATAATAAATAATAATAATAAATAAATATTCTACAACATTCTACACAACGCTATCTAGACCCATGGTAAGCATAATTAGCTTGTGTTATGGAATCTAGAATGCGGATATAAAAACTTAGATACTTTTTTTTTTGTAAATACATACATATTATACATAGAAACACTCAGACCAATGCAAACATTTATATTCATGCATACAAATATTGGCACTGAGCGGGGATCGAACCCTATATATCGTATATGTCACTCATCAACTCCTCCTAAACGGCTGGATCGATTTGAATGATTTTTTTTGTATGCAATTTGGTGGCACCCTGGATGGTACCTATTCTAAGTTATCAACTCTGTTACTTAAAATATCATAGTGATTGACTATCACTATGATATTTTAAGTAACAGAGTTGACATTCACTATTAGTTTAAAATTAGCGCCGTAGCTTCAAATAGGAGGTCAGGTAGCAGTCGCTTCACGGTAAGTATTAAAGTTCGATCCTGAGTTGTATAAAGGCTCAGGGATGGATCAATGGTAGGTATTAGAAACATATTCGGGCTTCCCTTAAAATAACTTAAAAGTTATGCGAAAAAACGCGGACCCTACATTAACACTAGAGTATCAATTTGTTCCTAGACAGGGGTACACTACATAAATACGAAAAGTCTTATTCCGAAAGTTACAATCACGAATTTCAAAATTCCGAATTTCATAATTCCGAATCATTCAAAATTCCGAAAGTCAGATATCCGATGTATCATAAATCCTATTTATTGAAAACCCGAATTTCAAAATTCCTAACGATTATAACTACGAATATTAAAATTCCGAATTTGAAGATACCGAACCATTACAATTCCGAATTATTAATAATCCAAAATATTATAAATACGAATTCCGATTATCAAAACTCCGAAACAACACAAACCCGACAATCAAGCGCCTTGTAAACCTGCATTAGGTAAGTAGGATAGTTGCTATTTTATGGGTACACGAGATAAACAGGAAATAGAATTATTGAACTATTATTTTAATTTATTTATGCTAATGATTACAAAATACACGTTGCCATACAACTTTCAGTAACAAGCATGCATGCAGGCAAGCATGCAGGCAAGCATGCAGGCAAGCATGCATGCAGGCAAGCATGCAGGCAAGCATGCATGCAGGCAAGCATGCATGCAGGAAAGCATGCAGGCAAGCATGCATGCAGGCAAGCATGCAGGCATGCATTAGTTTCGCTCTTCTCCGGCGCTACGGGATGTGCAGTCCTTCCGCCCTTGCGTAACAAAGTTCGGGCACCCATGCTCGCTTCCGCAGCTTCGGCTTGCTGGTCGCCTCCGGCGACCAGCCTCAGCCGCTCCAGCTCGCCCGGGCGCCTGAGCTTCGTTACTGCGGGCGAGGACTGCCCTCCCTCCGCGCCTCCGGTTTTTAAATAACACTCTAGTGTAGGGCAAACAAGTACCACGGCAGTAGGACCACGGCAAGTCGGGTTTGGCTTAATTTTTATACGTAATAATTGGCGAGAAAATTAATTTATTATTATAAAAAAACAACTCTAAAATGCGCAACATGTCAAATCAATTTTAACTTTTACCTATTTTTAATACAAATTTTCTATTTGAGCAATGAATTTTCGGAAATTTGAAATTCGTTTTTCGGGCCAATTATACTACGGATTTTTAATTATTCGTAAAAATGAAATTCGGATGAATGAACATTCGTATTTATAACTTTCGGATAAATAACTATCGTGTTTTTGAATACTCGGAGTTTTGTTTCTTAGGAATTATAATATTCGGAATTTTGGAAATCGGAATATTGAAATTCGGAATTAAGTATTTCGGAATTGTTGGGTGTTCCCCCTAGACAGTGTTGGTTTGCGGTGGATAGGGCCAACGGATGGAGAACAGCCTTATTCCGTAGTCACCTTCGACTACGGGAACTCCATCTGTCATGTCTGGGCTGTTCTTCATCCGTCAGTAAATATACCTACCTACAGCCTAAGACACAGTGCCCACTTGACGGCAATAGGCTCGCCCCCTGAGACTGGTTACACGGGACTGAAAACATATTGAAATATGGGCTTTTAGGCGTGAATATGTGTATGTAATAGTCATGAAGGTACGTGTAGGTGTGACAAACCCTCCCCCCCCCCCCCCCATATAAGGATAGCCGCAGCTCAGACCGATTTCAACACAAAGTTTTTGCTAAAGTCGAGGGTTCGTAAAACTGAGGTGATTGAAATATTTTTGACACCGTTTTATTAAGAAATAGCGTATCCCGGTACCTATCTGTCATTTTTTTGTGAAAAACCTTTTTCAAATTTGTCTGGTAGTAGTAGAGGCATTTTTCAGGACGAAAACACTGGTAAGAAAATCTATGGAAAAGTGACTGCTAGGAAAATCTATCTTTTTGGAATTGCAGGCAATAAACTCATGCCTAGAATAAGAAAGTATACCTAGATATTTATACATATTATACATAAATGATTTTTTTCCTGAAGGGGTGCACGAGGCAATCTTTTCCCGTAATAAGCTTCTCCTGACTTCTCTCCTGAAATCTTTCTGCGCATGTGGCATTGGTGCTTTTGCGCATGTGCTTTGCCCTCCCTAAGCTGACGTACCTGCTGCGGACCGCGCTAACCTGGGTTTGTCCGGCAGACGTTGCGGCTTTCGATGACATCCTCAAGTCCACAGTTGAGTCGATCCTCAATGTATGGCTCAACGAAAACCAATGGGTACAGGCGACTCTCCCCAACCGTCCGGGGGTATTGGGTGAAATGCGCGCGGGATGTGGGTTTGCCGGCTATGCTGGCATCGGCACATGGGGCTGCGGACCTTGTTACTGCCATCCTCCATAATAATGGTGGCAGAGTAACCGTGCCCTTTGCAGCGGACGCCGAGACAGTGTGGCTTGCCCGCAGTTCGGCGGCGTCAGGCCCTGTCACGCCTCATGTCCAGCGCGCTCGGGACAATGGCACAGCTCGAAGGCTTAGGAGGGGCTGGTGGAGATGCCACGGGGGCCGAATCCGATCTGGCGAGGCTTCGGGCGGTGTCGCAGCCGGAATCGGAAGCATGGCTGCACGCGCTGCCTTCACCTCACCTGGGCACTTTATTGGACGACAATTCTTTGCGGGTGGCAGTGGCCCTCCACCTGGGCTGCAAGGTGTGTGAACCCCATAAATGCACCTGCGGCTCCATGGTGGGCGGCGACGGTCAGAACGCACTGAGTTGTCGAAGAAGCGCGGGTAGGTTTCCGCGTCACCATACTCTCAACGACATACTCCGGAGAGCATTTGTATCGACTGATACTCCAACCACGTGTGCCGTACCGTCCTGTCTCCAGTAACCGCTACAAGAAAACCGGTGACATTCGCTTCGCCTCATACCGGGGGCAGAGGTTGGCCGTTGCTATACAGCGGGGCAATGCCGCTAGCGTCATGCTTTGCCCTTGTTACGGTGACGGGCGGCGGGGCGGGTTAGTTGATTAATTTTGACATGATGTTCGAATTTAGTATTTAAGGTGACATATTACTGTAGTTTTAATTTGTTTTATTGGTGTACATTAAAGAAATTACTAAAGCCAATGATATTTTTGAATTGATCCGATTTTGCTTTAATTATTACGTCTCTTTGTCTTTTTGTTTGACTGTACTGTTTTTGGTTTTAACTATATTTTTTTTGTTCTTTTTTATGGGTGGTCCCAGTCGCCGGAAGAAAAATATTAAATTTAAAATAAATTTAATTGTGGTCCCAGTCGACGGAAGCCTCACCTTTCTTCTCTTCAAAATGTATTCACTCAACAGATAAATGCGAACTGCAAAGTAAACCAAGTGCCATTCCCGGCTGTCAGCATTTGCAATTTCAATATGGTGTCGCTGAAAGAATCACACGATATTGCCAGGATTCTGTAAGTACTTATTGTTCTTCAGTTATTTGTTCTGAAATTCTCGAGAATCGGTAGCCGTAATAAAATTACAGACAAATACCACTGGATTACATTGCTTTGTTTTACATTGGATATAACATATACGTAAAAGTATATATAGGTATGTACCCATATATTATATATCCTCATTCGCAATCGTAAGCGACAAAGTATTTTCACTTCGTGATATTAAGGTTTCTTATGAGAACTAGTTTATAGAGTAAGCCTTCTAGGAATGAATGTTCTCAGTATTGCTATATTACAGCACTGGAAATATCTCTCTATGAAACTCGAGCTTACAGAAGAAGGAAACTGATAGTGATATATTTAGTAACATAATATTACTGTACTGTGTTTAAATGAATGTGCGAAGTAATTTATATGTGTTATAATAAAAAAGAAACAATGGCTATACAAAAAAAAACTAATTGTGAGACTAGGCTAGAGCCTAAACTAGATAAAACAAATCCCAATTGGTTACACTCACAGCAGTAGGTTCACACTTTTCCGCGTATATAGTTCATATACCTACGCGAAAAAGTGTGAACCTACGCGCATGATTTCCGAAAGAGTGCACCATCATCCTCCTGCCCTTATCCCAAGTTTATTTGGGGTCAGCACTGCATGTATGCTTTTGCCATTCATCTCTAGTTGCAGTCATGTCAACATTCACTCCCTTCTCAACCATATGATCTTTCACACAGTCCATCCACCTCCTTTTAGGTGCGAAAGGGTGCAACCAAATGGGATAATTCTTTTTTAGTATTTTTTGCATACAAGATTTTGTACAGTTCACGAGTAAGGTGATAAATACACTAAGACAAAGCTTAGCGCAGCCTAAAGACTAACTAGCAGTTTATTCAAATAGTTACGTTACTTTTACAAATTTTAGAAAGCACTACAATATATCAAAAAGCGATATCATCGATTTTTTCAACGCGTTACCGAGTCTGACATACTTCGATCAGAATGTTAGGCAGATGCAGAACTTCAGTATCATTATGTCGATATTGAAGCACCATTACTTTACTATGGACACAGTTATGGAAGAGGTATGTGATTCCTTGCTGAAAACATTTACATAATATATAGAAAAACTTAATTCAGAGCCCTAAGCTTGCATTCCTGCCGGCCATTTACTAATGAGACGGACACAAGGAAAGCTAGCAACTCTCAACAGGGCTGCTCTCACCTCGACTCGATTAGACTTGGCCTCAGATGATAACATCTCCCTCACCTTGGGAGAGAAGCGCTATCGTCTCCTTTATTCAGGGTGCACTGCACAAAGGTTCTCAACCGCTTGGTAGCTGGAAACCTTCAGAATAACGTAACTTCATAATTATCTGAAGCAATCGATCAAAATGCCTATTTCAGCCCACTGCTGGATATAGGCCTCTTCCAGCATGGGCCACATCTGCCGATCTTTCGCATTCGGTCTGCCCCAGCCACCTTTTTCAGGTCGTCAGTCCATCTGGCTAGGAGGCGTCCCCACCTTCCGTTTTCCATCTTGTGGGTTCCACTCTAGAACTCGTCTGTTCTAACGGCCAATCTTATCTTATCTGAAGCAATCTTTTCATAATTAAAATTGATATCATACTCTTAACGCACTCATAACTTTCACAGATACATCAAAAATGTGCTAGACTGGCGGTGTACTGCACTTTTAATAGAAAACGGAGGAATTGCGCCGATATATTTTATCTAGTGAAAACTTATGCCGGGTTCTGCTGCGCGTTCAATTACGCTGCCCTCAAAGATGCTAGTGAACTGTAAGCTTGAACATTATCATCACTTATTCAGTTTTAAATACATACCTACATACATTAGGTCCCACGTAATAGGGGGTGAGCCTATTGCCGTATTCCGGGCACTATTGTCGACTCGAGCCATGCATCTGAGGCTGAGTCTGGATCCCTTAATCGCCTTGTACGTACGTACGTACAGATCGCATGAGAAGAGATGGGGTGGCCTAAATTCTACTCTGCCGGCAACCACGCGGCAGTTTTAAATGGCTTCCCCTTTGAGAATACATTCAAATATCTAACTCATATTGAATCCCTCCTACTAATTAGATTAACATTGTACTTTGGCGCTATATAGTCTTACGATTTACAGACCCTTTGTGGACCCAGACCCTGATCTAGAATACTATGACGACAAGGCGAATGATGAAGACAACAGTGATGGAGAAGAACTGCCCCCATACACAAAAATTATAGCGACATCTGAATCTGGCAGGTGAGTCTTATCGGCCGGTTTTATCGAGGTGGTAGGTACACTAGCATCAGATCGATCTTAACGCACCAAGTACTCAAAATGATCTTAATGCCTTAGTTTTCCCCTTCCTATTAACTGATTGTTCTGTTATTTGGTACACGCCTTTAGTTCTGACAATTAAATAATAATATAACAAAAAAGTTTAATCGACTTCAAGAAACGAAAAAGAGGCACTGAAAAGCGAAAAATAAATTAATTTACAGACTTACTGATTTATTAGAAGTCGGTGCCAGCCAACTTTGTGTGTTGTGTCTGAACTACTATGATGCAATCAATTGAAATATGGCCTCTCTTGGGCTATGTACCGACTTCTAATAAATGAGTAAGTCTGTAAATTAAGTTATTTTTCGCTTTTTAGTGCCTCTTTTTCGTTTCTTGAAGTCGGTTAAACTTTTTTGTTATAATTAATTTATTGCTTTTCAGTGCCTCTTTTTAATGTCTTGAGGTCGGTTTAACTTTTTGTTAAAATTAATTTATTTGTTGTCACATTCTCCTTCCCATCCGTTAGCAAGTGAATTGTATACTATACGTACTGCTATAATAGTAAAAAAAATTCTGAAACTGACTGAAAGTAAGTAGGTATTTCAGAAGTACATAGATACATTCAATTGCAAAAGCTACTTGACATAATAACCCATGCCGACTCTTTCTATCCACTGAGATTTTCGGCACATTAAAAAATAGGCCTAAAATACACTTTTTATAATAGGACACGTCAATTTGACTTCACCTCGCCTGATGGTAAGCTGAAGGCAAAGTCTCGGAAAAGAGGGTCACCGTGTTACAATGAATGGTGGCACTCAGCTTGACGGCCTTATCAGATGCTTTTTCACGCCCTGCTTAAAGGACCCGGGACTGTAGGAAGAGGGAAACACGTCTTAAGGAATGGAGTGTATTAATATAGTCGTAGTTTTCACAAAGTTTAGGCATGTTTTGTATGTACCTATGTTGAAGGTTTAATAGGTACGAGTAAAAGTCACAATCGGCTTTGCTATATCTTGTCAATTATTATGTTTTGATATTTTAAGTTAGATGTTTCATTTCGATAAGAGACTTTCAATGCGTTATATCATTATATTAGTACATAGCGATACAGAAAATAATATAAATGTAGATATGTGTATAATGTATTATATTATTAAATGTACCAAACAAAGAGATTGACTGGAAGAGAATCTTAAGTATGTATACAGATCAAAGATTCATGTCTGTTAAGCTACTTTTGTTGCTGAGTAGGCTGAGTTGTTGTTGAGTGCTATAAAGTACATTTCTAGACCGTAAATTTTCATGTTCATATCTAAGTGACGTTGAGCTGAAGTATTCTTAACATTCATATTAAACAGCTTTTGTCTGTTTCTATATAGATTATGTTATCTACACATGCCACGCTCATCTTGCAAACTTTTGTGTATATGAGCTAACACCTCTGTTTAACGGCTCTCAAATTAATTATAACTTATTGCTCAAATAAAATTGAAGAAGGGCTTAAACTGCTTTGTAAAGTAAAGTTATAATATTAATATAGTGCAATTTAGAATAAACAGGGCCCTATCAAAAAAGGGGATCCAAAATAACCTTACTTGCATGCAGGTACACCTACCGAATAACGAATAACGCTATGACGCAAGTTTTCGGAAGTCGGTGCTCACTAGACAAACACTATTCGACAACAGTGTCTGTCTTAGGGATAGCCGTTGAATGAACGAACAGTTTATTTAGACTGTTTATTGCTCATAAATGGTAAACTAGTTTATAGTATACAGATAAACTGGTTTACTCATGAACGACATTCATTTTGTGCACTGTGAGTGCGAACGAGACCGGTTGACGCGAAGCGACGATAAGCGCGCCTTCCGAGTAAACACGAACTAACCCGAAGGATTACGAAGTACGTAGTACCGAGGACGCGCGTGTATCGATGCGATGCACACACAGACAATCTGTGAATGCACAGTTCGAGGCGTACCTACTTCGTTCTTGTCACACTTGATAGATTTTATGACTGCCTATCTCTCTCTTCCGATCGGCACGTGCTAAGGAAAAGGACAATCTTCATTTGCGGTCTGGATGTATAGTTTTAAACTCTATTGCCATAGTAATAGAATATGCATCTGTATTATTCCTATACAAAAATGTTTAGCATTTCATTTGTTTACATTACATTATTTTTTTAGTTTGTTTTGAATTTCGCTGTAGGTCAGATCATAATACATAATAATGCATAATACACGATTGTACAATTTCAAATTCAAATCTACAAAAAAAAAATGTATATTGCACAATTTGTAAATATTAGTCTTATAGATGGTTGATTATTATGTACATAAAATGAACTTTTAAATACGCCAGGCACATACAAGTAAAATTAAATATGCTCATTGAGTACATAAGTATTCTAAATTCATATATTTATTAGTTAGCCTGCCAGTCCTGGAAAAAGTATGAAGGAAAGTTCATTTTAAATAATAGTCGTTGTTCGATTAGCACGTAGTCATCAATTCAATCAAGATCATCGAAACTAGTTCAAGGAAATTAGTCGAAAATTCAGCAGTTTATTCTATAGTCATCAATTCAATGTCATGAAATCGCAGTAAACTAGTCGAAAAAAAAATCGTTTTATGCACTAGTTTATTGTCGACGATAATCGGTCTAGTTTCGTTTACTAAAAAAGCGTCAACGACCCATTCCTAGTCTGTCTGTCTAGGAGCTTGTGATAAAATTATTCAGAAGTAAATTAATAGCTAAACTGCGGATAAAGACGTTTAAAACTTTCTTCCAGAGCGTCTGGCCTGAGTGTGGTCTTCAACGTTGAACCAAAAGACTATCCGAGCTGGTCTCCCGTCAAATATTATGGTGCAAAGGTTGGTAATTTACCAGTAGCCTCACTTCGCTTACTTTCGCCCTTAGAGTATACATTTATATATAGAGCGCGCGTATCACTCAGGTCTTTGGCGCCGAGTGTTAGCAGATACTTTGCGATGGTATAGCGCACCTGTAGTGACGTTTCACGCATTACCGAAAATATCAATAGATGCACTTATTAATGTAGTTTGTTGTTATACCTAAAGTTTTTTGTTCGATTTGATATGCGACAGACAGACGGACGGACAGACATGACGAATCTATAAGGGTTCCGTTTTTTGCCATTTTGGCTACAGAACCCTAAAAACGGTTACATATCAAAATCCCGAAGCTTACAATACCGAATTTCATAATACCGACGTACGAAAGACCGAAATTAAAAAATCCCAAATGTTCATTTGACCAAATGTTCAAAATACATAAAATACCGAAAGTACAAAATCCCGAATTACAAAATATCGAAGTTCAAAATCCCGAAAATTAAATTTTTGGATGGTTATAAAAAATAAATAAATTGTGCAGGGTGGACATTGTGCGCCTCAACATGGAAACATTATAGGTTAAAAGGGCATGAGAATGACCTCCGTTTATTTCCCTAGCCTACCATCAGTAATGTATCAAAATCTCATTTTCGCGATTTTGAACTTCGGGATTTTGAACTTTCGGGCTTCTGAACTTCGGGATTTTGTCATTCGGGATTTTAATTTTCGGTATTTTAATACGTAACCAAAAAAACCCTAGTAGTTACCTTTCTCTCTCTTCCACTTTTTATTATGTACCTATCTCTACAACTAAGTATTATTATCTTTTTGCTTAGCAATTCACAAAATATGTTGCCATCTAATGCTATGTATAGCCAAGCCAAAGTATATTTTGATTGGTCACTCATTAATTTCATGTAAAGAAGCCACCCTTCCTAATTCAAAACCATTTTGATTGATGTCCGTTGCCGGCTCTGATTACGAGCAATGACCTTTCGCTCTCGTTAACGAGGCCTGGGTCATTCGAATTAGGATAAGACATGATGTGTATACATAACAAAAAAGCAATTTATCACAATTTAACCTGCACAGATTGTAGCCCTTTATACATCGTATCAAACAATTTTCTCCGGGAATCATTTTATTAACCGACTTCAAAAAAGGAGGAGGTTCTCAATTCGGATGTTTATATTTTTTGTTAGTATTTTTTATGTTTTCACATTCGACAACAATTCAATGTGTTATTCATATTTAAATTGATATTTTTTTGTAACGTAAGTTTATAAATTTATCATATTTTACTTTTCCTCGCGCTATAATGTCTGCGATTTCACAACATTGTATCAAAACTTTAAAAGTTCCTCACCCATTTTTGGAGATACAAGCGTGAATTATTATAATGAAAATAGACGCTTTACTACCATTCTCTTGATCCTTTTCAAATGATAAGTAAATCTAACTGCTTATTATTTTCAGATACTAATATACGACCCCAACGATTTTCCCGAGACATCAGTAATATACAGATATGTCACTTTAGGACAATCAGTCGATATCAAGGTCGAACCTATGGTGTTCCAAAGCCAGTCGGATATACGAAAAGTGGATGCACATAAAAGAGCATGCTGGTTCCATGACGAGGTCTACCTGGGACATACGGACAGATACAGCTATGAGACTTGCATGACGGAGTGTAAGATGAAGACTTATCTGCAGAGCTGTGGCTGCGTCCCGTATAAATACCCTAGGGGTTAGTATGGCTGACTTTTTTTTTTCTTTATTATAGAACACGACTATGAAACAGCCTATATATATGTATAATCTAATTACGTAGTAAGTAGATAGGTACAGAGTAATCTTTGTCCTCATACCTAAGCAATGAGGACTAAGATTACTCGTGTGCCACTGTCTAAACAATGGCAACGTTAATAAGCTCATGTTTAATAAATTAATAAAGTTAATATAATCAGAGAGCATAATTATTCATGTCTAATATTATAATTTATAATCAGTAGTCAAAATAATATTTTGATAAATAATAATATTGGTAACTATAAATTAATGCTAAACATGATGTAGTCTATGTATCTAGTATCTGACTAAACTATGATTCGCAGAATATTATTACGATTATGATTATGTAGTTTGTTGTTAATATAGCGGTGCGAAATTCTACTGACGGATAGCAGATCGGGGAGGGCTACCATGCAATATCCGAAAATCGGACTGGCACAAAACTCAAATTTCGAAGCGCGTAGAGTACGGAAACGCGACTCACGTTAATACAAAAGAGCGTCAAATCGATACATAATTAATTATTGCTATCGTGATGTACTTCAGTGCAAAAGCTTATAGTGAGAAATAACACATATAAATAGGTATAGCTACTTTTTATTGCGGGAAAAGGTTCCTATGGGTTCCTAACATCACGGAATAAGTATTTCTGAGAGCTTTACTTCATGCAAAAAGTACCAGGTTCACAGAAACTTCTAGAAACTTTATCGAACAATCTTTATCTGTGTTGAACGCATGATAATATATTACGACTCGTTATACTATGATAATACTGCCTATGAGAGAAACAAGTATACTAGGCTCGTTGAAACATCAAAGGACTATATCAAATAATGTTTTTGATGAGCTGATGCTTAGATTATGTGATATGACAAAGTAAATTATATAAAACATAGGCTTTAGTATGAGAACCCATAACGTTAACTCGAGTCTGATCAGATTCCTGGATGATAATATCATTGTTAAATAAAGACACAACATAAAATGACTTTTTATCCTAGGAATAAGATCTTGTGGCGAACAGGATCAGTATAAAACAGGGATAGAGCCGTGGACAGCTAGTAATCTATAATAGTATATTATGGTACAAGCGTGTAAAGTTGGTGATGGACGGTAATCACCATACACTCGAGTGGCATACGACTATTTTCAACACACTTGCGAATAAAATAATACTAAAAATACTACATAACACAATCAAAACACAATAGTAAAAATCTATTTATTGTCATATGCGCGCGCATCTAAAATTTTTTATTTGTTCCCTTCGGAATAGGCTAAGGTGCTATCACCATGCTGCCTTGTCATCTACTTACTTATTTCAATTATGATTTTATTTTCTTTGTAAATACTCACAGAGAAAAAAAAATGCATTTTAGTGAAAGTTTTGTTTATTAATTACACATAATAGTTAATATATATTACGAGTTGAGATTATCTTTTAAAATACGAAGTTGCATGAAATGAGCAAGCAATAGGTAGGTATATTAATTCGATTGTAATATTGGACACGATCTTTTTTGTATCGAAACTTTTTTAAGAAAAACAAAGCAACTTAATCAATGAAATAAAAAAAGAAGTCTATAACTAACTTGTGAATAATAGCAATGAAAAAGTCACAGTCTTATAATATGTGTCATTCCGTGCTTAATTGCGGTGAAATAAAAGCCTGTTTATAAGCAAGTGTGTTGAAAAATATATTTAAACGTTATGCAAACTTGTTTTTCAACTGAGTTCCTCTTTTAGCATTATAAAAATAAAGTGAATTCTATTTTCCTTCAGATCTAAAAATACGAACCTGTGAGCTTGAAGACCTAAGATGCTTGAACAATGTAACGGGTACGTAAGCTACAATTTCACTTTTCCTTTTTTATGGTTTCTCACCTTTATAAAAAAAACATAGGTATATAACTAGAGTTTATTTGAGGAAAATGCGCTGCGCATTGCTAGGGCTGCCGTCGCCTCCTTCTGCGAGCAAGTAATGCTAGTGAAGAAGACAGCGGAGTGGGAATGGAGAAGACCCGCTAGCTGCGCGGCCCGCGACGAGCGGAGGGTATTTGGGCGTCGGAGGTCACATAATGACCTCCGTCCCCCATGAGTGCGGGCCTGGGGGTGACAGGTGGAGCCGCCTGTCACTCTAGCAGAAACTTTTTATCCGTGTGTTAAATTAAGGAGATCAGTCAGTATCGGTCAGTCGCTTCAAGGAAAATATAGAAGTTCAGCAGCATTACAGTTAGATTGGAGACCCTGAGTCAGTTGGGGTCGGCTTTTCAATCGGTGTCAAAGTCGGCTTTGAAAAATTTATATACCATTCCTACATCTTTAACTCTTTAATATATGAATCTCAGATTAAAAAATAACATAGACGGAACACATAGAACTAGCGTGTACCTCGCACTCTTTATGTGCACACACGAGTGCGAGCGAAATGTTACTACTTTAGTATTACTTTCAGCTGCTTCACACGCGAGTTCTATGTAATAATAATAATACATGAATGAATTCATACGTAGTTATACACCACCTATTTACCCCTGAACTAGGCAAAGACAGCAGCTCGCATACATATAATACTAGAATTACATACTTCATAACGTTTCCAGAGTACTTAAACTAATTTCATGAATATTTTTAGCTTCCTCGCTAAAAGTAAAACAATTTACTCTATAAACTGACAAAAGTAGAGATAAATCAAGTAAAAGTGCCGTTCAGAAACACCCGAATAAAGTGCCTTTACAATTGTGTAGCTTTTCCTCTACCTTTGAAATCACTTTGAATCCCTTTACTATATCTTGAAATGTATTATGAAACGGTGACTTTATATTTCACTAAAAGATTGTTTCAACTTTTATATATTTTTGCCCTGGTTTGTTAATAATATATAAAGCGTATTATTAAGGTTAACTCAAACATTCGGCTTATTGAAACAGTGTTCTACTCAGCCATTAATGACCGCACAACGCCTTAGTAATAATAAAGATTAACCACCTTGGTATTCATAAATTATTCTAAAGCGATTCTAAATTAAAAGGTGGTTATGTTCATATTTTATTCACTGAAAGGGGATTGGGTAATCTAGTATGGACAGTGGCGTTCTTAATTTTTTCAGCGGCCATAATTAATTTTGATACCACTTCATTGTACTGTGTTAAACACACGTACGAATGTCATTATTTTCATTGTAAGTAATATCGGAGCTGCGATATACAGGGTGGAACATTTCGACTTTACCTTCAAGGAAAGTACCCTCATACTAAAGATAGCGAATTCTACTTAAAGGAAACTTTACCTTATTTTTTAAAAGAAACAAAACTGCATTCATAGTTTTCTGAAAATGCCACACCCGGTAGTCGAACCGACTAAAATCTTCCTATAACCTTCTATTTCATAGATTTCCTTTTACTTAATTTACCAAGTTTGTTAGAGAGATTTGAACCTTATGATCGACCCTATAGATTGATGTAATAAAAATACAGGGTGTTATTTTTTCGAATTGTAGTCAGTTCGATTATAAGGCGTGGTAAACGAGTTTTCAGCATTCCTTAAATGCAGTTCTGTTTCTTTTTTAAAAACATACTAAACTGTATGCAAAGTTTTCTGAAAATGCCACACCCGGTAGTCGAACCGACTAAAATCTTCCTAAATCTTCTTAAATCTTCTATTTCATGGATTTCCTTTTATTTAATTTACCAAGTTTGTTAGAGAGATTTGATCCTTATGATCGACCCTATCGATTGATGCAATAAAAATATAGGGTGTTATTTTTTCGAATTGTTCGATTATAGGGCGGGGCAAACGATTTTTCAGCATTCCTTAAATGCAGTTCTATTTCTTTTTTAAAAACATACTAAACTGTATTCAAAGTTTTCCGAAAATGCCACACCCGATAGTCGAACCGACAAAAATCTTTCTAAATCTTCTATTTCATGGATTTCCTTTTATTTAATTTACCAAGTTTGTTAAAGAGATTTGATCCCTATAATTGACCCTATTGATTGATGCAATAAAAATACAGGGTGTTATTTTTAAAATTGTAGTCGGTTCGATTATGAGGCGTGGCAAATGATTTTTCAGCATTCCTTCAATGCAGGGCTGTTTCTTTTTTTAAAACACACTAAACTGTATTCAAAGTTTTCTGAAAATGCCACACACGGTAGTCGAACCGGGTACGAGTACCTACTCTTACTACCGGAGATAGTTAATTTCATTCAAAGGAAACACTCTCTTATTTAAAAAAGAATACAAAGCTGCATTTAAGGAATTTCGAAAGATCGCTTGCCACGCCCTGTAATCGAACCGACTAAAATTCTAAAAAATAACACCCTATATTTTTATTGCATCAATCGATAGGGTTGATCATAAGGATCTAATCTCTCTAACAAACTTGGTAAATTAAATAAAAGGAAATCCATGAAATAGAAGATTTAGAAAGATTTTATTCGGTTCGACTACTAGGTGTGGCATTTTCAGAAAACTTTGAATACAGTTTAGTGTGTTTTTAAAAAAGAAACAGCCCTGCATTGAAGGAATGCTGAAAAATCATTTGCCACGCCTCATAATCGAACCGACTACAATTTTAAAAAATAACACCCTGTATTTTTATTGCATCAATCAATAGGGTCAATTATAGGGATCAAATCTCTTTAACAAACTTGGTAAATTAAATAAAAGGAAATCCATGAAATAGAAGATTTAGAAAGATTTTAGTCGGTTCGACTATCGGGTGTGGCATTTTCGGAAAACTTTGAATACAGTTTAGTATGTTTTTAAAAAAGAAATAGAACTGCATTTAAGGAATGCTGAAAAATCGTTTGCGCCGCCCTATAATCGAACAATTCGAAAAAATAACACCCTATATTTTTATTGCATCAATCTATAGGGTCGATCATAAGGATCAAATCTCTCTAACAAACTTGGTAAATTAAATAAAAGAAAATCCATGAAATAGAAGATTTAAGAAGATTTAGGAAGATTTTAGCCGGTTCGACTACCGGGTGTGGCATTTTCAGAAAACTTTGCATTCAGTTTAGTATGTTTTTAAAAAAGAAACAGAACTGCATTTAAGGAATGCTGAAAACTCGTTTACCACGCCTTATAATCGAACTGACTACAATTCGAAAAAATAACACCCTGTATTTTTATTACATCAATCTATAGGGTCGATCATAAGGTTCAAATCTCTCTAACAAACTTGGTAAATTAAGTAAAAGGAAATCTATGAAATAGAAGGTTATAAAGATTTTTGTCGGTTCGACTACCGGGTGTGGCATTTTCAGAAAACTATGAATGCAGTTTTGATTCTTTTTAAAAATAAGGGAATGTTTCTTTTCAGTGGAATTCGCTATCTTCAGTATTTAGAGTACTTCCATCTAAGTAAAGTTGAAAAATACCACCCTGTATAGCTAAGTCCCGATATAGTTTAGAGAAGTTTGTCCACAGTAACTTTTGATCACTTTATACTGTACTTTCATATTATACCAATTTCATTGATGGCCGCTCAATTCCGACACGACGCCAACATTACCCAACCCCCTTTATATTATAAACGTATTTTCTGAAAATTTAGCGGCACTTTTTAGCTTTCCCCATCATGAAAGACGACTAAAACGAGGAAGTCATTATATTTTCCCTAATATAAGCTGTAGTTTGTTTGAGTACAATAAAGAATTATCTTACCTTACCTTATCTTATCTCATCTCATCTCATCTCATCTCATCTCATCTCATCTCATCTCATCTCATCTCATCTCATCTCATCTCATCTCATCTTATCTTATCTTATCTTATCTTAAGTAATTATCTTACTTAATTTCAACCGTAAGTAGCAATTACTCAACAGCATACACAGATTGTGAGTTTACCATAGGCTTCCCATTGGCACCGTATTATATTCTAGGGGATTTCGCGATAAAAAAAAGTAGTGTCAGTCAACCTGTGTTCAAAATCTAATTGGAGACCTTCCCTACTTGTTATGTGACTTCTGATTAAAATAGGTATTTTAAATTGTGAAGAATGACAAACAAACAATAATATTTCCTCTTTATAACATTAATATTATAATATTGTAAATTAAGAACAGTATTGCAATAACAATACATATATCGAAGACCTGCTTTAAAAATAGCTTCATGAATAGCCAAGCTAGTTTTACATTTTGGTTAATAGAAGCCACATGTAGAGCTTCTATCATAAATATTATATTATACCTGAATATGAATTCCGTTAATAAGAGAGTTGAGAGCCACTTTTTGTATTGCTGTTATTTTTTTTTTACATGGTGGTATGTCAGGTACAATAAAAAATATTGTATTGTTTGTTTCGGTACAACAAAATCAGCATTCTTAAAAATATTGTGATGTATATAAGATCTTAGGGAGGGGCAATACCGATCCTTTTTGGCCTCGATATGTACTGTAAAAGGATGAGTAACCCGTATGTTCAATTTATCTGCCCAAAAGCTTGTCTAGCCCAACAAAATATTGACTATGAACGAAAATTTTGTTCTGTCAATTTGTGTGATTATATTCGCAATTCCTATTATCGATTCTTAACATGATTGTACATCTTCCTTACTAAAATAAAATTGAACGAACACATTTTCAAATGCATTTATTAAAAAAAAAAAATGCATTATAATAGTAGATTACCCAACAAGTGAAAAAAAGGTGAATTCTTTTCGAGGCACCAAGTTGTATCCCGAGAGGAATGAAGGTTTCTCCGGTAGAATCCCGAGCGTAGCGAGGGGTTCTAGAGAGAAACCTGAGTGGATCGAGGGATACAAGAGCCGAGATGAATTCTTTTTTCACGTGTTAGGTACTCAACTTTTCACCATTGACTACGAGAAAACGATTACTCTGTGATTATGAATTACATTTTGTTATGGATAGTACACAAAAGAAGCAGCAAATTATCAGTAATAGCTACCGTTTTAGCGCGAAAAGACTCGGGAGTCTTTTCGCGTTCGAGAATATGAGTTCTCATCACTGGATGAAGTCATTTTATGATTATGAGACAAACAAAAGACAAGGAAAATTACACAAAAAATGGCGGCATTTTTTTTTTCTTAATTTAAACTGAGCCACATTCCATCCAGCCAGTAATTACATTTAGGTGGCTTTTAGTACGTTTTTATAGTGAGAGTGTGCAACCTCTTTGTATGTTTCACTAGAATCCGTACATTCGCGCATGTTCCAAATTCAAATTTTTTTATTCACTCGGTGAAACAAAGAGTGTTTTATTCACTGTTTTTGATGAATCACGGGCCCTTTTTCGAGTGTCAATGGTGAAAAAAAATAATCGCATGTAAAATAATAGTATAGATATGATCAATATAGAGTCGGTGCAGTTGCCGCAATAACATTTTTTTTAATGGATGAAGGAGGTTGTCTTATTGATCTATTCCAATCCAACATCTTTCTTATACCAGCAGTATTTCTTTGTATTCATATCTTAAGAAATTAATAAGTTGACTATACACTCCCTTTATCTTCTCTGTCTCTTGTTTCAGCCTACAAAGCCGCAAGAGACATGCAATGTATTCCAATATGCTACGTGGAGTGCCGCGACAAAAAATATCAAATGACCAGTGACGTCACGCCATTTCTACCTGAACTGTATCCTGATGATGCCGTGTTAGCTATCTATAATGATCATTATTTTCTTTTTAACCGACTTCAAAAAAGGAGGTTCTCAATTCGTACCCAATTTTTAACCGACTTCAAAAAAGGAGGTTCTCAATTCGTACCTAATTTTTTTTTTTTTTTTTTGTATGTTTGTTACGCGATTGTGAAGCCAATTCTTGACGGATTTTTTTTTTTTTTTTTTGTATCTTTGTTACGCGATTGTGAAGCCAATTCTAAACGGATTTAGAAAATTCTTTTTGTGTTCGTAAGTAGATTATTCCGAAGTGGTCCCATTTAAATTTCGTAAAGATCTGATGATGGGTTTCCGAGATTAGACCAAGGAACTCTTCAAAAAGTACCAGGAAATCAGCCGCGATTGCTGCAATGGCATATTATTGCAATGTTTCTGCTATTACACATCATAACATCACGCCTGAGTCCTTTGAAGGGGTACGCAGAAGTGTTCAGAATATTCAGCTATATTTCCGGTGTATATGCATTGATTTTAAAAATTCTTTTTGAATAATGATTTAATAAAAAAATTTTATAGCGTGGCCTGTTCGATCTGTATTGCAGCGTCAGCAGCGCATGTACAGTCAGGTCACTATACATGCGATGTACAGTCGTGAGACTCACTAAAAAGAGAAAAATAAATTCATTTTTAACAAAAAAATTTAACCGACTTCAAGAAACGAAAAAGAGGCACTGAAAAGCGAAAAATAACTTAATTTACAGACTTACTGATTTAT
Source organism: Eilema depressum (assembly GCA_914767945.1). NCBI lineage: Eukaryota > Metazoa > Arthropoda > Insecta > Lepidoptera > Erebidae > Eilema > Eilema depressum. Next base: position 907,028 of record OU612018.1, read on the forward strand.
TAGAAGTCGGTGCCAGCCAACTTTGTTTGTTGTGTCTGAACTACTATGATGCAATCAATTGAAATATGGCCTCTCTTGGGCTAGGTACCGACTTCTAATAAATCAGTAAGTCTGTAAATTAAGTTATTTTTCGCTTTTCAGTGCCTCTTTTTCGTTTCTTGAAGTCGGTTAAACTTTTTTGTTAAAAATGAATTTATAGACTTTTTTGTCATCATTTTTGCATTATTCCCGGTCGCATCCGAGATTTTCACAAGGTGTCCGGGGGAACTATATTAGGGGCATTTAAAAACCCTCAATGCAAAAAAATACCTACAGAATTTATCGTGTACATAATTTGCAATTAACGCAACCAGTGACTTCCAATGTAACACTTTAGCATTACGTCGCCGTAGTAGTTGTGTCTACAAATATTTTAATAATAAATTGAAATAGTTCGATCTTTTTCATTTAATTTTATTTCAGAAAAGGTGCAAACGTGAGCGAATTGGCCGCAGTGCAAGTGTACTTCGGTAAATCTAACTGTAACTGCTACAAGCTGACTCTGGTTATTGACCTCAGCTATTTTGTAGGTATGTGTATGGTAATGTTACGGCTATAGAGAGGATAATCCATATTCCTTTGATTTTTCTGTGAGCCGAGTACATCTTGTGTTTCTCGTAAACACAAAATGTATTTGACTCACTTACAACAACAACAGAAGCATGCGGCAGATAAAGCGAACCCATTACATTACTTGTTAAACTCCGATACGAATAAAGGAGACCATTGAGACGCCGCAATGAATACGCGCATTTACTGCGTGCGTCGGCTGTCGTTGTATGCGGTCGACTACGGAATCATATAGACTACTGGCCCGTGTACAAAAATGATGGGTCATTTGAACCACCAGGTGACCTATATAGAACGATATAAGAACATAAAATAATAAGATTCAGCACTATGCCGTCACTTGTAAGCTGTCCAACTGAGTGCAGGTGAGTACAGGTACAAAGTACAGATAGAGTGAGTACATTTTGGTCATATATTTTTGTACGGCATTCTTACCATCGATAGATCCATGAAAAATAACAAGCAAACGCGTAGTGCTGTACAAAAAATGGTGAGCCACAAAGTCGGAATTTTTATTTTATTTTCCGACATTACCAGGGTAAATTTGGTCATTTGATTTTGTACGGCATCAGTTTCATAATATTTCAATACTGCTTCTAATCCATTATTCCGCAACGCCGTACAAAAATCATGCGACATGGTGAAGTAATCGTGGGTTACAACCCCCTCTTCTTCACCTGCACTCAGTTGGACAGCTTACAAGTGACGGCATAGTGCTGAATCTTATTATTATATGCTCTTATATCGTTGTATAAAGGTCAGCTGGTGGTTCAAATGACCCATCATTTTTCTACACGGGCCAGTAGTCTAATACCTGTAGGTTGCTGTTCTAGTCATGCGTTTAGCACACATGAAGATTGTTTTTTGAAGTTTCTGTGAGCCTGGTACTTCATGCAAAGAGTACCAGGCTCGTAGAAATACGGACCACATGACTACGACCCACAGGAACCTATTCCTCGGTTTATTTATTTTATTTTACAAACCTTTCACCTTTCAAGTAAATATTATGTAATAATCTCAATAGTGGTAATAAAAAATATCGACTATATTAGTTTTTGCTAGCATCTCTTGGAGAATAAATTACACTTAAACAAGAGATGAATAAAATTTGTCACTCTGAATAATTTATGTAGGTAACAATTTTCAGAAAACATTCAGATTGTCAGACCTTTAGTAAGTAATGAATAAACAACGATATTTGTACAACTGTCAGCATCTTGTATATTTTTCACGCATTTGAAGTTTTTGTGTACGTAAAAAACCAGTAAGAAAATAAATAGAAACCATGATGAAAAGCTTCTATTTAGGTCACAAGAAAATAAGTACGGAAAGTGATCCAGGCTATAAAAGCGCTAGCCTGATTGTTCAGAGATTTACTATAATAGCAATTACTTTTATCTCAGAATTTTTTCCTTAAAATAAAAAGTGTTTACAGTATTTAGTAGTGTATAACTTGTTTTATCAACAAATATTATGATACTTGGCTGTGCCATCATAGACAACCTAATTTATCATTTTGGAGGGTTTCATCACATGTGTATCTAATTCCATGCAGTACAATAAACTGCTTAAAATTATTAATATGTACTTTGTAAAGCAAGATAATTGTTTCTTTCTGTAGGCTTTCTCTAGGTTTCTGTTGCATATTAATGACACGCTGTCTGATGCCTCGATTCATGCGAATGACAGTACCTACCGGAGACACATGCTACCCATAACATCCCTCAGTCCTGGAGACCACTTTCACTATAGTATTCAATTGGGGAATACTAAACATAGTCAAATTCAACCCCACTAAGACACAAGTATGTACATTCACCGTTAAAACACCATTCCTCCAGAACACACCACTTGCCATCAATCGAGTATTGGAATACTTGGTGCCGACATGCTTTGGAATGAACTCCCTGTTAAAGTTTTTCCAAGCGACTACCTATAATATGGAGTTTTTCAAAGTTCTGATGGGGTCGGCAGCATGTTTGTGACTCCTCTGGTTTTGCATACGTCCATATGCCTCGGTAACCACTTTCCATCTATTGGGACGTAATACCTGTCTACCACCTAAGAGGTATTGAAAAAGCTCTAAGAGTCTAGAGCTCTGGGGACAAAGTGACATTCTATTGATAGAATCGCGCTGAAGCGAACCATTTTTAAGGTTTTAACAATGGATTTCGGGACATTGCGGTGGTTTTAATAATAATGATAAGTTAAATAATATATTTCGGGTTACAAAGACTCAAATTTCATAAAAAAATATAGTTATATTAATGATTTATGTCAATTTCATAATACAATTTATTAGCGATTTCACTGGCGTTTTCGCCAATAGAATGTCACTTTGTCTAGGCCCCTGATTAGAAATATTGCTACAAAAGGCAGTTGTGTGAGGACAAATGAAAGGCTATATTTAATTCCTCCCCTAGAGGCAGACGAAGTTTATTAATAAATTTATATACATAGAAATGTATTGTGGTTTGTTTCAGCGACGTATGGCGGTATTTTCTCTTTGAGTTTTGGCGGATCCATTATCACTTTCCTAGAATTAACATATTTATTTGTATCCTTTGTAATCACCGGCTCGGTACGAGCTATGTCCAAAATAACACAAGCACAATAATTTTAAGGTTTGAAAATAAGTTTTGTTGTTTTATTTAAACCTTAGTAAGTAAGGCTTGGTCAGACTTTGTTTCAGATATAGTTTTTGTTATAGTATAGATCTTTGATAACCTACCATATAATATAGTATGTGATCAAGTTGTTTGTGAAACATAATGTTATGTGCTATTTTTAAACTTAATATTAAACATTTGTTTGATAATTTCATTTGAACTTAGGTTTTATAAATAATATATAATCAATTTTCGATGTAGCTCCCTGCTAATTGCACTTTCGACTTTCGGCTGCAATCGGTTGAGTAGAACCGGAGATATGACGAAAAGTCTCGAAAACTAATATTCACGCAAGTGAAGCCACGGGCATCAGCTAGTACTAAATAAAGATACATATTATAATATATATTTAATTAATTATGTATGGCAAAGTATAACCGAATAAAAATATTATGTTACTCCAATACTAGTTATAACTTAGAAGCTTTCCCTACCACAATGAATCTTATCTGAATCTGAAAATGTATGGCAAAGTAGGTATAACTAAAAATATTGGCTAACTAGCTTTTGCCCGCGGCTCCGCCCGCGTGGATGTTGTGTTATCGCGACCAAACATAGCCTATGTCCTTTCTCAAGGTCTAATCTACCCCTATACCAAATTTTATCAAAATCGGTTCAGCGGTTTAGTCGTAAAAGCGAGACAGACAGACAGACAGACAGACAGACAGACAGAGTTACTTTCGCATTTATAATATTAGTAGGGATTCCACTTTTCCCCGTTGACAACCCCCGTTGATGGGGATTATTGAACTTTTTGTTCACTATTCCCCGTTCACGCTAAAAAATTATTTAATGGGGGTTAGTGAACTAAAAAGTTCACTAATCCCATCATGATAAAGACAATAAAAATAATTATTATATTACTCCAACACGAGTTATAACTTATAAGCTTTCCCTACTACAATGAATGTTGTTATCTAAATCTGAAATCTAAAAATAAATAATTTGAAAAGGTTTACAATTTTAGCTTTTTAACCGAGCTTCATTATCTATCACGACGACGACGTAGTCAAGGATACCATCTATTAAAATTTTAAATTTGATACTTCGAACTTTTTGAACATTTTAGGTTTTACATTTTTTCGTTATTTATACAGCTAATAGCCCCCAATTTATGAAATTGTGGCCACCAGTTATTTAACTATAGCCTCTTTACATAATCCTGGGCACGGTCTCTTGAACCGAAGCCCGTGTGCCGGCATAAAATGTGTACTATCAAAATATGTAAGTACATCCCAAAAAAGGTTCGCTTTTTTTTCTCTATGAGTTATCTGCATAGATATTGATAACACACTTGTACTTTTCGTGGAAAATTATTATTATATATATAATTATTATGTTCAACCAAGTGTTGTTTCCAACAAGTTTCACCAAGTGCCATCAATCAACATAATTAAAAAAAAATTGGATATTTAACATGTTGTATAGTTTGGAGTTTCCGATATTTTGCCATTGTTACAAGTACTATGATCACGGCAAAGCTTAAGTACCGGCGGTTAGCGATGAAAACATTTTAAGAGTGCATATATAAATCCAATGATGTATTATTTTTATAGATAGGTACGTCATACACGAAGATGGCGGCTTTTAAAAATAGCGCAAACACAACATATTTAGCTACTTCTAAAAATACGTCAATGTTATTAATTTATATGAATTACATTATTATTTATATTAATAATATTTTATTATTACGTATTTATTATCAAAAAAGTTTTTTTTTTGGGTGGCGCACTGTCGCGATTCTGACTGGTGCATAAACTGATGACCAAAAGTCATCATTTTTTGTCGCCATTTTAGAGTGTGGACAACATATCTATAGTTTATAATATATAATTGTATATATCGATGTACCCCCTTTCCAAGTTATTTTGCTACGCGTATCAGCACTACCACTTGTTTCAGTGCACACTCGTACACGATCACGTTCACGACATACATAAGGCTTACTGAATCTACTCCAATCAGCTGATGGGAAATTCCCAATATCTATACTAATATTATAAAGAGGAAAAAATGTTGTATTTTTGTATGTAACGAATAAATTCAAAAACTACTAGACCGAATTCAAAAATTCTTTCGCCATTAGAACGCTACATTATCTACCAGACCAGACCAGAACCAAATATGTACTAACATAGGCTATATATCATCACGCTACTATTAGCGATCGACGGGATCAGAATTCAATGCGGGCTGAGCCGCGAGCAACAGCTATTTCTTATAATAATGTGAGTGTCCATGATAGTTCAAATACGATATGGCGAAATGTGGATTTAATACCTTTTGTTAATGCACCTCTGCATACGCCCTCTAGATTTACTGGCTTCGGGATTTATATTTGATTATAATTATGTATGTAGGCTCACCTCCTATTACGTGGGACCTAATACAATGATTGGTGTGTGGTAATTCACCTCTGCATAACTCTCCGGGATAATGACGTCATTATTTATGTATGTATTGATAATTATTATCTTCCCTTGCTACATTTAATCTGTTAATCATAATTACTCCGCATTATGTTCGCATGCATTATAGATGTTCGTCAGGCTGGCCCGGCCCCATGGAATCTGGTAACGAGACCTATATCAATCAAATGTACTCCTTGACACAAGCATACGTACTTATTTCGTTTTCAATGTACCTCGCCAGGAGAGAAGATATAGGTACTTTTTGGGGGCCGGGCTGGCCTGACGTTTTCAGCCCGGCCCCCTTGAAATCTTGAGAACTACAAGATATGCTGGCAGTAGGTTACTATAGATCGAATGTACTCCTTAAGTTATGCATGTTTACCATGTATTTTTATAATAAAAGTCAATTGAATAGACGATATTAACGGTTCTTGGGGGCCGGGCTGAAATTATTTCATTACCTTGTAACATTAAAACTATAACACCTATAAATTTATAATACAGGTACATATAATCTGCACGGGGGGCAGAACATACGTACTTATTTAGTTTTTACATAAACTTCCTAGTTAAGAAGTTATCAACACTTCGAGTTATTTCAGCCCGGCCCCCTTCAAGTGGTTATAATTTTTTTTATAGAGCATTATTTTACACAGGACTGAGTAAATTGAGAAAAGTGTAAAGAGTACATTAAAACAGTTTTTGTTGTGGATCGATAGGCCTTCTGGTTCACGAAGTATTATTTATAACCTCAAAAATACTAGTAACATACGCTCCAACTTGGTCGGGCCCGACCATCCGACCGCCGACGAAGCAACCAATTCAACATTGCTACAGACGTTCCGACGGCAGGCGCGGTCCGAGGGGGGGGGGGGGTCACAGGGGACATGCCCCCCCCCCCTCCCCAACCGTGCACGTCATATTGAAAAGTCCCAGTACGAGGGCAGGGGGGGTTAAATTTCTTAAGGAATTTCCGAAGTGACCCCCCCAAAACTTCAAGCTGTGACCGCGCCTGTCCGACGGCGACGGTCGGCTTACTCACCATCTCCCTCTGTTTATAGCAAATTGCTGTGGAGTGGACGAGATAGCAACAAAACGTAATGCTATGTATTACGAAATAATTAGGTGAGACGGAGATATTCAATGACGGCTTGTCGGATGCGTCGGTGATCCGACCACGTCCGACCAGTATTAATAATAATCAATAATAATTAATAATAATACACACTTTCCGATTTGGTTGCGGTCGGATGGTCGGGCCCGACCAAGTTGGAGCGTCTGTTACTAGTACGAAAAGTACTAGTAGAGTGACCATAGTCTCGAATTAATTTCAGGACAAGACAGAGATGTCAACTTAATTTTTTTAATTATTGGGAATCGACGAAAATGTGTCTGACGAATTGAACTTTAATAATACCTTGTTTTGAAAACACAGGTTAACATTAACATTTTTATTTTTGTTAGGTGAGATGTACTTCTCCCTCTCTAGAAACCGTTTGATGATATTGTGCTAATTTGAAAATTTACTGAGTTTGACTCCTATGTACCTCTCCACTATCTTGTTAACGCACGACCATATACTTAGTTTTTTTTGTCTAATAAAGTACCAAATATGAATACTTTATTTCAATTACAATCTAGCCTTATTGGCTAATTAGTAAACAAATTTCACCTAAATTTTCAAACTACTATGTAAATATAATTCTAAGAATGCGTCCATAAACACTTGCTTAGTTTTTATTAAGGCGAAGACACTTTGTTCATGTGTTCTTTGAAAGCAGCACTTATCACTACATTTGTTTATTTGCCACTAAAAAAACTACACTAACTCGAACGGTTTCGTCCGTTTCAGTCTTCTTACTTTATAGTTATAGGACGGTAATTATTCCAACCGTAGTGGTTAACTTTTTTAAAAATAGGCCGTACTGCTCCTATTTTTTGTTCATAAGTTACGAGATTTATTAATACAGTATATTATGTGTATGACTTTTCTTTAAAATTTTGGTCATCATCATCCTTGCGTTAATCCCGGTCGCATCCGGGGTCTTACCTCGTAGTCCGGGCCTCTTCCAGTCCCCTCGGGATGCAGTTGAACTTCAATATTTTCCGTGCAGCGACTAGTAACCATCTGACCTTCAAAACCTATTGGCGTTAAGCTCAAGTACTGCAGCTAGACCTATTGTTGGACTTTTTAGTTTTAATCATTCAGACCAATAAAAATAGACATATTCAAGCATGTTTGTATGTAACTGCTAGCTCTGATGTGACGAAAATAATCTTTAATCATAAAGATCAAATATTATTTTCGTCACATCAGATCAAATTCTTCACAACACAAATTTGTCCTGAAATAGTTCGAGCCTATGGTCACTCTATACTTTTCTTAGATTTGAGGTTATAAATAATTACTACGTGAACCAGACGGACTATAGATCTACAACAAAAAATTTTTTAATGTACTCTTTACACTTTTCTCAATTCACTCAGTCCTGTGTAAAATAATGCTCTATAAAAATAATTATAACCACTTGAAGGGGGCCGGGCTGAAATAACTCGAAGTGTTGTTAATTTCTTAACTAGGAAGTTTATGTAAAAACTAAATAAGTACGTATGTTCTGCCCCCCGTGCAGATTATATGTACCTGTATTATAAATTTATAGGTGTTATAGTTTTAATGTTTCAAGGTAATGAAATAATTTCAGCCCGGCCCCCAAGAACCGTTAATATCGTCTATTCTATTGACTTTTATTATAAAAATACATGGTAAACATGCATAACTTAAGGAGTACATTCGATCTATAGTAACCTACTGCCAGCATATCTTGTAGTTCTCAAGATTTCAAGGGGGCCGGGCTGAAAACGTCAGGCCAGCCCGGCCCCCAAAAAGTACCTATATCTTCTTTCCTGGCGAGGTACATTGAAAACGAAGTAAGTACGTATGCTTGTGTCAAGGAGTACATTAGATTGATATAGGTCTCGTTACCAGATTCCATGGGGCCGGGCCAGCCTGACAAACATCATTATAGCTAGTAACCACCACGTACGGTACGGATAAACTTCCGTAATAAACCGAATGATTCCATTATGTCGATGTGACAGGTTGATAAATCCAACAATAGATAATTAATCGTGTATCAGAACTATTTTTATTCTATGACATCAATATTAGTTGGTACAAACCATATAGCAGGTATATAAAGATATGGATGTACAGAGTCCTACTAATATCATTATGTAGGAGGCAGGACACGACAGTATTTCAGTCCCAATCGAGCAGTTCGACTGGATTGTACAGTCGAATTCAAAAGTGCAGTAGCAATCCTACGTTACTATAGCGTCAACATTCTAGCGCTACTTGTGACCTTTTTCTTTTAAGACAGTTTACACACACACATAAATTGTTCTTCCGTAGGAATATTATCGATAATTTCATTATCACTACGTAAGCAACCCGTGGTCGAGTGGTTAAAGCATGAGGTTTGTGGAAATGCAAAGGTTGATGGTTCAAATCCTACGATCTTGCAATAACACTTTTTGTGTTTCATTTAAAAATTAATATCATTGTATTATTTTTTAAATTTTAGCAAATATCAACATAAAATGTAAAATGAATGCCAACTTCATGCAAAATTACTTTATCAATATTTAAAATTATATTTTTGTCATAAATATAAAAAAATAGTTATAAGCTGGAATCGAACCTGGAACCTCTTATCATGGTGAATCAATAGTATCTTGCTTAACCCACTTAGCTATCAGTTAATTTACGAAGTTGGTAAATTACTGTATTAGTATCTAATGACACACACACACACACACATATGTAAACACAAAACCGGGCCGGTGCGCGGCCGCGGCACTCGACACCATTTTGAGCCTTGTTGTGCTAATGCACTTATGAACTCTGACTGTAACTAGCCCTACAGAATACTGTGGCTATAATCGTATTGTGTTCACGGCGTAGGATAGCTAGAGTTTACTAGAGAGGTTTTGTGTTGTCAGAGGCAAGACCAAAAGAGGCTTGACCTACATGTCTTCTGCGCTGACAGTCAGTCACACCCGGAAAAACTCGACATTCTAATCAAAATCAATAAAAAAAAATCCTGGGCTCTAGATTGCAAACTTTGGATGCAACGATTACTATGAGGATGATGATGATAAATCATATTAATATTAAGTTTCCTTGTTAACAACTATTAGATTTAAATTAACTTGAATATTTAGATTTTTCGTTTTTCTCGAAGTCAAATCAGAAATCGTTTCTTATGACGACACTTGTAAACTGTCTAAATAGTATTCAAATAAATACTTTCAAAAAACTTAGAACTCTAAATACTCCTTCTTGTGCCGCACAATTAAGACCTGGAATTCTTTACCAGCTCACGTGTTTCCCTCCTCCTACAGTCCCGGGTCCTTTAAGCGGGGCGTGAAAAAGCATCTGATGAGGCCGTCAAGCTGAGTGCCACCATTGTAGCATGGTAGGTGTCTATAATGGTGACCCTCTTTCCAAGACTTTGCCCTCAGCTTACCATCAGGCAAGGCGAAGTCAAATTGACGTGTCCTATATAAAAAAAATATTTATTGACGATTGACCAAAACACATTACAAAACGAATTTTGAAAAGATAATTTTATTAGAAACGTCTTTGTCAAACTCAAAATCTACTACGTTTATTCGCAATCGGTTGATTAGAACCAGAGATATGAAATAACCTCGCTAAAACTGTCATCCACGTCCACGTATTACAGTGAATTATAAAAAAATAATTACTTGAAACCAAAAGCATTTAAATTAACTAAATTATACTATTCTATTGTTAGGTGTCAAAACCAAATAGGAACGAGAAATAGCTTCTCTTTACTTCGAAAGCATTGGAGTGCGTAAGATTGATGACTTTGGTAAATGAATTTCCGGGCCTCACCACAAGTAGCTATGCTCTTATTGCGGTGGCATAGCCCTGTACCATCGAAATAAGCTCCAACATTTATTAAACATTTATTTAATAACTCAATTACGGTTTACTTTTAGCAATTTCACAGAGAAATTCATGAAAAAGCTCATAAATGAAATCAAAAAATATTTGAAAGAATTTTGTAAAAGGTTTATTTAATGTTAAATTTTTTACATTGTGAGTACGAGTATATTGCAAATATTTGAAGCAGTTATTCTGTATTTAAATATTGCGAATATATGAATACGAAGTCATTCTTATTATCAGTTCGTTAGATTTTATTGAAAATGTATGATTTGAATAATTAGCATAATAAATGCTTCAAAATTTCATTCAAATGCAGGTATGATTTGTTATTAGTGTTATGAAGTTAAACGTTACATGCTATAATTTACAACGAAAAAGGAGCCTTGTCAGATGAGGTTACGCCGATATTCCTTACTGATGATCCTTTTTGATCTAATCATATCATCATTTTAATGAATTTGACTTGATAATACATTCCGATGATTATTATTATAATTAATATTATTTATATTGTAATATCTAGGTAGGTACGTACTACTAATAGGTTATTTAAAATTGGAATTGAATTTTCAAAATCAAATATCTTTAAAACTATTTGTCGTAAGAATACTTCACTTTAGTACTTCATTAATATTATTACGAAATGATCACTTTATAAAAAAACTTCTAACCTAATCTATCCAAGTCGGATTTCTTTCTCAATAAAGCTACTATATAAATGTTCAAACACAATATAAAAATTGTTCATGAATAAAATATACTGAAAAAACCTATCACTAACTTTGTGTCTTATTTCGGGGTGGTGCCCTACCGTGCGAATGACCTAAGCAATAGTCAGCCAGTTTGTTAAATGGTGTAACAAACGTTACGGCAAGGTTACGGCTGAATTTTATTCAGGCCGTCAATTAAACAGCACGGCTGTGAAATATCAAAACCTAGCAAGTGGTTTAAAACAAATTTTACAGGAGAGCAGAAAAACGACTTTGCTACTTTAAGGTCTTGCCATTCCAAAACGATTTGTTCTAGGATCATGGGAGTAATACCTAATTATGCTATATGTATTTAGCTGTAAAATCAATAATAAATAATAATTTTATCATAAAAAATGTGAGTACCAGAGCACTTACTGAAGAATAAATTGTTTCCTTAAGCAAAAATAAGTTTCTAATGCGAATTCAAATCCCAGTAAGGTACTTTGCTAGGTTTTTATCTGCTCTTAATTCATTATAAACTAAAACTATTTCATAAATCTAGTAACGCTTTTTTTATACCACTTAGGTGGCAGACAAGCACACGGCCCACCTGATGGAAAGTGGTTACCGTGGCAACGGGAACCACTTTTCTATATTATGCTATGCTGCTATGCCTAGCAAGTCAATATTATGCAAAAACACGCATTTTTGAAAGAGTGTCAGTTACTAGGTTTTAAAATTGCACAGCCGAGCAGCGTTTAGTTAACAGCCTAGGCAGTTAATTGAACAGCTGATTAAGCTAGTTGGCGGCGACATATACCTACACAGTACACACATACCTATGGCGTACCTTCCTAGTCAACAAAATATTACGGATTAATATATTCAGGCGTTTTGTAAACAAAGGTCCAACCGATAAGAAATAAAAGGTTAGATCCACATCTAATTCCAGTCGTGTGGGACCACTCCCACACGATTGGAATTTGTAATAGGTTTGCGACAATTTGCTCTGTAAAGGGTCCGAGACTGAGAAACATTTTTGATCTTTTATGCCACCTTTCACCAAAATCCAATTTTGGATGTTGTAGGTAGGTACGAGTATAATATATACACGAGTCTGAGATACATGAGTCAAACAAAGTCGTTAATAACCTGACTTTACCGCAGTTGGGTGAAAGGTGTGTCTCAAAAATATTTACAATAATTATACTAGGTTATTATAAAAATATGGAAAAAATACAATTAAAGATAGGGAGTGACTGTACCTAATGTTAGGCATCGAAAAATTCCTCCCCACATTGATGCTAATTCTGTTGTTACCATCTGATGTAATAGTATTCGGCTAAGTTCAAACTAAATTTAGTATTCACTAAGGCAGCACTATATTATCTACTAGTTAAAGTCAGCATAACCTAATTTCATAAAAAAACATAGTATGTTATTCCAGGCTATAATCTATCCCTGTACCAACCTATTGAGCTAATGATAGAATAACTGAAATCCAAACATCTTCACAAACTTGCCTATTTATAATATAAGTAAGAAATATATGAAGTACTCGTATTATTTGTGGCAGAGGTTTTCTTTGAGTCACTTAATATCTTGCTAATAGGCAACACTTTCACGCACGTAATTGAAAAAGGAGCGATGTGCCAAACCCTCTTCACTGCTCGTATAATGAGCGCAACGCTAGGGTAGTAATGAGCTTCAGCGGTTGACGGACTGTTTTGTTTTGTGCGGTTTACCAGGTGTTGCGATCGGCAGGCTTATTAGCTAACTTTTCGCGACCAGCGAGCGAGCGATGAGCAGTAGCTCTACCATGAGTTGGACACGATACGTGCCAACGTCTACGTAACACGTAAATTGCAGGGCCGCATTAGGGATCTTTCAAATTCAGTTGAATCAAGACCAGTAAAAAAGTTTTACATTGATTATTTTTTCGCTGTTTATCTACAGTTTTCGCCTTTATCTACAGTTTTTTGTACAAAAATTATTAATTTGTATATTATACATAGCTGCTGCCCGCGGCTCCCCCCACGTCGAATTCTGATCCCGTTCCAAATTTTTTTCCGCAGTCCCCTCAGATACCACTCCGGTGGCCCATCGCTCCTACTCAAAGCCGCACGCCGCATATCTCGCACTCCCCGACTAATCCTGGGCCATAGTTTAAGATGTCCTCAGGTATGAAAAGCACGGTATCTCCATTGTACTCCGGAAAGGAAGGATATGAATGTGGCACCACTTCGCCAGCGGGGTGAAGGGGGTGAATCGGTGACAGGTGGCTGAATCTGAACCCTCGATCTGCACTCGGCGACCAGTCCACCAATAATGATGAAATGTGTTATGCCTAATGAATTTCGGAGTATCAAGTGTCTGCCAGATGGAGGGAAACTCTTCACACTTTCTCTTTATAATATTTATATACATAAGTATATTGCAGATGATTATGTCTATAAAACGAATAAAATCCTAGTAAAACCAAATGAAGTACATATTTTTGGTGATCATCTACACACACAGACTACGAAAAACAGTGCAAGCTACTTTCGACCTCAATGATATTTAAAAAAAAAATTGCTTGCACCTAAGTTTTCTAATATTAGTAGGCGTAGATCATTGTAAGAAATAGGTGCAAGCTATTTTAAACCTTATTGACCATATAAATAAGCAATATAGATGATTATGTACACAAAATGAATAAAAATATCATATTGAAAACAAAGTGGCTAAGTACTTTCTGTATCCACGTTAGTGACGTGTATAATAGAAAGGCCCAGACGGGTCAGCTCTGGCATGGCACGGACTAGTAGGGACAGACCTTAATTTGTTTATTACTTATTTTGTTTATTATGTACATATTTCTAATTATACCTAACCTATAATAGTAAATTACTTGACAATAAAAATGATAATGTCATAATGGTTCAATGCATACAAACCTTATTTATAACTTACTGTTTTGACGTTTAGTAAAAAGTAACTAATTTGACTTGACAGCTAAATACCCAATACGGCCCTGGATTTTGACAGGCGGCGATTCAAAATCTACACACGGTTGCGAAGGATCGCGCATGCGAAATCACGTTGTCATTTTAAACGGAGCAATCAGAAGTCAGGGAATTCGCGCATGCGTTCTACACAGACCAATCAGATTCGCGTACGCAGTTCGATAGGGTAACGAAGTTGTCAAATTTTAGTGTCAACTCATGGTAAGGCTACAGTAAGAACGAGATCACTGCGCGATGGATCGCGATACGTCAAAAAAATTGGTATTACGTAAGGATTTGCGATCATATCGCCTTAACAATTATATGCTGCGGAACTGAAAAATAGCGATAGTTTTGTTTCTAAGACTTGTGTATATGTGTTTCTTGATTTACCACTGGTTTTTTACAATGAAAATTTCTGTATTTATTATTTTCACAATGGCGGCCATTAAAAAAGGACCTTTTGAGTGATCGCGATGACATTTCTTATCGCGCCTTTTTCGCTGATCGCTTTCTGTCAAATGTGATACGTAATACCAATTTGTCGTTTTTGTGCGATTACCGCGCAAATTTTGCTATCGCTTTGCTATCGCGAGTTAGCTAATAAGCCTGCGGTATACCTCGGGACACATATCTTGGACCTAAGTCGCGAGACAAACGAGGGCCTGGCGCGCGCGCATTGTTTTGTAATAATCTATGCTTGGTGAATTTGAACTCGTTCACCGCAGTAGCACCCCGTGCTATCCTCAAAATACACCAAAGAAACGTGTACTACGCATTTAAAGCACATTTTATGCACATGCTTAGGTGGCAGACAAGCACACGGCCCACCTGATGGAAAGTGGTTACCGTGGCCTATGGATGTATGCAACACCAGGGGCGTCACACTCGTGCTGCCGACCCTGAAGAAACCTTCTAATGCCCTTCTTGAAGAACCCCATATTGTAGTCGCTTGGGAAAACCATCGCGGGGAGTTCATTCCACAGCTTGAGTGTGCGAGGGATGAAGTTCCTTTCATACCGCACAGTGCGCACCGTTTCCGGTCGCAATGTGTGAGGATGAACTCCCCGCCTATGACGAGAAAAACACACACAGTGAAGCAAAGTCTCTTCTGAGACTGAGAGGTTCCACATCGCCTGTGAGTATGGGATTGCCGACGAGCCTCAACGCCCGTTTTTGTACCGAGTCGAAAGGGTCAAGCTGGCACGCAGGCGCTCCGGCAAAAAGGTGACAGCAGTACTCCATGTGGGGCCGAACCTGTGCCTTATAAAGGAGGAGTCGTTGCCCCGCAGTGAAGTACTGCTTCGCCCTGTTGAGCACCCCAAGTTTCTTTGATGCCAACTTGACCTTGTCTTCTAGATGACTTCGGAATACCAATAGGACGTCGCTGGAGATATCGACACCAAGAATCCCGATACAGAGCCTTCTCAGCGGTGAATACACATACTTGTGTCTTGGTAGGGTTGAATTGGACTAAATTTAGTCATCCCCAATCGAATACTCCAGAGAGAGTAGTCTCAATTTCGGACACAAGTTGTTCGCGACTCTCCTCCACTTCCGACCTAGGGATATTTGCACGGCCCGTGTAATACGTGTCACCGGTGCTGTCATCCGCATAGCAATGGATGGAGCCATCAGACAGCATGTCATTGATATGCAGCAGAAACAAGGTCGGGGACAACACGGAGCCTTGCGGAACACCAGCGTTTATGTCCATGCGGTTCGAACAGTTTGTTCGCAATGACACTAAAACTGCTGAATGCATTTTGATGTGTTTTTTTTTGTTAGAGAGGTCTTGGTTAGACTTACAATCTTGTTTGATTACAATCGGTTGAGTAGAACCGGAGATAAGAGATGCACGTGGGCTGCGCCGCGGGCGGAAGGCTATTGGTAAATAAAAATAACTTCATTAATTATTTTAAGCTCTTTGAGTAACGACTGTATAAAAAAGTAATTGTTTACTTTTCTGTTTGTTTACCTACCTAATAATATAATTTATTTTAAACATTTCGTTATTAAATAAACAAAACTTTGGGCAAAGCAGAAGGGTTGTAATTATGCGCAATATTTCAGTATGACGTGCAAAATAGAAAGAGAATGTTAAACTTTGTTAATATACCTGTTTTATTAGATACTGTAAATAAATTATACTTCATGAGACGTCAGAATTACTAGATTATGTTGTGAAAACTTGCTGACTAATCGTTTCTAAGGGATTCGTTCACCTTAATAGTTACTTGAGAGATATGATGTAGTTATAGTGGTGCGGTGTATCAATCGATTAGGCGATAGCAAGCTACTGAAATTATTGAAGTGAATATAGTTTTAACCACGACATGAACAGTCATTGTAGGCAGTGAATTTGCTTCAGCCAAACTTAACCACAACACTCATAGGTACTTTTCTTGTTGGTTTCGTTGCCACAGCCTTGATATTTATAGATTGTGATTTGGTCGATGTTCAGTGACCCAGTCTGACCAATGACAATCTCTATCGAGGTTGTTGAACTTATTGTCTTTATAACAACTGGACGTTATGCCTTCTTGGACACTCGGCCCAACATACCCAGTACTCGTCACAACGTTGTGCGCTTACAAAATTGCATTGCAGATCTGGGGTGACAAATGGAGCCGCCTGTCACCCTACCAGAAGCAGGCCGATGCGGCGGCACAATTTGCGCCCCAAGATAATACCTACCCGTGACGTAAACTTTTCATTAAAAGTATTAATCGCGGTTAAATATTCTCATAAAATGTATAACTTAATTTAGAATCGGTACTTCAGACATTACATTTATGTATAACAAACAATTTTCAACTCTTTGTTATATCGAAGTCTAAGACAAATTAAAGTGTACCGACAAAATGATGTCAAAATTATATAAAGTTATAAATATTTGAGGAGCTACCTGGCTCTACATAAGGGCCGTAATTGTCTATTATTATTGCTTATTAAAATACGCCTACTCATGAATCGTCACGTTTTGTTCATAATACTCACATAGTAATGATTTCGTTTAAACATTTCAGTTTCATCACAGAATAAACATTTCTGTGGTTGTTGTTGGTTTCATTAAGTATGTGGTTTCATTCATGTATATGTTGCCGTTAGAATGTGGAATCCGTTAATGTGCACATTAACTAGGTAATCTGCACATTATCTAATACGATCAGTTAAAATGTAAAATAGTTCAAAAAGCTCATATTCGCACTTTAC
This sequence comes from Eilema depressum, assembly GCA_914767945.1. Taxonomy (NCBI): domain Eukaryota; kingdom Metazoa; phylum Arthropoda; class Insecta; order Lepidoptera; family Erebidae; genus Eilema; species Eilema depressum. The sequence continues at coordinate 924,593 of OU612018.1, forward strand.
CCAGTTAGCTTCGTGCGGTCTCGGTGGCTTAGTTGTCAGAGCGTTCCCCTTGTAAGGAAAAGATCGCGGGTTCGAGTCCCGCCCAAGGTCGATTCTCTTTTCTCTTTCTAAATCGATTTGAATAGTTAGGCAAAGTCTCAATACTCTGACCAACTGAGTTACCTGGACACCTGGCATTGGCAGTCTGTCCCAGTCACCTTTTTCAGGGCCCATACCATGAACTCTTAAAACAGGTCAATAATAGGGAATATGCACGTAACGCTAAAATGGACAAAATATTTTTATTTGTAATCTTTATTGTTTATAAAACATACTTATACAATTTTTTTATTTTTTTTTCAATACTTGATAGTGAAATTTAATAATCAAAAAATGGATTTTTTGAAATTCCCTCGCAAATTTTTAAAACGCAACGCTATTGGTGAAATAAAATGTGACGTCAAAGTACAGCCGATGACACTGATGACAGTTCGCTTCGCTGAGTTCGCAACAAGTTGTTTGTTTACTTTCTAGTGTGTTGTTACGCGATTATTCCATATTGAGTTGTTAGTTTTCTGTGTATAAACAATTATTACCTAGTAAAAAAGACTAAATACAATGACTGAGTCCGGTTTTGTCAAAGGACAATCAGATAACCTGCCGAAAATTGATGTCTTTATGATGACTACATATTTCGCATCTAATTCGGATTATACGTCTACTGAACTCAGAGGAGTTAAAGCTGCGAGGTAAATAAGTCGTATATATTTAATACATGATCTTTTCCATGGTTCTAATAAATATACCATAAACATAACCTGAGTAAATAACATAGGGAGCTAATGTTATGTTATAATACTTTACGAACTTTTCGTAAACTAAATTATGTTTTCGTTGATGTGTGTACTATACTTGTAAGTAAAAAATATTATGCTCCTGCTCCACTATTTCAATGTACCTATGTACTTACGTTAAAATGATCTTCACAGCAGTATAAAGGGCTCAAACACGATACATTATCTCTTCTCATTGCCTTGCACCACTTTTTCCTAATACTTGCATCTCTCGGCATAAGGAAATATACTTTGTCGGGTGCAGTTTTCGTGTTATTTTCGCACATAGGAACGACACAATTTTTATAATTATCTTTTCTGTGCTTCTCCATGTCCATGCTAATAAGTTGATTTTGTAACTCACTGTTTTTATTTAACTTTTAATAACTTTGCGTTGTTTACAGTTTAAAGTTGTTGATTTTGTTGACATTTGACTGTTGACATTATGGTTGACATAGTACCTACGCGTCTGTACTATGACGTCACAGAAAAAGCGCGCCAAGATGGCGCGTTTAAATCGCCCGAAAATTATGGTGATTTTAAAATATTTTTTTTAGCCGAATGGTTAATATTTAGGATGAGTTATATTTATTTTTAGTAATGTTATAACTAGTAGAAATGTAAAAAAAAATAAAAAAAATACATGCATATTCCCTATTGAACTGCTGTCAGTCTACCAACTGCAAATGTCACTTTGTAATCCCTTTGTAATCCTATATATTTATATGACTTCAATATTTTTATTTTAATCACGTCTGACATAGAACATCAACTGGTCTACCGATAATTTGACTAGTAACTGACAGTTGCCCGATGACGAAGGAATAAGGGAAAATAAAAAAACTTTTAAAACAAGATTTTCTTTAAAGATTCTGCTGTATTAAAAAGATAATAATAATTTTAACTAAGGGTTGTGCTGATTTGAAAAGCTTGTATCGCAAAAGTTTTTCTCTATTTTCTGTTTGAGCTATAAGCTTTTTAAATTAGCACAACCCTTAATAAAATTATTATTATCTATCTAGTACGGCAGATTCATTAAAGAAAAGCTTGTTTTAAAAGTTTTTTTTATAAATAATTTCATTTTTCATTTTTTAGTTTTATTAATAGCATGACTAAAGAGTGTTTATCAAGACCAACCAAACGAACCTAAACACAATTACTCTTTCTTGTTTAGTTCAGAAATTCACATCGGGGGTCATGGGACCAGATCCTGAACACCATGTAATACCAGAGACATTATCAGGACCAAAAAAATGAGCCCAAGCTCGGTAAATTTATCTTGTTTAGTTTAGGAGTTCCTATGGCAGGTTGAAGTTGAAGGTTCAAACTCCATCTTCAGACCCTGAATATCATGTAATACCAGAGAGTTTGTTACGACTAAACAAATGAACTCAAACTCGATAGGTTTATCTTATTTTGTTTAGGAGTACCGTGGAGCTGGTCTGATGGTCTGCTTCGTCTGATTTGGATGACAATGCATTGCATGCATGCATGCATTAATATGGATTAATGCATGCATGCATGCAATGCATTATCATCCAAACTAAACGTGTTTGAAAAATTTCTTCAAAATCGGTTGAGGGTATCGGCTTCAAAATCGAGTTGCAAGATTCACCCGAAAAAATTACATACATACATACATACTTTACAAGTTAAATAAAAGCTTGTAAAAAAAATTGATAATTTTATGTGAAGAGTTGTGATTAGTTACCACAAAACTACAAGCTTGTTTACTGAAAACATTGAATTGAATCAAATTTTGAAGCATTTATTATGCTAACTCTAACCTCTCCTGACTCTAACCTCTCCTGACTCTAACCTCTCCTGACTCTAACCTCTTCTGCTCTAACCTCTCCTGACTCTAAATCGATTTGAAAATATTGAAGCCGATTTTATCGCGCTTCTCACTAGGCTAAACAATTTCTAAAATGTTTCTATAATTTCGTAACTAAGTAATATAATATTAAGCACCTAAAGTTTAGACTTCAAAGATATAATATTATTTAGAAGTTGCTTCACGGAAAATATCAAAGTCCAACCACATCACAATTAAACTGAAAAGGCAATTCTAATGGAGTTGAATAAAATGCTCGGAGAAGGATGAACAAGTAGTAGGTAAGAAGAATTCATCTACCTGGTTTTAGATAATGGTGTGCTTCAAAAAAATCTTGATTTTTTTACGATGGGGTAATACTTTAAAGCATTTTTTTATACGATATGGATACGACATATGTGCAAATACTGAAACCGCGAAGCATCCTGGTCCGTAGGAATAGAACCAAATTAAATTTAAACTTAAATTCCCTGATTTATAAAATCCGAAATTTTCTAACAAAATAATTATTAAAATAAATGTAGAAAATGCAACCACTTGTATAAGTCATTAAATAGTTTCATCCATTGCTTTAAAGTCATTGACTGTGTCATAAGTCATTAATAAATACGCACACACCTTCACACACACACACAACAACTTCACACACACACAACAACTTCACACACACACACAACAATAGGCATAGTAGGTAACTTACTTGAACAGCTAAGCGGCAACATGCGATTCTACAGAGTGCTCAAAGTTGTTCAAATTCTATAAAATTAAAACTCTAGTTTCTGCCCTTAATACTGGACCAATTTTGTTCAAACTTTTCCTGCTTGAAGCTTAGGGGGTACCAAGTATATGGTTTCAATTATTGCCTAATGTCGTATCCATATTGTATACAGGACACGTCAATTTGACTTCACTCACCTAATAGTAAGCTAAAGGCAAATTCTCGGAAAAGAGGATCACCATTATAAATATAAATAAATAAATATTCTACAACATTCTACACAACGCTATCTAGACCCATGGTAAGCTTAATTAGCTTGTGTTATGGAATCTAGAATGCGGATATACATACTTAGATACTTTTTTTTTTTTTTTTTTTGTAAATATGTCCATACTTATTATACATAGAAACACCCAGACTAATGCAAATATTTATATTCATGCATACAAATATTGACTTCGCAGTCAATGAAAAAGTTCAGAGAAAAAGTAACTTTTTAAAATTAATTTTTAATTTTAAAAATGTGTTCTATTTTCTTGTGGCAACTTGGAATACGTTAAGCAACTACCAATGGCGACTGCACAAAGCTGATTCTGTGTCACAACATACCTAAACCTATACGTTTATTCCCACAAAGATATTCACACCTGAATGACTTGCTCAACGAATTGTAAACTCAATTTGCCCGTTCAGATTTAAATGGAAATACCTGGAATAAATCATGCAGGGTGATATTTTTGTATGAATTATAAGTATACGTATATGTGTACAGTACACACATACTCGTAATACTTATGTAAAACATATATATATATATATTTTTTTTATATAGGACACGTCAATTTGACTTCGCCTCGCCTGATGGTAAGCTGAAGGCAAAGTCTCTGAAAAGAGGGTCACCATTACAGACACGTACCATGTTACAATGGTGGCACTCAGCTTGACGGCTTCATCAGGTGCTTTTTCACGCCCCGCTCAAAGGACCCGGGACTGTAGGAGGAGGGAAACACGTGAACTGGTAAGGAATTCCAAGACTTAATGGTGCGGTAGAAGAAGGAGTCACCGAACCGCTTGGTTCTCGATGGAATATTCACACCGTATGCGGGTGGCATCTAAGCCCTGCACGTGCCCTATATAGGAAAGGAGAGGGTGGGATTAATTGGAAGAGCTCATCAGAACATTCACCGTGGTAGAGACGGTAAAATACCGCCAAAGATGCCACATCTCTACGCAATTGCAAAGGCTCGAGGGAAGGCTCGATATAATAATATGTCAAACATAAATAGATATATACATACCCTGTGTCATTTTTAGTACTTAGTTACAATAGTGAACCAATCGATTGTGATAAACTTTCACGTTCGAATTATTGTTTGTGGAAATTAACGTAATCATGGTATACTTAGGTACGAGTAAGTGGTCTGTAATAGGACTTAGACTACTTTTTATCTGGGGAATAACTGTGGGTTACAGACTGTACCTCACTGCGCGTATTTTACCTCCGCTACTGTACAGAAAAATTGATCGTCAAGACGTCCACGGCTATATTCTATCATAGAATCGTTTGCCACAGACAGAGAATTCCTTCTTAGATGTTGCGACCAGAAATGGTGCGAAAGAAACGTCATTCCGCGCTTGCTTAAGCTGTGGAATGGTCTCCCTGATGTGGTTGTTCCAAGCGACGAGGCTAGAATAAGAAGTTTTTCAAAGACATTGTTAGCAGCATAAAGATAAAGCCCCTGGTTTTGTATACCCACGTCTATATGCCATGATAACCACTTCCCATCGGGTGGGTGTTTGCCACCCAAGTGGTATAAAAATTATACCAAAGAAGGTACATACTGTAAAGCTAAATAAGAAGAATATTAACCCATTATGGACTAGCGATCCCGTACGGTACCACTTTTTCGCGCGTTTTGTTTTGTCATCCTGAACCAACGGATGATGCGATAGATACACTTAAATTGGTGCAATCGAAGCGAGAAAGTGTGCGCTATTATTCGATGACCGGTGTTTGACAGTTATTGTCTTCATTTGAGTGTAATTGATTGCAGAAGTGGATGTGTCAATTTTTTTTCCCAAAAATGGATAAGCTTTTCAAGTAAGTACCTATATTTCTTTAGTTTTGTAGTTATGCGATCATTTTATTATGATTATATATTCTATAAGAGTGCTTCGATTGTGTGAATCAGTTACATTAGGCCAGTTTAAAAAAATGGTGGTAATATGGTTTGCTAAAGTTGCTGGTACCATATGGTACCGCTAGTCGCTTACCGTGGCTTTCGAATTTTTCACTTTTTTGGAAGTTAGTGTCGTAAAAGGGTATAATGTTGTAGTTATATTTTTATAACATCATTATAAATACGTAACAATAAACATAATGTGAATGTTTTCCAAAGTAAATTATTTTTTGTTGTTATTTAGCTGCAATTCGAGTATACACAAAACTATTTTGCTGCTATTTTAGAAGATTATAAAGAGCTTGAGTTTCACCAGATCTACATAGCAGCTTCAGAGCCCGCCGTGCGCTTAGACGAGGATTCAGAAGATGAATACACTGGTGCATTCAGCAACAATCTGAGTGGTCGGCAGCTCAGCGCGCCTTGTTGGTATTGTTAGCGAAAAGTACATGAAAAAGACCTCGTCGTGAATGTCGACCACGTAATGTATATTCACCTGAAATTCAGCCTCGAAACAAGATCTCAGATCAAAATACTTCTGGGGGCGAGGACGTGGTCGTATTAGTTCACGTGTTACTGGACGTGGAGCAGTTTTAAGGCTAAGTCATCAAGCTCCAGTTGCTCCGGTGATGATACAGATAGATCGGTTGATGAACCTGCCCGAAAAACGCAAGACTACCAGCGCGTACCTGAGTGAAAGGAGGTCTATCAAAGGAGTTACCTGCATTTTCTGAAGGAAATGTGAAAAGTGCGCTTTAGAAAATTGCTCATCGCGAAGAAGATAGCATTGCGTGAAGTGCGATGTAGGGCTATGTGCTGCCTGTAACTATCAATTCCATACTATGTTATTGTAAAAATATAATAAATAACACATTTTTTACCTTATGCTGTGTATTTTATTTTCATTCTTGCAGAATATACTTAATAGTTTACCAATAAATGCCAATGTTAAAATTAGAATGTTGCTACGGTAAGAGACTAGCGATCCCATATGGTACCAGCATATTCCGTGTGAACTAAGCCTTAGATCAAATTTTAAATGCTTGTATCATGTTAATTAGGCCCTAATCAAAAACATACTAAGAGAAAAAAAAAATCGGGGACCTCAAAAAAACTCAGTCCATAATGGGTTAATATGAATATAATAATGAATATAGTCTGATATTAAGTATCTATTCAGTAATCTTTTGATGAATAAATAATTACGTAGAAACTAAGTATCAAAGTAATTCATTAAATAGTTTCAAGTAGCTTTTGAGTAGGTATCTATTTTAAGTTCTTATTGTAGCATGAATTTACGTAAACCTCATAATGAAGTTTATTGAAATTTTAAAGTACCTAAGTATTAAAATAAAAAACCCGACTGCCATTGAATAGATTGAAATATATAATTTGATAGCAGGCGGTACTCTTATGCCAATCATAAACCGAAAGAAAATTAATGTACCGCCTGCTATCAAACTTATTTCAATCTTTTCAGTGGCAGTCGGGTTTTTTATTTTTTACTCATTTGTTTTATTTTATACTTTTTAGTTATGATATAACATGTATATATTTTTGTTATCTCCTTCTAACTCCCTTCATTTTGATAGGTACACCTACTCGATAAGTTTGAGTGAAAAAAATTTTTGCCAACATACGTTTTGGCACCAAAATCCGCCATTTTGATTCTCTATAAATTTTAGTATACCTGGTGTCATTTACACAATCATGACGAATCAAATGACTCCTTGCATGTCAAAATCTGTCAAGCCGTTCAGGCTGTAGGTCGTGCCAAAAAATGCACATACATACATACATAGTCTCGAAAATGAACATCTTTGATAGTTTTATAGATTAAAGATTGTTGGTTGATTATTGATTTTAGGTAGGCCGATAAATCGTCCTTGGCCGGGAGGAGAGGATATCTACGATAATCTCACCTGGAGCAACCGGCGGCCCGCAGATGGCGTGCGTTTTAGTCGGTTCAAGATCGACATAACCCCTCCACCGGCTCCGGCGGAGGGGTATGGGGATGTTCTCACGATAAAAAAAAGAATATAAATCATCCTAACTACCGTTGACATAATTTTAATAAACAATAGCTGATTGCCTCGGGTCCGCCCGTGTCAATGCGGTTTACAAGACTCTTGGTCTTGCCTCTGGTTCTATTCAATCAATTGCGATGAAACTTACTCAAGGTTTCTAAGTAATAAACAAAGTAAATAAACAAATAGATAAACCGGAAAATAGACAGGCATTCAAAAAGAAAATATTTTTGTGTTCAGTATCGTTATAAATATGACATAACACATGTATTTTTATACAATAATGTTAACGGGAATAAAAAATACAAGTATTTTTTTAAATACATATTATTATATCAAATATTTATGGTTTAAAAAAAGTTTTTGTCACAAGTTTACACTTCCCCAACTACTGCCCTGAGACCCTCAGGGAAAAAAGAGTTTCGGATCACCCTGAATTTAAATATACTGTGTCCCCTTACTTCGCTGTGTATGGTGAAAGTGTGAATGGCTGCATGTTTTTATTTAAATGCTTTTTTTGTTTGTTGTATTATATTTATTTATCTATATATGCTTTAAGCTATAACTGCTACTGTCGTGCCTATTGCTATGGGAATGATTCCTGTTTGTGTTCCATAATCGCGTATACTTTAAGTGCGTGTTGATATGCTAAGTTTCACTATTTCTTTTGGTGCTATTTTATAATCTGAAGGAACAATTACGTCTATTTATTGAGTGTAGGTTTTATTTCTGATCTTGTCCGGTCTATTGTGTGGTATGGTAACATCTGTCTGAACAGGTATTTAGGTATATCCCACATTAGTTTTGCATTGTCTGTTTCTTTATATTTGCGGCTGAGTTAAAGCTTCCTACCACGAGATCTACTATTTTAAATTTATGTACCTACTGTATGTGTAAACTTAGCTAATGCCCACCAGATGTACTTGATAATATTGTTATATCTTGCAGTATCTAAGTGCTGGCCAGCTTTTCGCAAACCGAGACAATGTGGTGTGTTGTCTCAGCTTTGGTCATTGTTGTACCTACCTACACCTAATTTATATTCTGTAATTAATACATACATGAAAGGTTAAGGTGATTTGTAAATTGGAACATGTGAAGCTATTTCTCTGCCTGACTGGGTCGCAAAACGAATACGTGTATGAAATATTATTTCGCCACATAACCATACTTACAGGCTGCTTAAGCTTAATGATGCGACAAATTGGTCGTTAGAGTGAAAAATTTCTGTCATTTATAACTTAGGAAGACTTATCGTGCGGTAGGTGTACTTATTAGAGTTAGAAACTTGCTTCTCTGGACGTATAGTGTTAAGATTTTTTATCATTTTAAACCGACTCCAAAAAAGGAAGAGGTTCTCAAATTCGATCGCTATGATTTTTAAGCCAATTATGAACCGATTTTTATAATTCTTTTTTGTATGTCTGTTGGGCCAGGGGCTCTCGATACATATCGGTTCTGACACTAAAATGCAGGACTAAATCCATATCCATATCTATCCATACTTAATATTATAATTGCGAAAGTAACTCTGTCTGTCTGTCTGTTACGCTTTAACCACTGAACCGATTTTGATGAAATTTGGTATAGGGGTAGATTAGACCTCGAGAAAGGACATATTTAATAGGCTATGTTTGGTCGCGATAACCGACATCCACGCGGGCGGAGCCGCGGGCAAAAGCTAGTATTTATATATTCACGTTTGTAAATCCCTAAAGGGGTCCGTTTTGGTGTATTGACACCTACATTTCAATAACTATGATTTTTGGTCCTAGGTAATAGAGTCTATAGCCGAAAAGCGGGCACTTTTGGCACGGAAATACCGTCGTGCCCTACGTCCTACGAAAATATAGAAGATATTTTCGTTTGCTTTTCTTCGATGAGAAATTAACATATGATTGCTCGAAGCCCTTGTGAGCAGAAACGTACAAAATTCGTTTCACATCATTATTTCTTTGCCGTGTAAATATTGAAGTACAAACAAATATTTAGATTTTTTTTAAATGTTTTTCGTTTGAATTGTATCGTGTAGTCGTGATATGTGAACACTTTGATCAGCCTGCTGTGTAAAAAGCTCAATATGTACTTGGAATACTTCACTCTTCATCTAAATTACTAGATAATTCCCGCGGTTTCGCTCACGTGGATGGCGGTTATTATGACCTTTGATCATATTATATCCTACTAGCATTGTCCGCAGCTTCGCCCGCGTGGATGTCGGTTACTGCAATCAATCATAGCCTATGTCCTTTCTCAAGGTCTAATCTACCCCTATGCCAAATCGGTTCAGTGGTTTAGGCGTGAAAGCGTAACAGACAGGCAAACAGACAAACAGACAGAGTTGCTTTTACATTTATATTATTAGTATGAATTTTACTCTATACTCGACCAATTACAATCAAACATATATGTAAAGTCCGACCAATAAAATAAAAAACCTGTACTGGGGGCGCCAAAAACACTATGATTATGACAACACTAAGTATAGTGATACACATGAATTACATAGGCAAACCCGCATGAACCCGCTATACATATAACGACCCAGATTATAAGGAGAGCAAGTACGAGTTGCAGCATCAGCGCCCCGTGCAGCGAGCAGCCTCGTGCATTCGCCTCGTGCCGCACCGTCAGCAGATTTGAGAATCGATTGCATCAATACGCGAACTGATTTTACATCTTTAATTAAAATAAAGATACTTCACTTCTGTTCTAGCATCGAACGTAGTCGTTAGTATAGTTAAGAATGTAGTTCTCATATCGAACTCATTCGCTTAGGTTAGTAAGGTGTAATGTAGTTCTAATATCGAGTACATTCACCTTTAGGCTAGTACGGTGTAATGTATTTCTAACATCGAGTACATTCACCACCTTTAGGTTAGTTAGATTTAATTAAATAAGTATAATAAATCTCGTTTAAGTGATTCTAGTTTCCTTCTTGTACCCTCTGGCTGCGGAAAACGTAATTGGCGCAGTCGGTAGGATATTCGAGGCAGTGCGCGGCGCGGCATAGGTTTCCAAAAATCGTTAACCTGGTGAGTGCTGACTCCGATAGTCGCTGTCGGTATCTTAATACCTCATCGAATATCCAGAATCTACGTGAAACCGCAGGGGAGGTTATCCAGACATTGATAGCACAGGAAGGATCCGGAATATAGTATAAAAAAGAAAAAAAAACTAGTTATATAAAACGAATTTAATTTATTACCTACGAGAGCTGCAGCCATCAAAAGAAGGGAGAATAACCAGCTATCGATACGCAAGAAGAATTGTATTTGTAAGTACTTGAAACTTTTCTAAACTGTTGCTTCCTTTTCTTTCCCTTACCAGTTTTACCTAGTATATCAAAATTTTTAATGACCAGTCTAATGTAAAGTTTTTTTTTATCTATAAATTCCATAACCATCTCGACGATTAAATAGGATTAGATCAGTTAGATGGCGCTCAAATAGACCTTAAAGATAATTATTTAATAACTGACTGTACTAGAATCCCTATTCACCTGTACCAATATAAATTACCCAAGTTTCAGGAAACAATTCCTGGTAACTCTACATCATAGTTAACATATTAAAACTAATTTACAGCTCTGAACAGATTTTAGATCTAGACTTGAGAGAATACTACCTTATAATAAAACCCGGTTACTATTATACAGGAAAAAGAATAGTTATTATATTCAAATTACCAATAATCTCTCCCACCAAGTTCGATTTATACAGATTAACTATAGTTCCCAACAAACTAGAATATAGTTTGATCCCTCCTTATCCCTTCCTAGCAACATATGGTAAAAGCTTTTAAGTACATTAGAGGCTGAATGCCCGAAGTTGAACCAGTATCATCTCTGCGAGGAAGAGATGAATTATCCAATGGGAGAACTTCTCGACTGTATCCAGGGAATCATCTCTAATCAGCCCTTAATAACTCATGCGCTCCAGTCAAGATCACTACATACTAGTCAAGATAAAATTATAACCCAGCCTCCGCTGCAACGGAAAAATTCCTCTGGAACAATTTATCACACAACTATACCACTCTATATAATTATAACTGGCACAATCATAAGTATCTCAAGCATCATAGTTCGCCGGTTCTGGAGAAAGAAACAACAAAATTCAACAGAAAAGAATCCCAGCGTCCAACAAAATGAGACACATGAAGAACCTGGAAAACCGACTATACCAGCAATATTTTCACTGAAAGTTGGAAAATAATTGCTTTTCTGAGGGTGGAGGAATTACATAGGCAAACCCGCATGAACCCGCTATACATATAACGACCCAGATTATAAGGAGAGCAAGTACGAGTTGCAGCATCAGCGCCCCGTGCAGCGAGCAGCCTCGTGCATTCGCCTCGTGCCGCACCGTCAGCAGATTTGAGAATCGATTGCATCAATACGCGAACTGATTTTACATCTTTAATTAAAATAAAGATACTTCACTTCTGTTCTAGCATCGAACGTAGTCGTTAGTATAGTTAAGAATGTAGTTCTCATATCGAACTCATTCGCTTAGGTTAGTAAGGTGTAATGTAGTTCTAATATCGAGTACATTCACCTTTAGGCTAGTACGGTGTAATGTATTTCTAACATCGAGTACATTCACCACCTTTAGGTTAGTTAGATTTAATTAAATAAGTATAATAAATCTCGTTTAAGTGATTCTAGTTTCCTTCTTGTACCCTCTGGCTGCGGAAAACGTAATTCATGTTAAATGCCAAGTATACAAATATTTTTTCAACACATTTGCTTATGAACAGGCTTTTATTTCCCCGCAATTAAGCACGGAATGACACCTAATATAAAACTGTGACTTTTTCATTGCTTCTTCTTCCTCCTAGCGTTATTCCCAGTGGCATCCGAAGCTTTCAGCTTGGAGTCTGGGGTCCGCTTTTACCAGTCATAGCTACAGATTTGGCTAGACCTCGATATTTTCCGTGAAGCGATTGCCACCTGACCTCCACGACCCAATGTTAACATTAGGTGATATCGAAGCTTTGCAGCTAGACCGGCGCTAGTGAACGCGGCCGCTACGCAGGAGGCGCGGGTTCGATCCCCGCTCAGTGCAAATATTTGTGTGCATGAAATATGAATATTTGCATTGGTCTGGGTGTTTCTATGTATAATATGTATGTATTTACAAAAAAAAAAATGTATCTAAGTATGTTTATCCGCATTCTAGAACCCATAACACAAGCTAGTTAAGCTATGCTTACTTTGGGTCTAGATAGCGTTGTGTAGAATGTCCTACAATATTAATTTATTTATTATTTATTTAGGGCACCAACTACCCGTAACGACTGCCATAGATGTTCTTATGGCAACCGGGACCGAAGGCTTAACGTGCTCTCCGAGGCACGACCAGACCAATGCGAATACCCATATTTAATACACACAAATATTTGCACTGAGCGGGGATCGAACCCGCGCCTAGTGCGTAGCGGCCGCGTTCACTACCGCTACGCCACGAAGGCTGTCATGTTTTTCATTGCTATTATTCACAAAAGTGAGTTATAGACTTACAAGGACTGGGCACAAATCACAACACAGTAGTATCCGTATAATAGTTTACTGCTTGGAATGGTAAATACAAGTTAGACATACAGTTACATTACACTATGTATAGAACAGGGACCACGCGATATTGTTTTTCGGACTGCATAAAATTCTTGTATTTTATGCCTAACAGCACAGAGATCAAAATAATCGAGCATGATTTTCTTTTTTGCGTTAGGCTTATTTTTCTTAGGCGTAGAAAATACATTTGACGTTTGACCTTCTCTTCGTATTTTTATTACAGAAGATCGGGATATACCTAAAAATGTGAATAATAATTAGTCACAGTAAAATCAGTAGTTTAGGCCAATTTCATTGCACGTACTCTATGATGTACTACCCGTCATGTTGACAACAAGGTCCGTGATGTTATTTAGAGGAACAGAGTCCAATCCTTCCTACTTTTTATCCGACAAATACTTTGTTATATTATAAATTACTTTTCTTAACTGGCTTTTAATAGTTTTCGGCATATTACTATAGTTTTGTAGTTTTGTAGCGCTCTCAAACTCAACAACACGCACAATTGACACCACACTGACAGATGACCATAATGACATTGTATAGATTGTTACCATATGAAGAAATTAGTTCCAATAGTTTACCGCAATATGGCGAGGTATTTTATTTTACTGGTCGGGCTTTACTAAAGATTTAAGTCTGATCGAGACCTATCTTGTAAAAAAAAACCCGTATCGAAGTCCGTTCAGTATTTGCAACACCAAGAATTTTAAAAAGACCAGAATAGTTTTATTTAGCGACTGCATTCGGCAGCTAAGTCGTGATATATGTGTAGACTACCGCCCCAGCACAGATAAAGATTGTTCGATAAAGTTCCTTGAAGTTTCTGTAAGCCTGGTACTTCATGTTTCTGTTAGCCGGGTCGCTGATCCCGTTCCCGCGACCCACAACTACCTGGGATCTAAACTGCCTGTGTTATTAGACTATACTCGTAGTATATCTCAGTTCCAAATTTAAACTTGTTCTGTTTGTAAGTTGTTGTGTGAAAGAGTAACAAATAGGAAATCGTCCAACAACAAACAACGACATAACCACAGTATATTCCTTTTTATTCTATGACATAACCTCAGTTGGGTTATTGTAATAAGAAGGCGGAAAAGTAAATATTACAAGGAGGATAATAACGATGTTGAACATGCATTATGTAATTAGCATCGTAAAATGCCAGTCATAACATAACATAAAATGAGGACATAGCATTATAATGACGAAGTAATTAACTATTAAAGCTTAGAAAATTCCTCAAAATTGAGGTGTTTTGGCTTGCATGCCATTCAAAACAAAGAATTATGGTATTCTATCTATCTCTATCTCAGATAATTAATGGAAATATGTATTTACAATGTATTAAATATCTACCATATTAACTTCACAATCAATAAATACACTTATACAATAAATACACAAGATCAAAATATAATCTTAGATAGGTACTCAATTATAAGTTATTCATCAACAGTTGTGCAATAAAATAAGAAATTGACAATGATATTGTTATTGATAAAAACTGAATTAAACAAGCAGAAGGATACTTGTCTTGTATCTTTGTCTTACTTAAAGTAGAAAAAGAGACAGAATTACAATCGGTGTTGAGAGTAAAATGAGTGCCTTACACCGGCCTCACAACCATTCAAGTTCAAGTTTGCAATGTAGTCTTGGTGGGAGAAAACGTGAAGTTATCATTAAGTGCTGTCCATGATTTGCCTAACGGTATTCCCGTATGCGCACATTCTTTTGTATTGGATAAAGTAGCGAAAGACTCGAGTGAAGTGAGTCAATATAACAACACGTTTTCTTGTTTTTGTTTAGTGTTGAACGTTACCTCAACCTAACCGGTTGTTGAACTCAATTAACAGTGAAATAGTTGAACAAAATGTACGTGTACCTTGGATTTTTAGCTGTGATATTAATAATAAATCAAGATAAACATATCAAACAAGATAATTATATATCAAGCACATCTAATAATAATTATGATGGTCCTAAATACAAAAATTCATTGAATAACGAAATAGAAGTGAATAGTTACTGTGAAAGCAGAAATTGTGTGCTAAGATGTTGCCCTGATGGTAAGGATTTAAACAGTGAAGGTACTTGTAAAGAATCAAGTCTAATAACTAATAATCAGTTAATACGCGTCTACAAATGGGATGAGAGGCCGCTGGAATCAAACGTAACAACAAAAACAAAAGTTCAAAAAGCCCTTACAAACGATGACCAGATTGCAGATTTTGACATAATAAAGGTAACTTTAATTATTAAATATTTGGGATTGTAATTATCTTATTTAGTAATGGTTTTAGTAAATAGCTATCCCTATCCCTACTAATATTATAAATGCGAAAGTAACTATGTCTGTCTGTCTGTCTGTCTGTCTGTCTGTCTCGCTTTTACGACTAAACCGCTGAACCGATTTTGATGAAATTTGGTATAGGGGTAGATTAGACCTTGAGAAAGGACATAGGCTATGTTTGGTCGCGATAACCGACATCCACGCGAGCGGAGCCGCGGGCAAAAGCTAGTTATTAATAAGACTGCTTTCATTACAAGAAGTCGAACGTTCGTGTTTGCCGTGAGGTTCTCGGCAGAGTAGAATTTGGGCCACCCCATCTCTTCCCATACGGTGTGGTACAAGGTGGCTAAGGGATAGGGCTGTTTAACATCAGACAGATATTTATAGCCCAGACTCATTCTCAGATGTATGGCTCGAGTCAACAATAGTGCCCGGAAAACGGCAATAGGCTCACCCCCTATTACGTGGGACCTAACAATGATTGGTGAAATGTGGGTGTTAATTCATACTGCCTAATGCTCCGGCGATAAAGGCGTCATTATTATGTATGTATGGATGTATGTATGTCACTACAAAAACTCATTAAGAGAGAGCAGCCACGAATGAGGATAAACTTATAAAAACTGCTGTCGGGTTTTACCCACAGAGGTTTTACCAGACATAGCTTCAAACATAAAAGTTGTGTATTTCCTTTACATTTTTGAAAAATTTTTGGTTATTATGTAATTAGATAATGATGAGAAGTTGTGATTCGAAAATGTATCTGCATTAGTATTATAAAACTGAAGAATTTCCTTGTTTGGTTGAAAGCGCTAATCTTGTTATATAAATAGTCCGTTTATTGAGTTTTTGTATGAGAGAGAATTACTTGAAAACTAATAAATTACGGGCATATTATTATACGAGTTTAGATGCAATGCTGGTTCTTATTTATTATTCTCACAATTTGACACATATACTCGAAGCAATTGGTTCTACAAAATGTTTGCGTAGTATATCATGAGCGAAGCCGGGGAGAACCAACTAGTATATAAATATAAGCTGATCATAAATATATCATACACTAGCTTTTACCCGAAAGCGGAATTCTGAGCCCGTCCCGCAACACGTGGGTATTCCAGAATTAAAAAGTAGCCTACGTGGTATTCCAGACTATAGTCTATCTCTGTACCAAATTTCAGCCTAGTCCATTCAGCGATTTGACACATTATCAAACATCCAAACTTCAATGTACAGAAAACATTCTCGTTCTCGTTTAACCGTACTACCTTTTAACCCACATTTTTTGAGCTTATGTAGCTTAGTTGAGGCACCAAATTCTGTCTTAAAATATAGTATGAAACATAATTTAAAGCTAACATAGTATAGCTAAAAATTAAAAAAGTAACTTTTTCTTTACAGCACGGATTCCTGAAAATTAAATTAAAAAATAATACAGATCAATGGCTTGGTGCGGCACCTTTAAATTATTGTGTCAACAGCCGTCTCGCCACTCTTATGAACAAGAACAACTTAGCATTCATTTTCAACTCAACCGAAGACAATAATAAGAAACAAGATGCAGACACTGATCATACATTTAAATATATTGCAGCAGGTAAGTCATTTGTAGCGACTTAATCTAAAATTGCTATTTCGGGTAGTTGAAGCCCTAAAAGTCCGACTAGTCTAACTACAAAACTTTGATATCGCTAATTGGTTGCGGAAGTTAGATAGCAGTCGCTTCACGGAAATTATCAAAGTTCAGCCGCATCACAGACTTGAAAGCTGAACCAACAGAGTTAGGAAATGCCTCAGAGAATCATAATGATGATAATCTAGACACCATGTCAATACTTAAGTAATATATAATTATAGATTTAAAGAACAATACTAAATTAAATAAACAAACCAGAAATGATTACTAACATAAAACAAAATATTTGCAAACATAATGCGTCGTGAAATTCCTCTGCATCATCACCGACCGGTAACGCTCCCAGAAGGCTGGCCGCATTGCCGGTAATATTAGACCGGATAAAATATATTCTGTGTGTATTTTGATTTTCGCCACAAGAGAAGGCATAAATTAGCAACGGAAGTTGCTAATATTCTCACTGACCCCTTCAGCTAAGCTAAATAGCTTGTGTTTGAAATGGGTTCACGTTGGTTTTGTACTGAACAGGATTTGAACCCAAGACCTTGAGTATTGATTAATTCGAGCCTTAAAAAATGTCGTGATGTTCTATAAAAGTGATATTTGTTTCAGGAATGATCGCGTCGTTACTCCTAATCGGTTTTATAGTTTACCGTATGAGCGCAGTGCTGCGGCGAATATTTGGCTTGGATCTATTGGCATTTTTATTTACACTTATAGCTACTTACATAACAACTATAGTGCAACTAGAAGCTTTACAAGCTCGCATCATCTCTTCGACTGAGTGTAGAATAATAAGTGAGTTTTCTGTGTATTTTTATTCTAGCTCTAATAAAAACAACAACAAAATTACTAACTTTTAATTATTTTCAGGCCCATTGGTATATTTCTTCGTTTTATCCACTTTCTGTTGGTTGAATGTCATGGCTTTCGACGAGTGGTGGATGGTTAGGTATGTTACTGATAATACATTATTATTATTCCTCTTTGCTATACTGTGTACAGTCGACAAAGAAGATACGGTTGCACCTTTACACACAACTTTATATGAAGAAGAAATATTATATTTTAAGAGAAATAATAAAAACCTACAATTTAAAAATACGAAAAATAGTGCCTTATCGGTATTGGGTAAAGTGACCAAGCTATCGGTGTCGAGAGAAAGGAACTTCTTCTCTATGCGTGCCGTGCCCGAACGAGCTGCCCACAATCTCAGCGAATTGCATAATGGGAATCTCTTTAACGTCCTCAAGGTTCAAGGAGATGAGTCTGTTAACGGAAATATTACTGAAATCATACCCTCACTGCTACAACCCTGTTACACAAGTATTTGTACAAAAAACGAAAATACCTTTTTTTTTCTTTTTATCGTGCGAAAAATTCCCACGGAGGATCCCGCCGGAGCCGGAGGAGGAGGTTATGTCGAACTCGAACCGACTAAAACGCACGCTGTCTGTGGGCCGTCGGTAGCCGGAGATGAGATTGTCGTAAGACGAAAATACCTAAGTGTTCTATAAAAAGAAATTGTGAATGAAACTAAAATAGATTCTCTAGAAATGAAATGTTCCAAATATAGAGTTTCAGTCTTCATAATAAGTAATACTTTATTTTTTGCAGGAATGCCAGAAAAAATTCTGTCGAAATCAACAGAGAAGTCGACTCTAAAAAGTTTATACGACTTTGTATATACGGTTGGGTAATTCCCCTTTTGATGACGGTAGTCGCTATATTTGTGAACTTTTTACTGAAACTCGAAGTGAGGCCGCTTTTTGATAGCTGTCTAACAAATGGTTTGTATGAAATTGCGAATTAATATAATTATTAAAATTAAGTAATTTTAATTACAATCTTGTTTATTGCACAAGAGCTCCGTAAATCTCGAAATTTTCCTTCAAATTATGAATTTATGTGTTTCACTGTAATAAAGATTGATACACATAATTATGCGGTGCGGTGGAGATGGTAGAATTATATTAAAAGTAAATCATTCACACGAGAGAAGGAGAAGGCCGTAACATAAAATATGTTTTACAAGTACACTCGTTAAGGCGCTTCCTCGACTAAAATGTGATTGAAATTATATTTTTTTCCTTTCTGCCATGTCTACCACAGTCTCTTAAAAGAAATAGAAAATTAAAATTAAATTAAATTTTACTTTACTTTCACAGTGTAAATCCGAGTCGGACCGTTGTCGTCCGTCGATATTTGTGTACTTATAAGACAAGTGCAAAATCTAAGAAATCTATACTATTATATAATTGTAAAGTGTGTCTGTACATTGGAGATATTTAAAAAAAATACTTGGGTTATGTTATGTTATCTATCGATACTGAACACGAAAATATTTTTTTTGAATTTCCTGTCTGTCTGTTTGTCTGTTTGTTCGCGATGGACGCAAAAACTACTGGACGGATTTTGATGCGGTTTTGTTTGTTAGAAAGGGCTTGATCAGACTTAAAATCTTACGTTTGTTTGATCGCAATCGGTTAAGTAGAACCGAAGATATGAGCAAAGGTCGCGTTACCCAAAATGCTCGCGGGCGGAGCCGCGGGCGGAAGGCTAGTTAAACAAATAAATATATCGACTGCAGTAAGAGTTACTGTTTGACCCAGTTTGACCATTTAGCACTAATATCCTGTCTATCTCGACGGATGCTGACGGCCCAATTTACACTATGAAAGTCATTAACGAAGATTATAATAATGGTGCTAGAGATGGTGGTGGCCCCCCTGACCCTTGCAGAAACCGTACAAAATGATGGAAATTTATTAATGGCATTTCTAAGGTAGAAGACAATAAACGAGAACTTTAATTCAATCCAAGAGTTTGTTACAATATTCCCACAAAGTTTTTGATTGAAGATTCCCAAGACACCTGCTCTTTTAGTAAGGCACGCTAGGCGGCTTTCTTTGATATCTGAGTAATTTCGAATGTACTTTTATATTAGCTGAATCGATTTTTTTTTCCAAAGACTATTCATAAGTCCCAAAAATTTCCAGCTAAGCTAAACTGATTGTGATTTTGCTTCAATAGATTTACTATTTTGAAATATTTTATCATTTTCAGATGCAGAAGCATTCATGTACATTCCGATAGCAACACTGGCAGCCATGAAAGCCTTGTCGCACTTGCTTAGGTTGTACAACATTATGATGTTGGAAGAAAAATACGACAACCTCCTGGATGTATATAAAATTATGATAAGTAAACACAGGTATTTATTGAATCCATGAGATAATAAAGCCGGGTACTCACTTGCGAGCCGTAACCGAACTACGAACGTAAGCGTGATACAGTACGAGGTTCTAATGTGTACGCTTGTAGTTTATGCTCTACAGTTTAGGCTCGCGACGTCGCCGGAACGCTCCACCGAGCGTACTCATTTTTAGAGCTGTAACTGTAACCAAACAGATACAGTAACGAGGTTCTAATGTGTACGAGGAGGCCACTGACAAAAGTGACAACTGACAAGCTGGATTAAAACCGACAATCGTTCGGCTCGTTGCGAGTCGCTCGCGTAGCGTTCGTTGCAGGATCGCGAACTACGTACACACTATGTTTTTGGTAACAGTAACGGTTACAGTTACATGCAACGTTACGGGTTCGGAAATGAGTACGTTGTTAACGTCGGCTCACTGCAAACCGCACGCGTACCGCTCGCTGCAGGTTAGCGAACCACGTACACACTATGCTTTTTGGTTACAGTGCATGCAACGGTTACGGTTACAGCTCGCTAATGAGTACCCGGCTTAATAATATATACAAATATACGATTAAGAATATTTTCTTCCTATTTCGACACATGCTAAATATTTTTTCTAATGTCTGAAGAGTGTAAAATGTACAATCATTACAATATTACAGGTATGGTGTCCACATCAGGCTGTATCTTATAATCACAGTGAGCGGCTTGTTGGAGTTGATGCCTTACATGCCCAGGATCATGTACTACACTATACATGCCTACAATATTGTCGTTGGCGTCTCATTCTACGCCATGTTCTGGTATGAGAGATCTACATACGACGTTCCTATTACCTGGTAAGATCTCGTTGCATTTCTACATACCGAGTGAAACGGGGTGAATAGAGATAAAATGGTTGTTAGATTTTTTTAATAATTTATTTTACAAAATGTCAAGTAGATAAACAGATATTTGATAATTTTCTCATTACTACATTCAAATAGTCCATAGAGTCCCTTAAAGGAATATAACTACAGAATTTATCTGACCATTTTATTTCTATTCACCCTTTGATCGCTATTCACCCCGTTTTACGGTAATTCCAAATTCAAGTTCATTTATTGTCAATAGATTGTTAGGGTTCCGTAGCCAAATGGCAAAAAACGGAACCCTTATAGATTCGTCATGTCTGTCCGTCTGTCTGTCTGTCTGTCTGTCCGTCCGTATGTCACAGTCACTTTTCTCCGAAACTATAAGGCCTATGCTGTTGAAACTTGGTAAGAAGATGTATTCTGTGAACCGCATTAAGAATTTCACACAAAAATAAAAAAAAAGCATTCAATTTTGGGGGTCCCCATACTTAGAACTGAAACTCATTTTTTTTTTCATCAAACCCATACGTGTAGATAGGTCTTTAAAAATGCTATTGAGGTTTCTAACATATTTTTTTTCTAAACTGAATAGTTTGCGCGAGAGACACTTCCAAAGTGGATAAATGTGTGTCCCCCCCCCCCCCCCTCTAACTTCTAAACTAAGAGAATGATAAATCTAAAAAAAATATATGATGTAAATTGCCATGAAAACTACCACTAAAAATTGGTTCGAACGAGATCCAGTCAGTAGTTTTTTTTTAATACGTCATAAACCGCAATTTTCGCCTTTGCTGCTACGGAACCCTTCATGGGCGAGTCCGACTCGCACTTGGCCGAATTTATTTTTATTAATTTGTGCTTTACAATCTAAAAAATGTGAGGAAGTTTTTTTAGTAGAAGACCATTTTCATATTTTTAAGACCTAATAATAAACTTATCTTTGCAGGTATGATTTTTGCGAGAATTTTAGTGAGTGTTATAGAAAAGCCACCGGAGCTGTTACAGTGAGATCGACAGTCAGCGACATTATAATAGGAGACAGAAACAGTGACGGCCTTGAGAGAAGAGTCAATACTTCGCAGGACGTAGAAAACAATAGATTTTAAACACCAGGAACAATTACTGCAAGTATTGAAGTATAACATTACTTTAATATCAATTTTGAAGCTAACATGAGCAAGCATGGAGCTTACAAGAACAGTTCTTTTGTGTCCTTCAAAGGCATTTGAACTATGAATGTAAATCTGGGAATTCAAAGGCCATGGTAACCGCTTTCCATCAGGTTGGCTGCTACCTAAGTGGTATAAAAAATTGGGTATATGACAGTCTAGTCAAATAAGATACTTTTGATAAGTTATGATAGCCTCTCTCGCTTTTTTGTGACAGCCTCCGTGGTATTTATATGCATGAATATGTCTATTTGCATTGGTCTGGTTGTGCCCAGGAGAGCACGTTAAGCCGTCGGTACCGGTTGCCATGTGACCATTTACGGCAATCGTTACGGGTAGTTGGAGCCCTAAAAAGTTCGACAACTAGTCTAGCTGCAATGCTTCGATATCGTCCAGTATCACTATTGGGTTGTGAAGGTCAGATGGCAGTCTCTTCACGTAAAATATCGAAGTCCAACAATATCCGCAGTTAGACGGGTAAAGCGAACCCCAGACTCCGAGGTGAAAGCTTTGGATGCGACTGGGATTTACGCTAGGATGAAAAAGAGGAAATGATGTTATGAGGAAATTTGCATGTGATAAATTTAATATGGTAATAAATATTTGGTAATAAGTAAATGGGGGTGGATGATTAAAAATAAATAAAAGTGATAAAATAAGAACAAACAAAACTTTTTCTTTACTATTTCACCATATTTTAACTATACGAAAATACCCAATTAAGCAACAAGGGTAGTGGTTATTGTCAACGCATCTACCAAAGGTCTCTGAACATCTAAGCTCATTGAATTCTAACTTTATTGAAAGGCTTAATCACCCTAGGCAATTATGCCCACTTAATTAAATAACAATTGTGATGTACATACAGTGCCCAGTTGAATATAATTAGTGGTATATAAATTATAACATGGGTTGGAAATGCACATTAGGAATTAGAGAGACAGAAAAATGGTAGAGGCCACACGAAATTCAGTGGTAGCACAAGAGTGACGTCCCTTTTGTTACACAGGTTCATAGGCCACGGCACAGAACAGAGTCACGGTAACGTTTTTTTAACGTTAACGCTATTTCAGAACTGAGAAAAGCTCGTTGCTAAAATGACGTAAGTCAAGCGTCTCATTATGCAACGTAGGTGCTTTGATTATTGCGTCGCATTTCCGTCAGATCCCTTACGTAATATATTTATCAGAACAAAATATTTTATTCCCGGAAAAAAATTCTGTCAAAAACACTTTTCCTTCAGGAAAATAGAGGATTTAATGGCATCATCTTGGGAACGAACCTTTGCTGTAATGCTATACATTATAATAACTTCCTCTTTATTAAGTGGGTCAGGAAGAGAAGTAGGTCCGATAATAGATAAAATTCTCGACGTTTTTATGTTATTTTAATGAAATTGAATAGCCGAAGCTCATAAATTAGTCAAGTGAGGTACCGCGCTATTTTGCACTGTCTGTTGCGTAATAAAAATGCGTAAAAAAAAAGTAAATGAAATTCCTATTTCTTTTAGAAATGTTATTATATCTCTAACGATTCATCATCGTCCTGGCATAATAAATTATTATACCACTTCACATCACATCTTTCAATCAAAGACTCAACCACAGGCAGGCAGTCACTCGGTGTCAAATGACTCGGTGGCTCAGTGGTCCCAGCCTCTTACAGGGCGAATGCTTGCGCGGTCGCGTGTTCGAGTTCGTTGGCCTCAGTCGTTTCTCTTTTTCCTATTTTAATCAATTTGAATAATTGGTTTAAATTTTTACTGCATACAACACTTGTGGCGCCTAAGGACGCTGCGGCAATCTCTTTCAGGTATCCATTGGATGGAAAAAAGAGTTGGGATCCATGTTTGGGCAATATGGTGTATATTGTCAATTTCGGTACCTAACAATATCTTAGACACAATTCACAGTGTCAAACTAAACATTATTTTATATACCTACTAGCTGTCCTGGCGAACTTCGTACCGCCATATTTTTTTCAGCCCGTTTCTCACCCTTTAAACCTTCCCTGGACACCCACAAATATTTCAAGACTAAATTAGCCAAATCGGTTCAGCCGTTCTTGAGTTATAAAATAACAACAAAAAGTGGCATTGATTTTTATATATTAGACTAGCTGTCCCGGCGAACTTCGTACCGCCATATTTTTCCCGTTCCCGCTGCACCTATTTTCTCATCCTTTAAACCTTCCTGGACACCCACAAATATTTCAAGACTAAAATTAGCTAAATTGGTTCAGCCGTTCTTGAGTTATAAAATAACAACGAAAAGTGGCATTGATTTTTATATATTAGATTATAAGTATAGGTATAAAAAAATATAATATTCTCATAATATTCTAGTCATTTGGAAAATAAATGTGTACACTATTGAACATTATTGTTGACTACGCCAAAATGGAAGAATCTGTGCAAACATTTTGTTTTGAATCATTGCCAAATAGCTTAGGGCGATAAAATATTCTCACAAATCTATTTACACGTTTTTGGCTTAGAATTTACAAGTAGTCATAACTTTCTCGCCCCAGTTGGTGTTCAGAATGACAGCAGACAAGTAAGCCCACAATTCTAATATTAAAGGAATTCGAACTGAAATTACTTTTTAAACGAAATAGGCACCAGATTGTTAGCGACATTAAATTTATTTATTTATATTATTAACTAGCCTTCCGCCCGCGGCTCCGCATCTCGGTTAACGCGACCTTTGCTCATATCTTCGGTTCTACTCAACCGATTGCGATCAAACAAACGTAAGATTTTAAGTCTGAGTAAGCCTTTTCTAACAAAAAAAATCGCATCAAAATCCGTCCAGTAGTTTTTGCGACCATCGCGGACAAACAGACAAACAGACAGGAAATTCAAAAAAATATTTTCGTGTTCAGTATCGTTAACTTAACATAACCCAAGTATTTTTTTAAATATCTCCAATGTACAGACACGAACACTTTACAATTATATAATAGTACAGATTATATTTAATTCATATACAAGATATTTAAAATACAATCAAATACTAAGTTAAGTTATAAGTTGAAAGATTTAGAGAGTCCTCCTTGAGTGAGTCTGAATTCTCTGAGGTAATACTATAGTATAACTATTATAGAACAGCTTATATACAAGTACAGCTACTAGTCCCATCAAAGTCATGAGATCAAAGATATTAGGAGTAATGTGGGCGTACAAAATATGTTGTGTATGTATTGTGGGTATGCGTGGGCAATTTTGACAAGAAAAGACTTAAGTTAAACGTAAGAAAACGCTATTTTTACGCATTTCCTTTTTGTAAAGGTTTTACTTATGTTATATTTTCTCTGTAGGTATGTAAAAACAGAATATGCGATTCACTCGGAATCCAATTTCGAAAGCAGTACAATCCTAGCGAAGTCGACTGTAATGGGAACAATGGCCATAATTTTGAAATTATTAAGTTGTCAGGTAGAAAATAAAAAGTACGTGAAAGTTACTAGATGTGCCTTTGCCTCATTGCAACTACACACAAGTTTTCTTGCATACAAACCCTGTCGTGATAATGACGAATACAAAATAAAAGCCGCGTGGTTCCCGGCAGAATAGAAATTGGGCCACCCCATCGTGTCGTATAAGGCGACTATGGGATAGGGCTGTTTAATATCAGACAGATACGATATGGATACGACATATGTGCAAATACTGAAACCGCGAAGCATCCTGGTCCGTAGGAATAGAACCAAATTAAATTTAAACTTAAATTCCCTGATTTATAAAATCCGAAATTTTCTAACAAAATAATTATTAAAATAAATGTAGAAAATGCAACCACTTGTATAAGTCATTAAATAGTTTCATCCATTGCTTTAAAGTCATTGACTGTGTCATAAGTCATTAATAAATACGCACACACCTTCACACACACACACAACAACTTCACACACACACACAACAATAGGCATAGTAGGTAACTTACTTGAACAGCTAAGCGGCAACATGCGATTCTACAGAGTGCTCAAAGTTGTTCAAATTCTATAAAATTAAAACTCTAGTTTCTGCCCTTAATACTGGACCAATTTTGTTCAAACTTTTCCTGCTTGAAGCTTAGGGGGTACCAAGTATATGGTTTCAATTATTGCCTATATGTCGTATCCATATTGTATATATAGCTTACACTCAGCCTCAGATGCATGGCTCAAGTCAACAATAGTGCCCGAAATCCTTTATGCGCAAAATACCAGATTCGCAAAATACCAGATTCTCAAAATACCAGATTCTCAATATACCAGATTCTCAATATACCAGAAGTACACTTAAATGCATAACTTGTACAATCGGAGATATGGGAAAAAATATTCCCGCTCCTCCTACCAATCGGAGTCGAACTCGGACCGACAAAAACCACACACCCACTCGGGTCTTTAGATGCTACCGGGGTATAATAAGACTGCTCAGAACATGGTCCGCACTCCCTGGCTGACACTGGGCCATCAACGGTTTGAGATGGCCCCCTCAGGAGTGAGAAGCATGGTGTCTCTATTGAACCCTGGAAAGGGAGAGGCGGGTGTGAAGAGGTCACAATAGGCGGCCGTACATGTAACCCTCACACCTGCTCTCGGCGATCAGCGCGCCCCCGCCTGCTCTCCACTGTGTCCTCTGGTGGAGGGACAGGTGGGAAGCCTCCGAGCAGCCCTCTACAGGGCCGGTGCCGTTGCGGCCGGCATTTGCCATAGGCGGCAGCGTCTCGAGACAAGCGCTGCCGCTTCACTCGTGACTTACTTCATACTTTTGTAAAATTTGTTAGATAAATAAAGAGATTTTGACTAACATTGTACTTTTAATTCTACATCAGTATGCATTTAAGGGTTAAATTATAATTTTGAAAAATGGCGGCACCATGTTTTGTTATTGGTGCCGATTCTGTAGTTTGACGGGACTAAAATGTATCCATAATTTAATCATCTCTTTTTCTTCAGAATTGAAGACAAAGACGGGATATGTTTGTATATAGCAACGAAATTGGCACCGCCGTCGGATGTGACGTAAGTCACGTCATTCATTAGGGGTAATCATACTATCTCGCTCAGAAATTGTTTGAAATTTTAAATATTCCAACCATGACATTTTAGAATTTACTCACACATCAACACAACCGTGCATGTGCACGATCTGTGTATGTTGTAATTACAATCCGACTGTTTATTACATTTTTCCGAGAGCTTCCGAGGTGTTGTGAGGTGACTACAGGCAAGAAAAGAGAAGGAACAAAATTGAATGTATTTTATTTAATTGTACCTAATAGCAAAAACAAAATAAAAGTACCTATACAGAAAAACTAAAAGTATCTTTTATATTCGTAAATATACTCCGGGGTGTGACAAGTAAGAAACGGTTTCTTCAAAATCGCGTTATTGTAGCTAAAAGATTTATACAACCGGTAACTGTAATTTTGTTACTCATACAATCAGAAAATTTAAAAAAAAAATAAAAAACAATTATAAAAAAATTAAAAACAATTATGAATAAAAACAAAAACAATTAAAAACAATAAAAAAATAAAATAAAAAACAATTATAAAAAAAATTAAAAACAATTAAAAACAAAATTAAAAACAATTATATTTATTTATTATTTTTCTTTATTGTTATAATTATGTTTAACGCTCTAGTAAGTGAATAAAATAATAACAATTTTGTTTTCGAATGTGCAAAATATGCTATATTGAGAATCTGGTATATTGAGAATCTGGTATTTTGAGAATCTGGTATTTTGCGAATCTGGTATTTTGCGCATAGGCCCGAAATAGGCTCACCCCCTATTACGTGGGACCTAATACAATGATTGGTGAAATGTGGGTGTTAATTCACCTCTGCCGAATCCTCCGGGGATAAAGACGTGATTTCATGTATGTATGTATAAAATATTAAAGAATTTGATGGCTTCGCTCGAAATTTATACGCGTACATATTATTTTGGCAATTACTTGTGTACCTATATTAGAGAAGATCAAAGCGAGTTAGTCAGTAGTAAAAGATTAAGGCCAAAGTAAAACTTGGTTTCATTTTAATTTCGTTGATTTGATGACAAGCAAGGGCTTGTCGCTCTTCAAATTGTATCACCCAAAGCCCGTTATTAAGGTCATTGTCTAACTTTTTTTACAAAGTTTGGATTTTCAAAGTCCAAGGAATTTCTTATAATAATTTTACTCTCAAAACTATTTTTATTTTTAAAGTAAAACACCCCAAAACATAATTTCACTTTTCTAACCTGGTGTTCAAAACAAGATTAGAGTTATTCTCAGTAGACAGTTTATCTGTAAAGGATTAGTTTATATAACTACGGTGACTCTGACTTGTTTCTGTTTTTGACCTTGGATGTCATGATGTACCTAGTACCAGAGTGTTTTCCAAGACAAAACAAAAGAGCCTACTCGGTCTAGGATTTCCCATTTTATTTCTTTCTAATCTATCAAGAAACCATTTTCTTGAATGGTATACTTTGTCTCCAACTTCACATTTATTATATTTAATAAATAATATAGTAAATGTGAAGGTTTGTGAAGGCATTTTGGACGTTTGGATTTTTAGATGTATCGACGTTTGGACGTTCGGACGTCTAGACGTTTGGACGTTTGGACGTTTTCACGTTTGGACGTTCGGACGTTCGGACGTTTGGACGTGTGGACGTTCGGACGTTTGGACGTGTGGACGTTCGGACGTTTGGACGTTTGGACGTTTGGACGTTTGGACGTTTGGACGTTTGGACGTTTGGACGTTTGGACGTTTGGACGTTTGGACGTTTGGACGTTTGGACGTTTGGACGTTTGGACGTTTGGACGTTTGGACGTTTGGACGTTTGGACGTTTGGACGTTTGGACGTTTGGACGTTTGGACGTTTGGACGTTTGGACGTTTGGACGTTTGGACGTTTGGACGTTTGGACGTTTGGACGTTTGGACGTTTGGACGTTTGGACGTTTGGACGTTTGGACGTTTGGACGTTTGGACGTTTGGACGTTTGGACGTTTGGACGTTTGGACGTTTGGACGTTTGGACGTTTGGACGTTTGGACGTTTGGACGTTTGGACGTTTGGACGTTTGGACGTTTGGACGTTTGGACGTTTGGACGTTTGGACGTTTGGACGTTTGGACGTTTGGACGTTTGGACGTTTGGACGTTTGGACGTTTGGACGTTTGGACGTTTGGACGTTTGGACGTTTGGACGTTTGGACGTTTGGACGTTTGGACGTTCGGACGTGTGGACGGTTGGACGTTTGAATGTCTGTTCTTCAATCACTCCTGGAATAACACAGGTTACTTTTTATCCCAGGAATAGGTTCCCATGGGCAGTGGGAACGGGAACCGCGGGCATCAAGCTACTAGTAGTACAAACTGAACAATTGTGTGTAATTGTATGCAAAATTAGATCTAATCAATATTTGATATACATCGGCTTTAAAAATCAGTTCACAAGTTGACTGCCTCTGTGGCGTAGCGGTAGTGAACGCGGCTGCTACGTAGGAGGCGCGGATTCGATCCCCGCTCAGTGCCAATATTTGTATGCATGAATATAAATATTTGCATTGGTCTGGGTGTTTCTATGTATAATATGTGTGTATTTACAAAAAAAAAGTGTCTAAGTATGTATATCCGCGTTCTAGATTCCATAACACAAGCTAATTAAGCTTACCATGGGTCTACGTTTTGCTTCTAGAGTATTTAGCGTTCATGTTTATTAGCTAACTATGGCGTTCAAAAATCAAGACGTTAGAGCGACATTGACGTTTTACAAAGTGGACATTATGCTAGTGACCCCTAGAAAGCGTTGTGTAGAATGTTGTGGTATATTTATTTATTTACGTGAACATACATGAAAAAATTGCAACTTGAATCAAATCAATCAATTAACCTATTGCAGTCCGATGACCTGCGAAAGGTGGGTGGGACGGACTGGATGCGGAAGGCGGAGGATCGGCGAATGTGGCGCACATTGGGAGAGGCCTATGACCAGCAACTTGAATAAAAGCAAATAAATAAAATTATGCGCTACACAGGATATACGACAATGCCAAAGATTAAGGAATATACATAATTTTATCATCCCACGTATACAACTATGGGACGTTTGACATTTGGATACAATTTATCATAATGTACGTACTCGTATACTCGCCGATGTTGCAGCCCACGCCACTTCTTTTAAAGGAGCAAATAATATTTAAAAAGATAAGAAAGATAGAAACATAATTTTCTGTGAAACTTTATAAAATTATCCTAGAATATACTCGTAGCCAGGACTGACAAGTTTAGGTAGGTATGTACATCAACTTTAAATTAATATAGTTATATAGGCTTAACTAGCGATTTGGGTCCGGCTTTGCAGAGAATTAACGCGCAAGTACCTGGTGATGAGAGAAATAGGTAAAATCATCTTTGAAGAGGGCTCAAAGTCAAAGTCTTTATTTCTCAAAATAGTGTAACACTGTTACAGCTTTTTGACGTCAAAAACTCTTTAAAACTAAGTTTACCACCGCTTCCTAGGCGCTAATGAAGAAGAAACGGCGCAACAAACTCCACTGCGGCATTTTAAGGACGTCAGTTTACAAAAAATAAAAGGGTTTCTTAAGACTAAAAAGGGTTTCTTAAGGCTGTATAATATAATATCATATCAAAATATGAGCTCAATAGATGCAAAACTTTTTGAGTATTCGAGTACAAAACAATTTAAATATTTATATTATAGATTACGAAATATACAAGTAATAAAATATAGGTAACTAGCAGCCGCCTGCGACTTCGTACGCTTGGAGTCCGTTTTACCCCTTTAAAGCTGGAGTTTCGTGAAATCCGTTCTTAGCGGATGTCTAATCCTTATAAAGAACCTACCTACCTTTAAAATTTTTGGGTGTTAAAGTTTCTGAGATTTCGTGATTAATCAGTGAGTAGTATTTCGCTTTTATGTATATAGATTAAATAGTCTCAATTAGGTACCTTAGAAACCGCTTCAAAGTGGTACCTAATTAGTGTTATTATCAGATCTTAGTATTTGAATGAATCCATCCGAGTGCTAGATACTTAACGGAACTAATGAGAAGAAAAGGTTTCACTAGTTCCACCGGGACTACTTCCACTGGAACTAGTGAGAACGACCGTTAATTTCGATACCAATTTTATTATAACTGAAAATAATATCAATCATTTAGAAGAATATTTATTAAATCTGAAGTTATCAATGACTGAGCCACGCTCCTAAACGCTATCACGTTCAACCGCCATTTCAGCTACGTTTTCATTCAGTGAGCTCCCAAGCTTTCCGCGTAAAGCACGTCCTGTGAAAGCTCCTTAAATTTTTTCCGAAACGTCAAAGTTACGAAATGTTATCGAAATGTTTCAGTATTTGTGTGTGTTTTCTATTCGTGGAATGATTATAAAATGATTAAAATGGTTGTAGAATGTTCATTAAAGTATTGTGATTTGTGTTTAATATTTCGATAGTGTCAAAATGTTTTCGAATTTAACTTTGAATGACTTCGCGGCGCTGCACAATTTGACTGCTTCTATAAATACCAGTTTTCAGTTTGGTGGGGAGCTGGATATATTTTTTCAGCCTGAAATTGTTCTTATAACTCTATATGTGCCCATTATTTTGTTATCCATGGCGGCTAACATTTTACTTATAGTGGTTGCAGTAAAGTGTAATTATACCAAAAGGTGAGTTATATTTATTACAAAATTGCATAAATAATTATGGCATTAAATGAATGCCTGTATTTATATTACTAACTAGCCTTCCACCCTGGGCTCCTCCCGAGTGTATCTCGGATAACGCGACCTTTGCTCATATCTCCGGTTCTACTCTACCGATTGCGATCAAACATTCATAAGATTTTAAGTCTGACCAAACCCTTTCTAACAAAAAAACCCCATCAAAATCCGTTCTTGCGCCCATCGCGAACAAACAGACAAACAGATAGGAAATACAAAAAAAATATTTTCGTGTTCAGTATCATTATTAACATAACATAACCCAAATATATATTTTTTTAAATATCTACAATGTACATACACGAACTATTTACAATTATATCCATACTAATCCATACTCCATACTTACTCCATACTAATATTATAAATTCGAAAGTAACTCGTGTCTGTCTGTTACGCTTTCACGCCTAAACTACTGAACCGATTTTGATGAAATTTGGCCTAGAATTTGGGTAGATTAGACCTTGAGAAAGGACATAGGCTACATTTGGTCGCGATAACCGAAATCCACGCGGGCGGAGCCGCAGGCAAAAGCTAGTAATACTCTTAGTATAGATAGATGTTTCAAGAAATTACTACATATCTTTTGGTACGTCACTATAATCACGAGGCATGTATGTCATCGAGTAAATAACCCTCCGTCTTGTATGTACACATAGTGATAGTTTATTAGAATGAGACGTAATTTGAGCTATCGCCAAAATAATAGGGTTTGGCAACAGACATACTATTTTGCTGACAAACGCTATGTAATTTTGCGCGACGTCGACGGGGTCCCTATGTTCGTGTAATAACACAAGTATGTTTATACTGGAGATTGATGGCGCTTGGTGGAACTTGCTAAACATCCTTAATATTATAAATGCGAAAGTAACTCTGTCTGTCTGTCTGTTGACGCTTTCACGCCTAAACCAATGAACCGATTTTGAATTTCGGTCTTTCGTACGTCGGTATTATGAAATTCGGTATTGTTAGCTTCGGGATTTTGATGTGTAACCTTTGTGTGCGGGTACTTTTAAAAAAGTGTATGCCAGCTTCAACTTTTTCCCAACATTTGGGGAATAATATTTAAGTAGCATAAACGTAATTATGTTTTATAAAATTAATAGGTATATACATTAGAGGTACAAAGTTAATTGTAATATAAGGATACGTCAAAATATAAAATTTCAAGTCTTTGAGAATGCCGTAAGGCGAAACCGGTTAGGTAAAAAAAAATGTGGAAAGTACAAGAGTGCTTTATTCAATATCACAGTATCCTAACACGAAGAGATTGGCGAGAGATCTGCGATTTCTCCAATCTCTTCTTACAAATAATATCTATCCACGACCGGGCGCGTGGTGTTGTATTCTACGGACAATAATAATCGGTATATTTGTCGACAAATTTACCATATTTTTGAAGGTCTATTGATGACAATATAACTTTACAGTCAAAAAATAAATCTCCAGTTAGAAAGTAGCTGATGAAAAAATTATACGACATCTTATATCGTACGTAGTCCTGTGATCTACTACATTTTCTATTCGTAGAAACTTGTTCTTAATATATTACATAACAAAACTTCACTGTTCCTTCGTGCTCACCTAACTTAAATAGGAATATTTTTTGGGATGTTTTGACCAAGAAATCTAATTAGAAAGTTACTTAAAAATAAAGTTTACGGTAAGAAGATAAACAACACAAGAGAGCTTATGAACAATTTCGAAAAATATTTTGTGTCTCATTAACATAATTATATTCAAAAAAGACTGTTCAGGATTTTATCAGTGAACAAAAATAATGTTGTTGCTTCCGGCTAACTTTGTGCAGGAGTGGGTGGGCATGGATTCACTCAGAGTGGTAAACACGGTCTCAGTAATACATTTTTGTTTATTATTCATTTCGTTCTCTCCATTCATATGTTAGCATTCGTCTGGCGAAAACAATTGCTAACTATAGCAACGGTCCTTCGCCCGACGCCCGGCGGGCGACCTGACGCCGATTTGTTGAACTGGGGCACACAGACTGTGAGATAGATAAATTCTTAAAAATCGACTCTCACTTAACCCATTCAGGTGAAGTGAGAGTCGATTTTTTAATAGGGGTTAAGTGACGTGAGTAAGTATATTTACAGCGTGATGAGTCTGAACTCT
Organism: Eilema depressum; assembly: GCA_914767945.1. NCBI lineage: Eukaryota > Metazoa > Arthropoda > Insecta > Lepidoptera > Erebidae > Eilema > Eilema depressum. The sequence goes on from OU612018.1 coordinate 958,762, forward strand.
TTAAAGCGGTCCTGTATTTACATTACTGTAGGAATAAGCTCTTATTTAGACTTTGGTTATTACCTGACACCTCTATTAGTTTCAATTCTAAAATGGTTCCGATAATAGCTTATTTGAAGGCACATTGCCACTTTATTTATAAAGTCAAGCTGCTCCAATATGTGCCGTCGTAAAATCGACTCTCACTAAACCTAAAGGGGTTAAGTGAGAGTCGATTTTTTAAGGAAAGGCCTAAAATTGTTTAGGATAATCCTTTTTTATTGTATTCATTATTGTCACAACAAGGATTGTATAATAGAAAAAAAAATAAAAAAATGAGGTGCAGCGGAAACGGGATATGAATACGCTGACATGGTAAAAAATTAAGGTGAAGGATTCCTTTCGTTCTATTTTTTCTTGGCAACTTTCTGTCATATTCTTTGTCATTTGTTTCCTTGCCACGTCTACTTTCACACAAATCATTCACCTTTTGCTCTGCCTCTCAAGTAGATACTTACCATATGTATTGAATGGTTTTCATCTTTAAACTGAGCGGCAAATTATCGTAATATAATTTTTTGTTCAAAATTCAGTTCACAATTTCAATAATATTATTTTTTATATTCAGCAAATTGACATTAGATTAAGACTGAATTCTAAACGATGTCCAGACACACGATCCGTGCAACCTTTACTTACTCTCATATAAAATGATTATGATTAAAACCACCTTTCGTTAGCAATCAATATTTGTTCAATGAAAGCTAATTTAAATAATAACTTCAAATAGAGCACAATTAATATCTTAGTAAGAGCAACGGTTCACTGCCTAATCAATCAAATTAAGTATTTGGCAAATTTAACGTGGGGGCTTTGTATGGAGTCTGTGATAAACTTCAAGGTGGAACAGAAATCAAATTAATGTTAAACGGAGAGTACTACGCTATTTATTTAGGAGATGTTTATTGGTTAGCATGAACTATATCTAAGGTGGCATAATTAAGGTAGTTAAGTTAGTCTAGTTTATACATACACTAGCTGTTGCCCGCGGCTCCGCCCGCGTGGAATTCGGATTCCGGTCCAACTTTAATGTATGGAAATCTGCCCGATTTATTGACATTTATGCTCACTGCTCCGCTCCCTTTAGTAGTAGCGTGATGTTTTATAGCCTATGTTACTCCCAGATAGTGTAGCTTTCCATAGGTGAAATTATTGAAATCGGTACAGTAGTTCCGGAGCCTATTCATTACAAACATACAAAAATAGGTACAAATCTTTCCTCTTTATAATATTAGTGTAGATGTAGATATATTCACACCTGTAAATCCCTGAAGGGGTAAGCAGAGGTGTATTAACACCCACATTTCACTAACTATGATTTTCGGTGGTGAACCTATTGCCGCCAAGCGGGCACTTAGTCACGGGCTGTATATTTACTGTCGGATGGAGAACAGCCCTATCTCTTAGCCTGGTTTATGTAAGGTCTAAATAATGTATATTGAAGAATCTCTACATACAGGATGATACGTGAGTGAATTGTATGTGACTGTACGTGTTTGAACCTTTAATATCCAATTTTATTCGGGACTACTTACTTTTTAAGTAAGTACGGCTCGGGATAACAGAATACGATATTACCTTCTTATGTCGAATTTAAATAAGTACATTAACAATTTACTTTTGATTCAATCAGTTTTAATTTTGATTAGCTATAGTTACCTATAAACGGGACGTGAAAAATCATCTATTGAGGCCTTCAAGATAGAGATCACCACTTTAAAATCAATGGCTACTGGAATATTGGTCCATATCTTCCTCACATCACATCAGTTTCCTCTCATTATGGGATATACAGACATGAGTTCGTAATGTAACTCCCAATATATTTTACCAATACGCAATGCTTTCTGCAGGTACCCCTGTGACTTTGACGGAATAAGATATCCTGTATTTTTACAGCGAGTTTCCCTATCTGAAAAGCAGTAAAAGCATCCCTAGAGAGAAAGCTTTTTAGGACATCATCATCATCATCATCATCAATCATACAATCACGCCTTTATCCCAAAGGGTTAGGCAGGGGTGAATTAAGACCTACATTTCACCAATCATTGTATTAGGTCCCACCTAGTAAGGGGTTAGCTTATTGCCGTATTCCGGGCACTATTGTTGACTCGAACCATGTATCTGAGGCTGAGTTTGGGCTGTATATATCTGTATGACGTTAAAATTAGCCCTATCCCTTAGTTACCTTGTAGGACACCGCATGGGAGGAGATGGGGTGGCCTAAATTCTACTCTGCCGGGAACCACGCGGCGGGACATGTCTAAACAAATGGGTTTCAAGCACGCGATGCTGTACACACTACCTTTTCTAAAAGGCTTGTGATCGTGTTCGAGAGAAAATTATTTATATTATCGTACAAATTTATTAAAATTGTTAAATCACTTGTGTTAGCACGTTTTGTTTACTATAGAAATCGGCATAAACTCTTTGCTGTGTATTCGATAGATATTTATTTGGTATTAAGTGTTATTTTAGTTTCTGGCAATACCGACTGTATGCAACTCTCTCTTGGCAAGATGGCCGAATAAAGGAAAACTGGGTTCGACTTGTGTTGCAATAATTTATTTATTAAGCCGTGTCTCTGCCCGTAATCGAACCTTCAATAAACATAACATTTAGTTTATATCATAGTATGCTGAGTTATATAAGCTGTAAATAATTATCTAGATTATGTTCATATTCAAGAACTCTTGTGTTTCGGAGTCAATTAGCATTTTGTATTCAAATAATTGCTTCTAACTGGAATAGAATATCGTAATCTTTAATATATAAAACTCTTAGTCCTGACTGACTGACTGATTGACTTAGAGACAACGCACAGCCTAAACCGCTGGTCCTAGAGACTTGAAATTTATAGAGAGTGTATGTTTTGATGCGTGGAGGTGTACTAAGAAACGATTTTTCGAAATTCAGACCCTAAGTGCCTAAAAAGTGCCAAAAACGTACTTTCTTATAACTCAAGAATGGCTGAACAGATTTTCATGATCTTTGGTTTTTTGAATTGGGCTTTGTCGCCGAATAGCAATTATCACAATTAAAATGTGGCAAATTCACGAAATAATGTAATATTAAAGAAAATACGAAATATTATGGCGCTAATATCGCTAGCAAAATTGTTACCATGACAACGGAACTAAAGTGATGGTGTCAATGCTAAGTTACATTTTGATCTGTCAAATGATAATATTTATAAAAATGTCACTCTCTGTCACGTATAATCGTATAATATGCAAGACTCAAAGATGCAAGAATGTGAAAAATATTGTGTAAGAGTTATGTACTGCAGTTTCTTTATTTAATTGATTGGAAATAGAAAAAAAACATATGATAGCAGCCTGCGATGATAGCTATCTAGAGCTATATAAAAGAATATACCTGTATATAAAAGAAAGCCTTAAAGTAATACAGCACATTATCATCCAGATCAATCCTCATTTACAAGCTCTCAAACAGTAAGGTATGTGAATTTAAATCTATTGACGCCGCCGATATAACACAAGGGGCGGCTTCATAGCTAGAAACAAAATAACAATTTATATCAATGGCTAGAAACGTTTCACCAAATAGATGAACGCCTGGCTTCTAGAAAACTTCACTTTCTTTCTTGATGAGAAGTATACTAAGGCAACAATAATAGAGATGGCAGAACACAATTCAATAACTTCCACTTATCAGCTGTGGGCTCAATTACTCAAGCACAGAGCACTTCTGATTAAGATGACAAAGAATATAATACAAAATGTTTATTTTCTTAATATTATTTTTAGATAATTATAAAAAAATTAAACCACCACAAATTTCAAGTATGTTGTTTTATTTGTATTCATTTTTGACGTATCACATAGTAATTTAAGTATCCTCAGCATTTACCAACGCATTGGAGGACGTCTTCAAGACGCTGGAGTAGTTACATCTCGCACCTTCGGTTCGCCGATGACATCATCATAGTTGCGGAGTCGCTAGAACAACGGGGCGAAATGCTGCACAGCCTGAATGGAGCTTCTCGACAAGTCAGCCTCGGTGTAAACTTGGATAAAACCAAGATTATGTTCAACGAACATGTCGTACTGAGACCGATTGCCATCGAAGGAACGACACTCGAAGTTGTTCAAAAATATTATCTACCTGGGGCAGGTTATCCAGCTCGGTAAAACCAACTTCGAGAAAGAAATAGCCAGAAGAATTCAACTGGGGTGGGCAGCATTTGGCAAACTACGTCGGGTCTTCTCCTCCCCCCTGCCGCAATGCCTCAAAACAAAGGTTTTCGACCAGTGCGTCCTGCCTGTTATGTTACCTATGACCTACGGTGACGAAACGTGGCCACTGAAGGTGGGGTAGTCCGTGACCTAAAAGTCGTGCAGCGGGCTATGTAGCGAGCTATGCTTGGAGTTTCTTTGAAGGATAGAATTCGAAACGAGGTCATCCGACATAGAACCAAAGTTACCGACATAGCTAACGAAGATCCAACTTTCTGTTTTGGAAATTAGTTTCGAAAACAGAATTATTATTCTTTCTTGGAAACCAGGTTCGTTAAAAGAAAAATAATTCTGCTATGGAAACCGGTTTCCAAAGCTTCGTTTCCAATCTGGCCGTAGGGTTGCAGAATAAGCAAGCTAAAGTGGCAGTGGGCTGGCCACATCTGCCGAAGGACTGATGGCCGTTAGAGCAAACGAGTCCTAGAGTGGATACCGTGAGAAGGAATACGGAAGGTGGGACACCTCCTAGCCAGCTGGACCGACGATCTGCGAAAGGTGGCTGGGACGTACTGGATGCGGAAGGCGGAGGATCGGCAAACGTGGCGCATATTAGGAGAGGCCTATGTCCAGCAGTTGACTGCAATAGGCCAATTGATGGTTTTTTGTATATCCTTAGCATACAACAGCAACCTTCATAGTTATGGTATACTGATGATATCGCACTGGTTGACAGGGCTCTTAAAAGCAGGTGGAATCTCAGTTCTAAAAGAGCTTAAGAACCTCTTTGATTCCGTCATCCAGCAGAACTTAACATGGAACTGTAGTGCGGTGGTACTGTTCTCCAAAAAAGGCTATAAGGTCTTGCTGAAGAATTATAAGACTCCTGAGTCATATCTCTATAGAAGTTTTGTTCTTGAGAATCGTCTTGAATAGTTGTGAATTCCAGCCACTGGAGCAAGCCGGGTTTTAAAAGGGTTATAGTGTTGCAGCTAATACTGTTGAGCAGATTATACAAAAGACCTGAGAGTATAATCAGCCGCCATGTATGGCATTTGTAGATTACGAGAAGCCTTCTGACATCATCTAGACCTGGGCATTTCTGGATTGTCTACGACAGTGTCGTGCTGATACGATATTTTCATTGCTGAGATGGTAATTTTAGATTAGAAGACGAAACCCAGAAAGAGATATAGGTACATCGAAGGGTCGACAAGGGTTGGGCAACATTGGGAAAATTCGTCGAGGTTTCTACTCCCCTGTTATGACTCATGGGGCCCAAATGTGCAAACTGACAGCATATGTCCCCAACATACGGTGGAGGATCGAGTGCTATGGCATACTTTGGGTGAGGCCTAAGTCCAACAGTGTACTGAAATAGGCTATTGATTGATTGATTGATAAGAACGAAATGTTAGGCAATAGTAATTTTTTCTTACCAGTCTTTTTCTAGCCATTTACTAGCTATTGGTATAAAGATACTAATAGTATTTTTATTTTGTTGTAGTATTCTAAAAATCTACAACTTTTTTGTAAGACAAGGCCGATGTTTCTTACAGTTTTCATTCAATATTTTGAAAAAAAAACACTACTGAGAGAGCGAAATAAGGTGTCGAAAGTTTATACAACAATTACTATTAGAACTATCGGGATACTTATATTTATACAACAAGTCCGTCAGTTTAGAAAAAAATACTATTGGTGATGGTAGTCGACATCCACGCAGGCGGAGCTGCGGGCGAAAAGCTAGTAATAAGATATAATATTTAAAGGGGGACGCAAATTCTGGGTCCACCTTCCAATAGCTATGTGTGTTATATTGATTGATAGGAATTTTTGAGCTGAATAAGAGTTTCTATGGCGCCAAGTTCCTAATCTTAGTCCGTTCAGAGTTATTGTTAATTAAACATAGTAGTTTTACAAGATTCAAAAACAATGTTAAGAAAATGACGCTTGACATTCGTGGGCTGCAGGATACGAGACAAAATGACCGAACCTGAATTATTAATATATCCAGCGACGTAACACACATAGCTATTGGAAGGTTTCATACAAAGCTTGACCGTCTCCTTTGTTATTGAATATTGTTTTTGGTATCTTGGTATTGTTATATATAATTATTACCAGTAATATCACTGAATACTTCGTCTTCTGTCAACAATTTGTCACCGCGCCGCCTTTGTATTGTGGATAAGTATCCCCCTCATTCGCACCAAGCTCTGGCTATATAATTATTATGTTTACTATGAGGACAACTAAGGCAGAATAAAACTGCTAGGCGTTTTAGTGTGTGCAAATTTAGTATTACAGTCAAGAATCTATACAAAAGAGAACACAGACAGCGAACATTCACAATATTATCATTCAAGATACTTGTTCAGTCCCATTGAGTAATTTGAGTTCAAACGTGCTTTGAAGTTTGCCGGATATAGCCAAAGTCAAAGTCAAAGTAAATAATCATTTATTCTGTATAGACCATCAAAACGAAACTTACAAAACGAAACGGTACTTACAAAACTTAAATTACATAACGATGCCTTTTACATCGGTTTCTTTCTTTACTAACTTTAGGTCAATTTTACTACTATCACTTATTATTTGATGTCTTATATTTTTTTGCGGCGTGGTTCCCGGCAGAGTAGAATTTGGGTCTCAATCAATCAAAGAATCAATTTCATTTATTCAGTTTAGGCACATAAAGTTTGTAAGTTTGGATAAATAAATAAATAAAAAATAAAAAAATAATTATGAACGACAAAATATTACAATTGTTTTTCAAGACGTTAAAAAAAAGAAGATAAATTATTAAATAAAGTAAAATAAATCATTTGAAAATGATTCTTTCACTGGTTCGGTAGTTGGTTCTACTGAGAAGATACCTGCAAGAAATTCAGAGAATTCGTTTATCCTATTTTTTAAAAAATGGTTTTAATACAATTTATAATGTGCGAGCAAGAAAGTGATTAGGATGATGACTCTTTCCATGATGTATAAGGCGACTAAGGGATAGGGTTGTTTAACATCAGACAGATATAGGCAGCCTGGACTCAGCCTCAGATGCAAGGCTCGAGTCGACAAAATAGTGGCCGGAATGTGGAATTAGGTTCATCAACGTGGTACCGAATTACAATGATTGGTGAAGTGTAGGTGTTTATTCACCTCTGCCTAACCCTCCCGCGATAAAGGTAATTATAATTTGTGTATGTATTTTTTTTTTTTGCATTTTCTCTCTGCGCTTCTAGGCGGAGCTAGGCAGTCAGATCTAGATAGCACTCTTCGAGCAAAATCGCCCAAAAAAGGATAGCCTCTTTTTTGCAGACAAAAAAGTCCCTTTTCCATTCCATCCCATTCCATTGCTCACCCACCATTGAGAAAATAAATCCGAAGACATCACTTTTTTGTCTGTGTGTGGGCATTGACACTCGTATTTCACCAGCTATTATTTTCAATCCTACGTAATAGCGATTTTAAACACTTAGTTTTTTTTTTATATCACTTATGTGGCAGACAAGCACACGGCCCACCTGATGGAAAGTGGTTACCGCGGCCTATGGACGTATGCAACATCAGGGGCGTCACACTCGTGCTGCCGACCCTGAAGAAACCTTCTAATGCCCTTCTTGAAGAACCCATATTGTAGTCGCTTGGGAAAACCATCGCGGGGAGTTCATTCCACAGCTTGAGTGTGCGAGGGATGAAGTTCCTTTTATACCGCACAGTGCGCACCATTTCCGGTCGCAATGTGTGAGGATGAATTCCCCGCTGCATGCTGGATGCTGCAGACGCATGCGGCAGATATAGCGTACTCATTACTTGTTAAACTCCGATACGGATTACCATCAGGCAAGGCAAAGTCAAGTTGACGTGTCCTATATAAAAAAAAATATAGATCTTTATAGATCCAGATAGAAAAAAAAATACTTAAAAAAAAAGTATTTTTTTTCTATCTGGAAAAAAAAATACTATGGTAATGTAGTACAAATTTTTTTCTAACTATTCAAATTGTTATTCAAGCTATTATGGTCGTTCACATTACTATTAGAGCTATCGAAATATTTACCATGTATTGTTTTGAGTTTACGATTTACTCCAGTTCCTCCGTGATCATACTGATCATGATGCTTGCCCGAAATATCGGAAACTCCAAACAGAACATGGTAAATATTCAGATAGCTCTAATAGTAATATTTAAATTGTATATCTAGGTAATATTTTTTGAGAAAAACATTTTTAATTGCACTGAATAGTAAAACATATTTAAGACTCCGTAGTTAAAACTGGTAAAGCGTAGGTACCCCAGACTCCGAGCTGAAAGCATCGGATGCGACTGGGAATTAACGCTAGGAGGAAGAAGTAAAAAATACTTAACTATAGAATATCAAAACACCAATATGCACGAAGAGATTTCTTTCAGGAACCAATCTCACCGAAATTTTAGAAAAAACTAGTGTAGTAAAATGAAACTAAAGGCTGACGGCGATAAAATATGGAGATTTTGTCTGAACTTTCTTAGATCGATGACAGTAGACAACATCAATAATCTCTAAATTTCCTTTGGGACACAAAGAGAATTGAAATTGCCGATCAAACTTATCTAAAACTATTTCTGTTTATTAAAAGTGGAAGTTTGTTCCGACCCATTTTTTATCGACAAAATATCCATCAGTATAAAATGTTATTACCGTGACCATCGATCGTCTTGGCAAAATAAATATGACTCATAGTGTCAGTTTATTTCTGAATCATGATCTGAACGGAATTTTATTCCAATGATTTTTTAATATGTAATTTAGGTACACGACAGTAAGCATCAGATAGATAGATAGATAATTCTTTATTTGTACACCGATAGATTTACAGTAGAATAAGTAGGCAGCATGTACTGTTATATCGTTTAATGGGCTGCCTTATCGCTGGAAGCGATTTCTTCCAGGCAACCTTCGATTTTGACTAGCAAAGTACTCAAAATGATCTTAATACCTTAGTATTCCGACCTTACTGTTGACTAAAATTGTTCTAATACACACATATAGTTCGGACAATATTACAATTTAAATCAATAAAACAGTTTAGTAGATATTAAGATAATTTTGAGTACTTTGCTAGTCAAGATCGATCCGAGTTTGACTGGCTGATTGCCTACAAACCGATTAAGAAAGAGAAAAGAGAATTGACCCTGGGCGGGACTCGAACCCGCGATCTTTCCCTTTCAGGGGAAATGCTCTGACCATTAAGCCACCGAGGCCCGCACGAAGTTTATGATACCCTGCACGCTGGATCAAAGTGGAATAGGAAATATTATAGAACAAAACTGATCCCCCAGGGTATCAAATACGGGGTATCCAACCGGAATCATCAAATCCATGCTGACAAACTTAAAGTTGCTTTTGGCACAATGGAGTTTACCAAAACAAAATTGCCATGCCCCAGGTGACCTGAGACGGTAGCTTTGTTGGTTAGGATACTGATGGAGAGAAAATGATACTGTGGATAAAATCAAAATAGGAAAATAAATCTTTAATCGCTTTTACCCGCCTGCCAAGAAGAGTAAAGGTTCAACCCCACCAAACGGACGGCATCGGAACGGATTTTACAATCTTTAAACAAAATAAATCTTATGTCACAGCATTTAAAGTTTATATTACCAAGTCACGCATGATAGCTTGACGTGCATCATGCCGCCGCACGTCGCAGTCAAGCTGTTGTGCGTGACTTGGTAATATAAACTTCAAACACTGTGATAATAAGATTTAATTTTGTTTAAAGATCGTAAAATCCGGGCCGATGCCGTCCGTTTGGTGGGGTTGGACCTTTATTGTCATGTAAGTTTTTTTTATATAGGACACGTCAATTTGACTTCACCTCTCCTAATGCAAAGCTAAAGGCGAAGTCTCGGAAAAGAGGGTCACCATTATAGACACGTACCTTGTTACAATTGTGGCACTATATTGACCGTTTTCGGTTTTTTGCTTTATTTGTGCTGTAAGACCAAGTGATTTTTTTTAGGTGGCAGACAAGCACACGGCCCACCTAATGGGAAGTGGTCACCGTGGCCTATGGACGTATGCAACACCAGGGGCGTCACACTCGCGCTGCCGAACCTGAAGAAACTTTCTAATGCGCTTCTTGAAGAACCCCATATTGTAGTTAGCTTGGGAAAACCACTGCACGGAGTTCGTGACTCTAGTTCAACGGAAAGTCTATAGGTTTTGATTCCTTTGCTTTGATTAACAGAAATCTGGAATAGTCGTTAGATGGAATTGAATGAATATCTCAGCCCTTCCCTTTTCCAATCAACTTGATTCAACCACACTGTGCTAATTGAAAAATCACTAATTACTCCGTGTAAAAGCATTACAAGTAGTGTTCGTGTATGTTGTATATATTATGTGGTATTCGTATAATCATGTGGTATGTTGAATCTCACTCATACGGGCTAATGATCGTAATCCAATACATTTAGCGTGGTTAGCAAATACACTTTACTCTGTGACTTTTGTACTAATGACAGTTCCTAATAGTATGAGAGTTGACGTCATTAACTCTGGTCTGATCAGATTCCTGAATGAGATGTACATCATTAGACTCGCGTTTAATTGGATAACACGAAATGGCTATGCTGCAAAGCTAACCTAAATAAATAAAAATAAAGCTAAATTCCATATTGAAAAACCGAAAAGAATCGGTAGGTATCTAATATTTTAATATTCCTAACATATTAGATACCGATTTAAAAAAAAATTAAAAACCACCGATCCAAAAAGAACCTATATAAAGTAAAATAATAACTATTACAATATATTGTCAATACTAAGGTTTAATTTGGTATGCCCTATTCCCCCCGAAGGTCAGACAACGGTCCCCCGACGAGACAAATAACAAAAGGGTCAATACTTAGGGTACGTCATAACATAATGTAATAGTTATTATTTTACTTTTTAAAGGTTCTTTTTGGGTCCGGTTTTTATTTTTTTATTTTATTTATTTTTTATTGCATGCTTTTTATAGGTAACCGCTTAACCGATTTCCATAAAACCTACTGTATTGTGATATATAAATTATGACCTTTCATTTGATACCCAACACGGGTATATTTGAAAACAATAGGTTTTGCATTGCCACTTTCACTCCTCATATATCTTTCAAATGGCTTAACCGATTTTTATGAAACATAGCTAAGAACACTCTCGACTACACCATCTTTCAAATTAAAGAAACAGAATCGAAATCAGTTTAGCCGTTTGGGAGCTACGATGCCACAGACAGACTGACACACACACACACACACCCACACACACTTCCAACTTAAAACACCACTTTTTTTGTCAAGGGTTAAAAATAAAGAATATTGAATATCAGTTCAATATCAATACCAATTACACGGTGGTGAACCGGTTCGATAAATAAACTCGCGGCGTATTTTACGTTTGATGTACCGTTTTGAAATAAATCAACAATGTTCCAAAGTAAACAAAACAATACTGTTTCATTTACATCAAATAGGAAATAATTGACTTACGCCCAGTTTCCGAAAGGCTGATCAACGTCAAATTAACTAATCGGCTGTTAAATTTCTTGTCAAGTAGCAATTGGGTTGCTAGAAGAATGGCTAAATAGTTTAATTTGATCATAGTGTTGGTTAACCAGCTATTTTAACCGAGAGACGATAAAATAAAACTATTTAACTGCCTATGTTTCTAGCAACGCAATTGCTACTTGACAAGAGATTTAACAGCCGACTAGTTAATTTAACGTTGATCAGCCTTTCGGAAACTAGGCGTTAGTGTACTATGACGAATTTGTAAATGATAACTCTTTTTGTATAATATTGTTAATATTTTTTTAAAGTTTGACTATGTTTTGTTATTCATATATATTTAACTAGCTGTTGTCCGCGGCTCCGTCCACATGGATGTTGGTTATCTGGACCATACATAGCCTATGGTCCTTTCTCAAGATCTACGAGTAATCCACCCCTATACCAAATTTCATCAAAATTGCTTCAGTTGTGGCAAAGAAAGTGAAAGCGTAACAGACAGACAGACAGACTTACTTTCAAGTGAGTTACTTAAGCTTTTTTTGATCTTATATATAAAATTCTCGTGTCACAATGTGCGTAATCGAACTCCTCCGAAACGGCTCGACCGATTTTGATGAAATTTTTTGTGCTTATCCGGTATCTATGAGAATCGGCCAACATCTATTTTTCATCCCCCTAAATATTAGGGGTAGTCCACCCCTAAATTTTTATTTTTTATTTTTTAGATAAAAAATTTAATTTCTATTTTTTTATGATACAACATACAAAAATACATACAGTCCTCAATTTTCACTCTTCTACGATCAACCCTTATTTTTTAATAGCCATTTTAGTAATTTAATCATTTTTCCTCTCCGGTCGAAAACTGATCAATCGTCATTTGAGTAGGTCTGAGAATCGGCCAACATCTATTTTTCATCCCCCTAAGTGATAAGGGTGCAGCGGGAACGGGATTTGAATACCACGCGGGCCGAAAATATGGCGGTACGAAGTTCGCGGGGGCAGCTAGTATTAGTATAGATTTGTACACAATATTCTATGGTAGGACACAGTATACTTACCCATATGTAACAAAGAATTAGAACTGTATATAAACCTATGATCCACAAATTTAATATATTTATTTCTTCAATTCTATTATAGAATTGGAGATAAAAAACATGAAAGGATAGATATATAGTATTGTATGAACTAAGAGGGAAATAAAAAAACCATTCAATAACCTTAATCTGTTGAAAAGTTACACATATAAAGAGAGTCTGAATCACATAGTCCTTTGTGATAAAAAAAATCTTCTATGACAATAGAATTCGTCTGTCGCACTAGTTGGAAACATGACAGTAAACCATATTTTGGTGGTCTTATTATCATCTCTTAAAGCAATATTATTTTAATCCTCTTTACTTTCATAATACAGGTTTTTCCTTATAGTACAGGTTTACCTAGTTTGAGGAACAGGGTTTTATCTTTCTAACGTTGCGTTGTAAACAACTACTAACCTAACAGTAAGTTTTAGCTCACCTTTGTTCAACAACTCCTGTATTACTGAATATTTTATAATACTGTATTACTGAATTATTGTTTGTTTGTTTACTGTATTTTGTGCAATAAAGATTATTATTGTCGTCCGTCGGGATTCAGGATATTTGTTTACTGTGTTTTGTATATAAATCTAATGGTGGTAATTCACATGACTATTTCTATTTGCGTGTATAAACAGCGACTAAAGGAAATATCGCCATTACCAAAATAATACGTACGTAATTGACATATCATATAGCTTTTTAAGTCTGTACGGTATACTAAAGTATACTTTTAACAGTAGACAAAATTTAACAATTCACACGTGACACCTCTTTGAAGAGAATGCGTCGTTTGTGAAGTAAATTGTATTTGTCTGTATACCAAACGCCCAATAGCAAATACAAATAACCGTGTGAAGTCTTACATAACAAATGAAACAACATAAATATATCCACCACACTAAGAGACACTGTTTGATCCAGCTTTCGAGTTTCAGTTTGGTCAATAACATTAGTGTCTTGAGTATTCTGAAGGACGTTGGCGGTCCAATTCACACTATGAAAGTCACAAAGGGAATCAGAAATAATATTATTGGAGATGGCAGCCCTGTACAGTCTCAACGCTTTCCCGTTGACTTGTTGTCAGGGGTTTGATCGTGGAAATTTACTGATCGATCTAGAGGCAATTTTTGTTTGTAATTCTATCAATAGGACCACAGATCACAACATCGGTCAGCGGATAATGTTACGATACTGGTTTACATATTTCGCTTCTTGTATAATAAAATAATATTTGTGTATTTAGAGAAGAGAGATGAGTAGAATGATATTCTTTGTCAATATTTATTAGTTTAAACGTCATTTAGGGAGAGAAAGATAAACTTTCCTTATTTCCCTTTGCCGTTATTGCCTAAAAATAATATCGGGCATATAGGCGACATGGCTGGCTCGAAAGAAGTGTATACAACCACTTTTTCGACCAACTGGGGCCCTATATCGCCCATAAATTGGCAAATGTTGACTTCCAAATGATCCAAAGTCTGTGGTTTATTTGCTAACGAAAGTTAACCATAGGTGTGAAATTATATGATCGGGGTGGCCAAGGCCAGTCCTTCAACACTAATCTCCATAGCAGCAATGTATGGCATCTTTGTGGAAATTTATTATCAACTGGAGTCCGCGTGGCATGAAGACGAGCCACTGTTTTCAGAATAACTTGCTCGCTCGACAACAAAATAGACGTAGCAAAGTCCAAGTGACAGAATTAAAATATTAAACTGGGCGAAAAAAATACTGAGTGTTTAAAGTGTGTTGCTAAATTGTGAAGTTATGAGGATTCGAATATAGCGCGCCCCAACTTGGATAGGTTAGGTTAGAAGGCTAACGCGGGAGCAGAGCGGAGCGTTTAAAAACTGCTCAAAAAAGCTTATTACACTGATCGTTCTGAATAACACGTACCTCAAATTCGTATTTTTAAGTCACCCTTTTCAATATTTGCTTTCGCCCTCAGTTTTTCGCTCACTTAGTATTATTGTACAGTATTATTGTAATTTTGATACCCATAAAATGAATTTATTTTCGCTCGGGCCAAAGGCATAAACCAAACCTACAAAAATAAAAAATCGTTATAAATATCAGTAGGATAACAAATTCTGAAGTGTAAAATCACATACCTACATGTTACTTTATAAAGGAAACCAAATAGAAATATTATGATTAAACTGAACGAATTTTAGCACAAATAAAAGCTTTTACAGAGTTAAACAGATTATTCTGTTGTTTCAAAACAAGTCCAAATCAATTTTAACATTTAAATTCTCATTGTTAATGGCCACGGTATTCTGCGTTTAGCTTGAAATGCGAGAAAATATATAATTAGTCAGTGGACCGTAATTTGCTCCCAAAATAGGTTCTTGTTAAATTACCTAAGGATGCTACAACTAGATGCTCAAAGTGGAGGAACAGGTGCTTTTAGAGAGACCCATGTCTGGTTGGTAGCGGACAGCAATATAGGCCAATTGACTGAAACTATCCATAACCAATTACATCTCTTACCTAAATAAGTGAAAAATTTAGTCTTCAAAGGAGGTATTATTTTATTGTAACACTATTGTTGCATTTCTAATGAGAATGAATTTAGTCATTAGTAAGCAGCAAAATTAACTTAAGTTTACTAACAAACTAAACAGATTTTCCACTGGTTCAGAATTGTGAAAGTTCTAAAGTATTTATTTAATATGAAAATTAAACCAATAAAGCTAAATTAACATACCTAGTCAGTTTAGTAAATTTCGCCTAATAAACTAACAAATATTTCCAAAATCAAGCAAGTTCGTTGTAGCTAGATTGAAGGGTCCACTTTAGTTAATTAGCTGACGTGTGGAATTTCGGGTCGGTCTTATCATAACAGTGGTTAGTGAGAAATTAAATTTTGATTGACATTTTCATAATCTCTGGTCGTAATCGGACATTTTAAGGACGCTGTATGACTGTCCCAAGTTATATCGCTTCTTCTGCTTCTGTCGAGTCGACGGCATGTCGTGTCATATCTTGTTTGCCCAGTGTGCAGCCACTCCGATAGCGTTCTCCAAGGCACTCATGAGTTCCTCCGGAGTACACGTGCTTGGGCAGGCAGCTAGCAGGTGGGTCAATTAGATCGCTTACCGGTACTGTGCCGTACCGTACTCCCGGGCGGTATGGAACCTCTCAGCCTCACTGTGTGTCTTTTACCGCCTATATAATGGTTTGTGTTCAGAGGAATTGTTCGACACGATGCCTACAGCTTTATTCTATCATCGCACCGCTCACCATAGGCAGTCTGTCCCCACACATACGACCGGAAACGGTACGCGCTGTGCGTTATGAAAGGAACTTCATCCCACGCATGCTTAAGCTGCGGAATGATCGCCCTGCTAATTTTTTTCCAAGCGACTACAATATGGTGCTTCAAGTAAAGGAGGTATTATGAAAGTGACACTGTCGACACTAGTATAACACTCCTGGTGTTGCTTAGATCGTTAGACCACAGTAATCGCTTTTCATCAGGTGGTCCGGTGTGCTTATCTATCACCTAAGTGGTATAAAATAATTATAATTTATTAACAAGTATATAGCATTGTACGCCGTACGGTCCGCGAGGAGCGGAGGAGAATCGCGAACCGCGTGGCCCGAGACGAGCGGCAGCAACTCGGGCGTCCCCAATGAGCGCGGGCCTGGGGGTGACGGGTGGAGCCGCCTGTCAGCCTAGCAGAAGCAGGCCGCGGCGGCGGCACGCATTGCGTGCCTCCCCATACCCGGGGGTGAGTTGGGGACCCCGTGGTCCCCACATCGGATGAGGGCCAGATCGAGAATATCTCTTGGCCCTGGGTCGGCCGGGGTGCGAGGGATATGGCTACGACAATCTCACCTCCGGCAACCGACGGCCAACAGACGGCGTGCGTTTTAGTCGGTTCGAGTCCGACATAACCTCCTCCTCCGGTTCCGGCGGGGGAGGTATCCGTGGGGATTTTTCGCACGATAAAAAAAAAAGTATATAGCATTGTAAAAATTACATCAGTAGCCACACAACTCCTTTGTGCTTGTCAGAAATAATAACAGCTCTAGAGCTATTTATTAACCAAATTATTACCGACCCGAAAATTCAAAGAGTGAAATAACAATTTTCCTCATCTCCGTGAAGAAAGAAAGAAATTTGACTTGTCTAAAAAGAAAAGAGACGCGCAGGCCAATTTAATTTGATCCTTGTTTTTTTAAGGCTTATTAAGACGGGGAGAGTTTCAGTTCAAGAACTAGTACGCGACTATCACTAGTAATATCGATAATATACCATTATCTAAATGATTATATCATACGAGATTCGCCTTTAGGTGCAAAATGTCCAAGTCGCAAAAGGGCCAGGTCGCAAAAGGTCCAGGTCCCGCAAGTGACATATTGCCTATGTCAAAATACCAATATTACGGTTCTTTCCCACCGTCCACCTTCCCAGACCACCTGGGTGTACGGTGGTAATTCTTTTTTAACTACGGTTCACCTTTGTCCACCTAGCCCTAGGTGTACCATTAAAAATATTAAATTTCCACGGTACATCTGACAATGAAGCTTATCATTCTAAACTAAAGAAAGATATAAATAAAAGAAACTTGTCAATTCTGAGTATATTAACAAAATTGAAACAAATTGAGTTTATTATGAGATTTCAACGAAACAAAAGAAGGAAAATACATATAGAAACAGACGATGAACTTATGCATATCCAACTACAACTTATAAATAATAAAGACATATCGGTACGCCCTTGTAAAACTACGAAAAATGATTTCTACAAATAACAAATGCAGAACAATAGTACATTATGGTACTCGTACAAGTGAGCAAAGTTGGTGATTACCGCCGAGGCACCATTGAGGTCTTAAGAGAGCCGAGGACGGTAATTGTTTGAAAATTCTGTTCATACAGATACTGTCAAAATATTCAATTGCGAGGTATTTCTGGCCAGACGTGTACACGCGAGTGGCTATGTTTCTGTGAATGTTTAGACGAAGCAATGTATTTCTGTACTTTCGACAAATCGTATATTGCAGGCGATGAACTCTCCTCCTTTATATGAGCCTTTAGTTTGAACAATGATTAAGTAATCTGTGAATCTGCTTCAAAAGGAGCGCCCGTGCGAACTACACTGGCGTTAAAAATTTTGTGAGGATAACAATGAGCCAGTAATTTTATTAATGTAAGCAATTCTCTTTGTTACGTAAATAAAGATGTTACATTTGATAAACGATCTTTTACGTTTATGTTACATGATTATTTTTCTTGTCAGCAACAATTTTATTGTTGTTACTTATTATTCATCGACAGTTCTATATTCTTGCTTCTTAGTAGGTAATTTATACATTTTTGCTATGTTGATTGGGACTAGTCTCAAACACACTATTGGATTTTCAAAGATCAAAAGTAATACCTACAGGTAAAAGTAAATTGGATATGTCAGAAATGTTAACAACCTTACAGACGCAATTATAGAACATTACATAATATGAATTTTAGTGTCAGAATCATAAACATTATTTGTTGTTTTATACCACTCCGATGGCTGACAAGCACATGGCCCCCTGATGGCAGTACTTATAGAGGATTTTTTGAGATAAATGAAATGAAGAAAAGTTGCAAAATGCTAGCTCAATCATTTTTGCTTGCTTTGATATAACTCAACCATCAATATTTCAACAATGAAAATTGTCCGATAGGCAGACAACTTGGTCAAAGTAGCAGGTAGCTGTTGGAAGTAAAGCCTACGTGATTGGAATATTCCTAATTAATATTATAAACTAGCGGAACCCACTGCTCCCGGATCACGGATAAAAAGTAGCATATGTGTTATTCTAAACTATTATAATAAATTCCTGTACTAAAAATAACTATACCGTTCAGGCAGTTCAAGCATGATTGAATAACAAACATCCAAATATCTTCACAAACTTTTACATTTATAATATTATTAGGATACGAAAGTGCTGTTTATTCCACGTAAAACGGCCAGAGGGATTTGACTAAAATGTTTCAATTTATAATAAGGCTTGGGAATATTGACCACTTTGTATAACGAGAATAATTTCGTGTATTTTTTTTATATTCGGTCCATCAATTGACTGCACCCTAGATGGTAACATTACTATCATAGGTAGTCGGAATGAAGGTAGGTAGGTAGGTAGGTAGGTAGGTAGGTAGGTAGAAGGCATGTAGATCGCTGGAACGAAATTGGTATTTTACTCGGGCAGGATCAAAGCTGTAGGGTTATCCATATCCTACTAATATTATAAACGCGAAAGTTTGTAAGTATGTGAGGATGTATGTAAGGATGTTTGTTACTCTTTCACAATGAATTTTAATGAAACTAAACAATAATTTAACTTACTAGCTTTTGACCGCGGCTCCCGCGGCCCGCGAGGATGTACCGACATCCACGCGGGCGAGGCCGCGGTCACATTACGCGCAGTATACATTTCTTGGGTGTTTTTTGGTATAACCGTATCGCGATCAAACATAGCCTATGTCCTTTCTCAAGGTCTAAGCTACCCCTATACCAACACCGAAATCGGTTCAGCGGTTTCAACGTGGAAGCGTAACAGACAGACAGACAGACAGAGTTACTTTCGCATTTATAATATTAGTATGGATAGGTACATCAGAATAACACATAGGCCATATATCAGCGATGAACGGGATCAGAATTCCACGCGGGCGGCGCCGCGGGTAACAGCTAGTATAGAAATAAAACAGTGATTGGATAATTATAGGGTTTCGCAAATGGCGATACATATTTGTAGCACACTGTGAAGACTTACATTCTGCATACTCTTTATTTTTATTTAATTTTGCTTCATTTTCATTTTTTGCTTAATTCGCCCTTATCTATTTATAACCATCTTAGGAAAACTTACAGCTAATCATACATAAATACACATAAATAATTATACTGGGAGACGGCCAATTAAAATGTTTCACTTTTAATCATTGTGTTCAATGTATTTAGTATCTACCTAATAACTTTCAGCAATATCTCATACAATATCTGTACAGTGGGTAGGTACCTACCTACTTATTCCGTAATTTTTTACATGAGAAAATCATTATATTATAATTAACAGACTGTTGCCTTGAGACGATTTTCGTAATAGAAACATCAAATAAATGTATATGGCACATTTCAATTACATTTTGATCCATGATTAAGTATGCCAGCGTTTAATGAATTATCAAATTAATAAAGATCTACTTTTGGCCCTTTTCTGAATTCTTTTGTATGAACATGATAATGGTTTTTTTTCATAATCTCTTAGATATTGAGGCTTATTTTTAATTTTGTTTTCACGTGCCAAATTATATAGTGTAACATTGTGTATAGCTTTTATATAACATTAGCTATTTGCCCTTCAAAAATGATAAACATTTCATCCCCTATTCTCCCAACCCTCGCCCACTTTAACCCCATTTTCCGCGATAAAAAGTAGACTTCCATTTTAAACAAAGGAGATGTCAAGAGTACCTGAAACCGGCGAGCATGTAGGTATGAAAACAAATTAGAGAAGTATAAGAAGAGAAACATGTATGCCAGGATCGTAGCAAGTGGAAAACAGCTGTGGTATCTGCCTACCCCACTGGGAATGAGGCGTGAGTGTATGTATGTATGTAAAACCTATTGGACGGTAGTGCCACGGGTAACTAAGTAGATCACGGGTAATTTTGTTGTATGCGTTCAATGAGCCAATCAGACAAGTAGTGCCATGGGAAAGTAAAATTTTCCATGACACTACTGGTAGTGCCAAGCAGTAGTGCCACGGGTAATGGACGAAAATTAATTATTAAAAAATAAAAAACCCGACTGCTGTCTGAAAGATCGAAACAAGCTTGATAGCAGGCGGTACCCATTTGCCAATCATAAACCGAAAGAAATTTAATGGGTACCGCCTGCTATCAAGCTTTTTTCGAACTTTTAGACAGCAGTCGGGTTTTTTATTTTTTAATAATTCAATTTATTTTAACCTTTTTAGTTAAGATATGACATCTATATATTTTTTTAATCTCCTTTTAATTTTTTTCATTTTGACACCCTACTCGATAAATTTCAATTTTCAAGTTTCAATGAAAAAAATTTTTGACAACACATATTTTAGCATCAAAAATCTACCGTAAAGTTTTTGTTGGAATTTTATGTATCCTATGACACTCGGGAGATGAATACCTTTCATTTGAGATCCCATTCATTGAAATCTGTCTAGGCGTTAGGCCTGTAGAGGGGAACAAAGAAAACTACATATTATATACATAGATACATACATACGCGCGAAACACATTACCCTCGCTAGCGCAGTCGGGTAAAAAGTAGCCTGTGTCCGTTCCCAGCTCTAATCCATTTCTCTACCAAATTTCATCAGGATGTCTTCAAAAATGACACACTTTCAATTCCTATTATGAATAAAAATGCTTATAGGACGTATAATATACGTCGGAAACGAACCAACAACAACAACAATTGCGTCCATCGCGAACAAACAGACAAAAAGGCAGGAAATTAAAAAAAAATATTTTCGTGTTCAGTATCATTAACATAACATAACCCAAATATTTTTTTTTAATACCTCCAATGTACAGTCACGACCACTTTACAATTAATAATATAATTGGTACTTCTGGTTTGTTTGATGTTGATGCAAATTAAGCAATTATAATGATATTTAATGATTTTGCGAACATCAAAAGGAATTTTGATTGCAGATAAATCTCTTTCACTGCCGCTGTTTTACTGTCAGCAATTTATTCAAGTGGCTGAGTAAGCCTGAGCGATAATTTTAAATACTAGCCTTCCACCCGCGGCTTCACCGGCGTGGATGTCGGTTTTCCCGTGTATTGACCATACCCCCGGTCCTATTTGACCGATTGCGATCAAACTTACTTAAAACCTTAAGTCTGGCCAAGACCTTTCAAACGGAAAAACCACATAAAAATATTTTGGTAGTTTTTCCGTCCATCACGCTCAAACAGACGAACATACAAGAATCCCAAAAAAAACTTTATTACTGTTTACAGTTTGATCAATAGAACATAACTCAAGTTTTTTTTATATCTCCAATGTACAGACAAGACAAAAAATATGCTAACAAACGAATTTCTGTAATTCGAACATATTTACAGACTTTCACTTGGGGGCATAAAAGTCCCCATCCAAACTTTGTAGTCTCAGCAGTTCCTTCAGTTCCTTCGAAGGAACTGTAGGGACAAAAAAGTCCCAGTAGTCCCTTCAAAGGAACTAGCAAAGGAACTACTGGGAATAAAACCTAAGATGTACTCAAAATGTGGTCTATACGCGCAGTATACATTTCTTGGGTGTTTTTTGAAGATTGAACGGGGTGCTAAGGCAGTGGACGAGCTCAAATTCACCAAGCATAGATTATTACAATACAATACCTACGCGTACGCCAGGACCTCGTTTGTCTCGCGACTTAGTTCCAAGATATGTATCCCGAGGTATACTATGATAGATCCGGGGACTCTGTGGTCCCCACACCGGAAGAGGGCCAAATCGAGAGATATGGCCCTGGGTCGGCCGGGGTGCGAGGGATATGGCTACGACAATCTCACCTCCGGCAACTGATGGCCCACAGACGGCGTGCGTTTTAGTCGGTTCGAGTCCGACTTAACCTCCTTCTCCGGCTCCGGCGGGGGAGGTATCCGTGGGGATTTTTCGCACGATAAAAAACAAAAGGTATACTAGGATAGGATTCAGTTGCGTCATCACAGCTGCTTTCGAACAGCTTTGACTATCAAACACCTCACCTGACTCTCCGCCAGTTTATCTTATAAAAAGTTTAAGCTTCAATCAAGCAGTCAGAATTTTATCAGCCTGTATTTTATGAGTTCTATGAACAATATTTAATCAATTGGTAACGCTATATTTTTAAGAACATGGCTATTGCTTTTATGTTCTTCAAATTTTTCAACTCAAAATTTTACAGTAAGGTATTTTTTAACTATTTCCAGTGTATAAAAAAAAAAGATTTTGATTCTTTAGTACATTTCAAATGAAACAATTCAAAGAAGTTTCAAAGTAAATTTAAATGAAACTAGTCCCAAAATTCAAAGTAAGTAAAAACGTCTTTATTGATGCTAATTCTGTTGACCATCTCTAAACTTAAATTTCTCTAAAATTTTCCTATTTTAGCTAAGCGACTGACATAATGGTATTCTGTTGTTAAGTCCAACTAAATTTAGTGTTTACTAAGACAGCACTAATGAGATATGAAATAGCTAAAATAATGTTGAATATGAAAGTGTTACCGCTTTTAAAAAAAGTAAGAATGAATGATAAAGGGTCTTTTAATAAAATCTCTCCAATTTCAAAATCCACTCTGATACTCCAACTTAAAACCGACTTCACTTCGACTCCCTCCGACTTCAACTACAAACCGACTTTACTCCAACTCTAAACTGACTCTTACTGACTCCACTCCAATTCTATAGCAACTTCACTTCGACCCCATACCGACTTCAATCCGACTCCAAACAACTCCACTCCAACTCCAAACCGACTCCATTCTGGCTGTAAACCGAGTCCTCTCCAGTTCCAAGGCAACTCCACTTCGACTCCAAACCGACTCCATCCGACTCCCTCCAACTCCAAACCGACTCCACTCTGGCTGTAAGCCGACTCCACTCTGGTTCCAAAGCAACTCCACTCCGACTCCAAACCGATTGCAATCTAGCTGTAAACTGACTCCACTTTGGTTCCAAAGCAACTCCACTCTAACTCCAAACCGACTCCATCTGACTCCAAACCGACTCCCTCCAACTCCAAGCCGACTCCACTCTGGCTGTAAACCGACTCTTATAAAACACTGCCGTTTCCGTTGCCCAGGGCGCACCGCTTGGTGGTTTTGGACCAAGTACCACAAAAAACTACAGCCACAACTAACTTAGTCGGCAGTACATATTTAGATGCCGTCTAATTTTAGTGAATCTTTGACATTTAATACATACCTATATAATACCAATTCTCTAAAAAAGCACTAAGTTGAGTAACTTAGCTACTTTTGGTCGTGTTAAACTAATTTTAGGTTAGTCGTGTGTTCTCAGAATGCAAAACGACATTTAACAGGACTAAACTAAATTTTAGCTATATTTAACTTATTTTAGTTAGCTTGTGAAACAATAGAATTAGTATCATTGTACAGAACACCATAGATATAACAATATATGGGGGTGACGGGTGGAGCCATCCAAGCATAGGATGGATAGAATATAGGAAAAGAAGTTTTCGGGTAGTTTGGTGTACATAGAGAATATTAAAGAAAAGAAAACAATAATAATGAAAAAGAAAACACAAACATAATAGCTACCTGAATAGGTATAGGCATATATACAAACAAACAATACTATCATATTAATACACACATAAAATATATTAACCAGGAAGGTAAAAATCTTATTGTTCCACATTTTATCAGAGAGGTAGTAACGCCTTGACTGGTTTTTTGAACACAGTTACCTGAACTGGAAACCCCTTTTTACATTGGAAACTTTCAGAGGAGATAAGTCGCGAAATAGTATCGCCCCATTATCGCCGCAGAGTCTCTCACATACATTTGAATAGCGATTCATGCACTGTGAAATCGAAGTCGTAAGTTTCCGTTACCAATTTTGTAAAATCCGTCGCCCGAGTTTCGACGACGCGACGTCTGATTTTCGTCGCCTGTCGTCGAAACTCAACAACTTTCGAAAAGTATCGGCAAGAAAACTGACCAACAATTTGGCAATTTAATTTGTACAAGAAATTGAGCTTAGTTTCCAGTCGCGTAATGTACGAACACGAGTTCCAAACCACTTTCCAGTCGCGTTTCCATAATACGCGGCTGAAGTCTCGACAATTTCCAGTTTCCTAATATACGAAGGGATTTCATCATCTTTATGGAAACGTAATTTCCTGATTGCATCCGAGGCCAAGATGACCTTGAAAATCAGGGTCCGCTTTCCGGCTCTTCCTCCTCCACTTCGCACGATCTTGGACGTCCATGGTAGCGAGACCATTTGCACGCATGTCATCTTCTACGACATCAAGCAATTATGTTATGTGGCAAGCAGTAACTTTGTTAATCATGAGAATGTGGTATCATTAACGAAGTACACGAGCACGCGCTGTGTAAACAATTCGAGGACGGAAATGATGTTCACTTCAAACGTAATTGATAACGTTGCTAATTCACCCAAATAGTTCATTACTAAACACGGAAGAACGTTTTCTTACACTCACTAGACATATAACATATTACATACAATCACGTCTTTATCCCCGGAGTGTTAGGCAGAGGTGAATTAACACCAATCATTGTATTAGGTCATATAGCAGAAAATAGTGTAATAATTTAAGCGGTTCCTTATAATTACACCCCATCCGAAGCCAATTGATATAGTTAATATGCATACGTTGTTTACTTCGACGACAAAACAGTGTGAAGAGCGAAGAATTTCACAAGTCTCAATATTATGAGACAAATTGGACCAATGGACGCACTGTTCACCCAATTTAAAAAATATATATCCAGTCCTCTTGAGTAGTCTCTTTCCTTCCATACGACATCCGGTGAGAATATTATATCTGTCTCTGTAACAGACATTTAATCCCTGGTACAAAGGAAGAATTGCAATTTTTGAGGAAATCCCCACGCTAAGAAGTGAACGGAAGTCGTCAGTATTGTTGTGAGGAAGCTGTAATGTGACTTATACTTTATTTAAAAGAAAGATAATGCTTATTTTTTACCCGACTATGGCAAAGCCAAATAAGAGTTATGATTTTGACAGGCTATGTAGGTATTGTTCATTTGTTCCCTTATAGCTCTTTAACCACTTATTAGAACTGGACAATTGAGGTATCATTAGAAGCGTCTTGATCATCCGCTGGTAATAAGCTATATGATGTGTGACTAAATCTAATGTGGCGCCCTCTAGCGGTCATAAAGTACCGCGTTAAAAAATATACTTAAGATAAATATATCGTGTTTGGTATCAAATTTCAGGGCTCAATTAGCACATTTCAAATATTATGTACAAATTATTGGGTGTTACTTGCCCCAAAATAGTGTAAATAAAAAATTAAGTACCGACTACTGCAAAATCACGTTCTAAAAAGTATTAAACAAGAAAATATCAAAGATAGCCGTGGTCGTATGCCACTTAGGTACACTAACAAAATAATACATGCTAGGGAAAAGTGGTATACGATCACGGCTATCTTTATATTATATCTTTAGAGCGTGATTTTAATAGGGTACAGAAGTCAAGAAAATATAGTCTCATCAAAAACATAAATGTGAAATGAGAGCACAAGTTCAATATTACGATGAATGAATGGTTGTTGACTTCATCCACAAAAGAAGTGAAATATCAATGGGGGCACAAGTTCAATGGTCAGGCCTGAACTTTACTTATAACAACATAAACTGTATAAAAACAACTTCAAACTTCAAACACCATAATAACCTAATTTCAATAACAAAGTCTCATGATCAACACAATCAAAAGCTTTTGATAAATCACAAAAAAATACCAATGGCATCCTGCTTCTTCTCCCATGCATCAAATATATTATGTTTGACGAGTGCAACTCCTGCATCCGTCGTGTTTCTGCCTTTAGTGAACCCAAACTGTTTCTCATGAAGTAATTTATTAAATGTAAAAATAAATGTAAAAGCAGTTGATTAAAAATTATTTTCTCAAAAATTTTACTAAGGGCTGGGAGTATAGAGATGGGTTGAAAATTGGATGGATCACTTTTTTCCCCTGCTTTGAATAACGGAATGATTTTACTGTACTTCATAAGAGTAGGAAACTGGTTTTCATCTATACATTTATTGAATATGATTGCAAGATAAGGCGCAATAGCGGGCATTATTGGTTTTATTATATTGGTTGAAATGCCCCAAAGACCGGAGACATGGCCGGATTCATGGAACGCAGATCTAAACGTCAGCGATCAGCTGATGCCCGTCGTAGTACATTGAGAGGGGGTGGACGTCAGTTTGCACACTCTTTCCCTGCCATGCAGTGGCGGTGTGGACTGTAACTTTCGAACGAGGTCAGGAAAAGTAGGATTACTCGTCCCCGTGCGTCTCTCTAAGCAAAAGGATAAACCAACCGCGTACGGTACGGTTCCGAATTGGGTTGAATAGGAACACCAGTAAATAAGACACAGTTAATTCGGTTGAATTATCTGGCTTTAATAATGGCCCATATATTCAGTGCAAAGTCTGAGAGAAGTCTCGAAGACAATTGCTGACGACTCAGCTAAGATGTCGCAATTGTACGGAATGTCGTGCCAGCAGGCAAGCTTAGCTTCAGGCTTTACCGTAACGAGGGCCGGTAAAAACAAAACAAATTATACGGAATTTTTACACCAATTTTCACTATCTATTTTACAGTTTTTTATGTATACTTTACAAACTATGTACCAGAATTCAACAGTCTAATTGCAACAAGATAGGTAGGGCGGTCACCCATCCCATGGTAAGGGTTTTTAATGTATACTGACTACTATTTAACAATTACAATGGTTTATAAGTGTAATTATGAGTGGCTGGGCTCTACTTTGTGACATTATCGGTTGATTACATAAAAACAATATACTGGACAATGTTAAATGAATTACTACTACTATATGGTAGCCACTCATCGACTCTATATGGGAAAACAAACTTTTATTTATATACAACAACTCTTTTATGGCTGATTTTACAGAATTACATACAGTGATAGAACAAAAACTGGTTTAAACAATATTTACATACTCGTAATAGAAATTCTTATAAGCTACTAACAAAAAGTGCTGCGACCGTCTCATGCGTACGGTGGCTATATTGATTGAGTGTCTAACGATCATTTACTGTTTATTTACACTGTTTGTTTATTACAAATCACTTGTTTACGATTTAGATTTTGGGTTTACGCGCACTAATCACTAATTTTAATTACATCTTTACGATTCACAAATCACAAGCACTTCACTAAGTGTCTTTCGCGAACATGAATAAATATCCACATTTCACCAATCATTGTATTCCACGTTAAGGTCCTACGTAATATGGGGTGAACCTATTACCGTATTTCGGGCACTATTGTTGACTCGAGCCATGCATCTGAGGCTGAGGCTGAGTCTGGGCTGTACATATCTGTCTGATGTTAAATAGCCCTATCCCTTAGTCACCCTCTACGACACTGCATGATGGTTCCTAATGGTTGCTGCAATACGAAATGTGTGCAGCTCCTGCGTGCATGAAGCTGTAACCAGTGGACGATCAAGACGCTTCTAACGATACCTCATTTGTCCAGTTCTAAAAAGTATTTGACGAGCTATTAATTTTATATGAATAATTTCTATGAATTTTACTAGTTCAATCATTCCTCTTGAATTATTAATTGATTTCTTTCGCCTATAAATTACAGATTTTAAAAAATTTAGCTTTTTGTAGACCCTTTATTTTTAGGATAGATGCCTGACTATATGGATAGTTGCCCCATCATGAAAATACTAAGAAGGATAGATGCCCTTAAATCATAACCCTCTTTCGGCTTTGACGTAGTCGGGTAAAAAGAAGGAAAGACAAAAATAATTCAAGGAACGAATGAAATTATTTAATTGTTAGACTGAAGATAAACGTAGTGCAGATATTTTATAGTTACAATAACCCAGTTACAACCTACCTACTATTAAAGTGTAGAAATACAAGTTCTATTTTTTCAGTTTTTCAGCATTCGTTTTTCAGCATACATGAACCAAATATTTTAGTTATGCATGTAAACTATTTGCTGAGCAGTATTTTTTCCATCGTTGAAATAAACGTATGTTTTATAAAATGCTAATGCTAAAATAAGATGTTTTTGAATGTCCGGAATAACGGGATTGTTTTCAGATTACATATCTTAAGCTTGTTATTGCGATAATCTGCTCATAAACTAATACAGACAATATTACTCACTGCTATTTGTTCAAAAAGCGAATGAAGATAGGAATGTTTAAAAGAATTGAGGTCGTGCAATGCACGGAAACAAAATAATTGTTTACGTACATTAGGGTGGCATTTCACATGAGTATTTGTATTTGCGTATTTGACAAATAATTACCACGTGTGGACAGTGTATTTGAAAAAGCATTGGCCTTATTGCCTATTTGACAAATATGGCCAATACCAAATAGGTACGTACAATGGACAAGTTAATTCGTTTTTTTTTTAATTCTATGCGCCAGTCGGTACTTAGTACCTTTTAACAGTAAAAAAAATGTGACAATTCACATGTGACACTCTTTGAAGTGAATATTTTTTTGGCTTGTACGTCAAATATTTTGCCAAATACAACAAAATGCCCGATAGTAAACACAAAAAGCCATGTGGAGTGCCACCATTAGGTATTAGGTATAAGTTTTCATTACTTCAATCTTACATAACATACATACATAACATAAACTCACGCCTGTATCCCCGAAGGGGTAGGCAGAGGTGCTAGCACCCACATTTCGCCGTTTATGTTTAGGTCCCAATGTAATAGGTGGCGAGCCTATTGCCATTAACCGGGCACTTATAAACCTGCGATAAATACACACTTAACTTCGAAAAGCATCGAAAAGTCATTGGTGTGTGCCATGGTAAAACCTGGGATCGAACCCGAGACCTCGTCTCAGCAGTCCATTACCCATACCACTAGGCTACCGCGGCTATTCTATCTTATTCTTCATATCTAATACTATCTATAATATAATATATATAATATAATATAGTATATAATACTATCTAATAATCTAATACTTCAATCTTATTCTACTAATATTATAAATGAGAAAGTCTGAGAAGATGTTTACATTTGGCTGAAATGTGGTAAGATTGTAGTTTGAAATAACACTAATGCTACTTTTTATCCTCGAAATAGGTTCCCACGAGTAGCGAGAATGGAATCAGAATCCTACGCGGGCGTAGACGTGGGTGGACATCTCAGTATTTAGCTAGTACGGAATATAAATAATTTGTTATGTTGTGGAGAGAAGTTGAGACTAAAGTGTTTAACTGCAAAGGTCATTGCAAGCTAAAATTAGGCAGTGAATGTAACAATAGCCGACTACGTAGTTATGTCACTTACAGCAACGACGTAATTGTTGCGGATTGCTGAGGCAAACCTGTGAGATGCAGCTTCATCAAACATCCACCATTTGGTTCGGCACTTATAATGCTCGATGCGTTTCTCTTTGGACTTCACACAGACGTCCATGACAAGAAAACTTTGTTATAGAAGGATTATTTATGTAGTTAGCCACCTTGCTGATGTTGTGTTTCCTAATAAGTAGGAAATTGATGTGAGTAGCATGCTTAAGTAATTGTTAGTCTGAAAACAAATTGGCACTGAAAGCGATTTATCTTTGAGATTGAAATGGATAAATGGATATAGCTATATTGAAATCGAGCATTTCCAGCAAGTAGTTTGTGTCAAAATATCGTTTAGTTACCTATAGTACGCGCCAGTTAGTGTGGCAATACGAGTGGAACGAAGTCTTACGAATACGAAGTAACAAGAAAGGTAAATCAAAAATATTAAGAAATAAGAATTATTACATTATCTTTTAACATTGAAACTGTCGTTTTTGCAAATTTCGTATACCTACACCACTGTATGGGGGAATGTAAATGACTCGTATTGCCACACTAACTGGCGCGTACTATAGTGAGTATTTTAAGGTCGCGGCATACGTAACGGGATAAAACCCCGGGCGGGACGTGGACGGGACGGACACGTGGCTGCCCCGTTGACAACGAGGACATGGTGTTAATGCATACGAACCGAGATAGTGACGGTGATCCAACGTGCTAGTGTTGTAACCAAAGAAAGATAGATTTTTCATTAGACGATGGAGAAGCTACGGCCGTGAAAAAGAAAAGGAGATTTTCTGAATACCACACTCTCTACAAACTACTTCTGGATGGTGAGACACAATTTTATCAGTATTTTCGTATATCAAAAGAATGTTTTGCTGAAAAATAAGCTAAGCCTTCATTTAATTAAAAAAGACATACATAACTCGCCACAGCTACCTAAGTCTTGCATTTGGTATCTAAGTACTTTGAGTTAGATAAATTGTATATTGCTGGATGTTGCCGTACACATCGATAAGTTTTTCGTCATACATTTTTCGACAACACTACTTCTCTCTCCGGAACAAACGGAGTGACTGTGCCATGTGCATACGTCGCAGGAACACAGACGGGACGTGGCACGCACAGGGCGGGACGTACTAAACATCGTCGACGATGATATTTTTCCCGCCCCGTGCGTGCCACGTACGTTCCTTCCGTGTCCCCGTGACATATGCACTTCCGCATACATTTTGTATGAAACGATATTTTCAAAATTTCCTGTCCCGTCCCGTCCGTGCAAAATCCCGTTACGTATGCAAAGGCCTTTAATCACGGAGGACAGAATATGATTTTAATCATTTCGCACTGTTAGATATTTAATCGACGGCGCTTTTCCTCATATCAAATATTCTGTGGGACTAAATAGATTCCACTGCGCAGCATTCATCATTTTTATTGTTATTTGGTCGACTTTACCTCAGGGAGATAGAAATTTAACAAACTCCCCTCGTTATTAGATGTTATGCGTATGCGTATATCTTAATACAAAGCTTATTTTTTCTGGGAAGTGAAGGCGAAAATTGAATATGTTTGAATTTTTCTTCTTTGTTATATATCTATTTAATAAGTGTAAATAGAAGCTAATATATTGGCAAGTGATAATGTGGTCAATGGTGTAACATGCTTATCCAGATATTAGACTATCCATTCATCCTAGACTTCTAGAATTCCAGAATATCAAACGGAACTTAATGTTAGTACGTAACATTAACCCGCTCACCGCTTGTGCCTCGGAGAGCACGTTAAGCCGTCGGTCCCGGTTGCATAAGAACATCTATGGCAGTCGTTACGGGTAGTTGGAGCCCTAAAAAATCCAAAAACAACGGTCTAGCTGCAAAGCTTCGATATCGCCTAATGTTATCATTGGGCTGTGGAGGCCAGATGGCAATCGCTTCACGAAAAAATATTGAGGTCTAGCCAAATCTGTAGTTAAGACGGTAAAGCGGACCCCAGACTCCGAGCTGAAAAGCTTCGGATGCGACTGGGAATTAACGCTAGGATGAGAGATTAACCCGCTCACACTCGGGTTCGTGGCTTACGCCCCCGGTGGTGGATGCCATGACCGAGGCCCCCGAATTCACGGGTTCTTGAGTAAACTTTTTTGTACAATAGAGTAACTATCTATCATCTGTTCTGTGACAATAGATTTGAAAATTCGTATACTTGGTATAAAAGTCATTCAAATCACACCATAGTAGGTACATTTTGCTACCTTGCAAAATACTTAGTATTTTTAGTACTCAACCGACCTTAGCTGTCATTCCTGGCGAGCCCGATGCATTGTAGTGGCGTAGCGGTAGTGAACGCGGCCGCTACGCAGGAGGCGCGGGTTCGATCCCCGCTCAGTGCAAATATTTGTGTGCATAAATATGAATATTTGCATTGGTCTGGGTATTTCTGTGTATAATATGTATGTATTTACGAAAAAAAAATGTATCTAAGTATGTTTATCCGCATTCTGGAACCCATAACACAAGCTAGTTAAGCTATGCTTACTTTGGGTCTATATAGCGTTGTGTAGAATATCCAACAATATTTATTTATTTATTTATTGTGTGAAGAAATTCCCTTTCCTTTTTAGTTAGATAAGCACACGTAGATTATGACACTACTACTCAGGGCCTGCTTCTGATAGGACAATGGCCATCGTCCGCAGACAAGCGCTCTTGGAGGCTGTTTGACATAATGGCGGTGAAATTGTGATGTAACACGTGTCCGAAATGATGATGTAGTTGACCTTACGATCGAGACGTTCCGAGTTCAAATCCTGGACATTAGACTATTGATATGAACCCACTGCTGGTAATACAAGCAATAGGCTATTTGACAACATTAAAAATATACTACAAATTATGGTCATCCTATAAGAAAATAACGTTAAAAGACCTACGATACTACAATTTACTCTCAAATATGTGTATTTTATGAGAATTTCAATTATAAAAATGTTATATTTTGTTGATTTATTGTCTATGGCAAAAACGCTCGTGATTGGTCAGAGCTCTGGGTGACGTCATTCCTATAAAATATTCCAGTTGTATGAGCTATTATTCTTTGTTTCGGTGTTATTATTTGCTTTTTCCTTGATCATCGCGAGTTTAATGGACATATGTCTAGGATTGTACTCCGAATTTAAATAAAATAAAACTGCAGCGATTGGAACTGTACGTGTGTAATGCTTTCTTTAGCTCAGGTCGACGACAAGTGAAAAATCTTAACAATTAATTTACTTAATCTACCTACTAGATGACGGCGCCGCACAGGAAATAACTGCACTCAGTGCACTGCTTGCATTGCGGTAACAATACCTTCAGGCACTGTCCTGAACATGCCCCCGGACGTTGGAAGCAACGCTTTCAACCACAATAGATGGAGTATCCACGGGTAATGGGCAAATTCGGTTAAAGGCTCGCCGGAGGACTCCAACAGATGTCCGGATGTCAGCAACGCGAGCAACACCATCAGGCCCGGGATGCAATGCGACGATTCTCCCTAGCCGCCATTTGAGAGGAGGTAAATGGTCATCCTTGATGACAACCAACGTGTCCAGCTTCAGCTCATCCTTGCAGGAACGCCACTTCGTTCTCTGCTGCAGTTCAGCGACGTACTCCTTGCTCCAACGAGTCCAAAAATGTTGACGGAGCTGTTCAATGCGTCCAAACCTTGTCAAGTGGTTGACGGAGGAGTCCTGGTAGTTTGGCTGAGGCATGGATGTCAACGGACGACCCACGAGAAAGTGTCCTGGAGTGAGCGGTGTACAGTCGGCAGGGTCGGATGACAGCGGTG
Organism: Eilema depressum; assembly: GCA_914767945.1. Lineage (NCBI taxonomy): Eukaryota > Metazoa > Arthropoda > Insecta > Lepidoptera > Erebidae > Eilema > Eilema depressum. The sequence continues at coordinate 992,567 of OU612018.1, forward strand.
TTAAAGGGCGAGAATTTAGTACCGCCTCGATTTGAGTTAACGTGGTGTTAAGTTCTTCGTACGTTAAACTACAATTACCCAACACTCGTTGTAAATGATGTTTGGCCGACTTCACACCCGCCTCCCAGATTCCACCAAAATGAGGTGCGTATGCGGGAATGAAATGGAACTTAATTCCGTCATTAGATACCTTCTCCGCTATACAATCACAATGAGATTGAAGAAATTTTGATAGTTCGTTGCACGCCCCCACAAATGAGGTACCGTTATCGGAATATATGTTGATGGGTTTACCTCGTCGCGAGATGAATCGATTCAGTGCTAGTATATACTTAGAGCTAGATAAGTCACCCACTAACTCTAAATGAACTGCCTTAGTGGCAAAGCAAACGAATATACTGATGTACACTTTTACCAACCTACATCCGCGACCTTGCCGAGTAGCACACATTATCGGGCCAGCATAATCTACCCCACAATTTTCAAAAGGGTAACCACCTGGAAGGAGCCGCTGCTGCGGCAGGTTTCCCATTATGGGAGTAACCACCCTACCTTTTAAACGATGGCAACGTATGCATTTGTGGTAACAGGTTTTCGCCAGGTTCCTACCACCTATTGGCCAATATGACTCCCTAATCGAAGCAAGTAGTAACTGTGGGCCTGCGTGCATCAACCTTTTGTGTTCAAAATCAAATAATAGCTTCGTAAATATATGAGTGGACTGTAACAATATAGGATGTTTCTTATCATATGAGAAATCTGAATTATCTAAGCGTCCTCCTGCACGAATAATATTATTCTGATCTAAATAAATGTTAAATTTTAGAAGGGCACTTTTCTCAGGTAATTTTTGTTTTTTAATTAATAAATTATACTCGGGAAAAGATTGCATTTGGGATTGAATGATTATGATATTTAAGGCATCTTGCAACTCATCTTGAGCCAAGAATATACTGCCCACAGGCAGTTTCCTGCAACGCTTAACAAAGCGACATACATACGCGCTGTATGGCGTATGTATGTCGCACAAGTTTTAAATAATTAGAAAACCGATTGAAATTTATGAACTCCCTCGGGAGTGTATTGTCTGTGACAACCGCGTTCAATGAAACCTGAGGTCGAGTTTCAGGTAATAACTCAGTATTTGGGTACTGGAGCTGTGACGGCCAATCAGCCAGATCCTGCTGTAGGAAAGTGGGACCGCTCCACCATAGATCTAGACATTTCAGAGCACTAATGTCTACACCTCGAGATATTAGGTCTGCTGGGTTTTGGTCAGTCGGTACGTGTCTCCATGTGCAGACACCGGCCCTATCTAATATCTCAGCAACACGATTGCGTACAAACGGTTGGAGCTTAGTAGGGGGCATCTGCAACCATCCCAAAACTATGGTGGAGTCACTCCAACAATACGAATGGCTGATTTTAACTCGAAGGGACTTCGTAACCTTATCATAAATACGCGCTCCTAATAACGCCCCACACAATTCCAACCGAGGTATTGTGGTAGGTTTTAAGGGTGCTACTCGACTTTTGGACATCAATAATCGAACCATGCACTCACCGTTAGCATTGATGCTACGTACATAGACGCACGCCCCATAAGCGCGTTCTGACGCGTCTGTGAATACATGGAGTTCAACAGTCTTAAACGAGTCACAAACAATAATTCTCGGAATACGAAAATGATACAATAATGGTAAAGATTTTACTATATTGTGCCATTTATGTTGCAGTTCGGGGTTTAAGGGTTTATCCCACGGTAACTTATCTAACCACATACCCTGCAATAACATCTTCATAGTGATTACAAAGGGAGACAAAAGACCCAATGGGTCAAAAATACATGCGATCGCAGATAGTACCTCACGCTTTGTTTTACCATCCAATGGCACCGATGAACTACTCAAAAAACTTAATTCGTCCGTATGTGCATACCAATTAAGCCCTAACAATTTATTAGGCTCGAAACAACCCATGCTTAGGTCTAGTGAAGATGTTGAAGCCCCAGAAATTAATTTGGGTTCATTGGATTTGAATTTCCTAAGTGGCATACAGGCTGATGCCAGTGCATCAGTGACCTTTGAGCGGAGAACCATCATTTCCTCTAAATTATCCCCTCCAGTCAACAGGTCATCGACATAAAAATCATGCTTAATAACTTCAGCAATCCTATCATCCTTACACTCAATGCCGATCTGCTTCAAACAGCGTGTCGCAAGAAAAGGCGAACTGGCTAACCCATATGTAATGGTGTTGAGTGTAAAAACACTGACAGAATTGCTTGGTTCAGTACCACTGCGCCACAGAACCTGCTGTAAGTACCTATCAGCAGGGTGGATGGCTATTTGTCTATACATCTTCTCCACATCTGCTGACAAGACATATTTATGCTGCCGAAAGCGAAGAAGTATGGATAGTAGATCGTCCTGAACTGTAGGACCCACCATCTGGATGTCATTAAGTGAGATGCCTGATGACGTCGGAGAACTACCATTAAAAACTACACGCAGCTTCGTGGTACTGCTAGACTCGTGATGTACGCCGTGGTGAGGAATGAAATATCCACGAGATGTACAGCCGAGATCTTTGTTTTTTGTCATATGACCCAATGTTTCATATTCCGACATGAAGTCGTTATATAATTTACTAACATCGGGTTTGGACTTTAATCGACGTTCTAGGGAATATAAACAATTCGTAGCCCTTTTGTACGAATTTCCTAGAACAGACGGATCCTGTTTTAAAGGGATACGTACGCAGAACCTGCCACTAGGTAACCGCGTAGTGTTATTAATAAAGTGTGCCTCACATAACTTCTCTTCAGGTAAATAACTTGAGGAATGCGCTGAGACCTCCTCAATGTTCCAAAATCGTGTTAAATCAGACCGAATCTTTTCAATATCGCTATCACTGCAAGAACTAGTTTGAGTTAAATTGCATCTAACATTGTTTACAAATTTATCATTGTTATACGTGATGGGACCGGAGACAATCCAACCTAACTTGGTATCACATAAGACCGGCATTCCTCTGCCCAACTGTAGTCTTCGTGTACCCAGTAAGTCCCAGAATAAATCAGCACCAATTAAAATATCTACCTCTGACGGCTTGTAGAACTTGGGGTCAGCTAAACAAATATTAGTAGGTATAATAAACTTTGCAATGTCTACTTCTCGAGCAGGCACTGCACTTGTAATCGAAGGCAATATAAAACAGAATAACTTAGTAGTATAACTATTATTAAGGGCCGGCTACGCCGAGCGCACGACTCAAAATCTGTCAAAATAAGACGCAAACGTGCACGCACACATCGCCGAGGTGCACAGTGGGCTGCAAGATGCTTTTTGCAAGTCAACATAATGTAGAAAATTGTCTTACGAATACTGAAAAAGCTATTTTATTACTTATGATTAGAGTGCATTTTCAGTAATACGATTTATTGAGACGAATTTCGTCTGTCAAATTATATTTCTTTTCCTTTTCTTGCTTGTATATTCATCCCTTTCATTTCGTGCATGACGTCATTGGCATGTCTTTTGTTTTGGCATCATGACATGACGTTGTTTGAATTTTTTACAAAGATTTGAGATATTGAACAAAATAAGGTTGGTAACATACCTACACCTAAATATTGATATAAATATTAAAAATGTTCGTAAAATTAAAATGCCCACCGCGTAGAAAGACTATAATTATCATAGTAGAGAGATGATGAATATCTCATACTCTAAATAAATAGTTTCTTAAAGAACTAAATTGTCCTTCCTACCTTACTTTTATACTCTTTTATCATGAGCAAAACATTGCCATAAACAGCTATTGCCATGAAGGTATTTTTAAGCCACTCCGAGACATCACATTTTATGGCGATATGTTGCCCAACAACGACAATTATCAACGCGAGACTTTGTTTTCTTTGAACTGGAAACATCGCACTTGTCGCGTAATGTTCCCGAACTATAGAGTCGTTCAACAAACAAACAAACATTCCTATCAGACGTCTTCACTTCGATTTCGGACTGTTCGTTCCACTGTTATGTTCCACTAATTCAGCAACATGTGCTCAGGTAGGAGTCAGTCAAAGTTTCTAATGTCTAATGCTCTAAGCTAATGTTTCAATTATTATATTATTATGTAATAATAAAAGGCAGATTTAGGCTTTAGGTTATAGACTTTACTCCAACTGATAAAGCCAAGAGTTTGTCAATCAAAGTTGAGATATAGGGTATGTTGGGGTCAATTAAAACATACAACTTATATTTTATATCTTATGTATTATCTTACAATATTTTACAATTCATAGTAGGTATATTAAAAAAATAAAACCAGGCTTAAAAAAACGAAAATTAAACTGATTTAATGAACAGATTTATTTCAGAAGACAAAATTAAATATAGGAGTAAGTTTTTTTTTGTTGAATTCTGTGACAAGAACGGAAACAAAGTCCCGTAAAAACCTGATTTTCTTTTAGGGTTGTGTTCTTCTCCTTCTTAATTAGCGTAATCCAAAGCTTTCGCGAAGCGATTGTCATCTGACCTCCACAACCCAATAGCGATATTGGGCGATATAGAAGCATTGCAACTAAACCAGTTGTTGGACTTTTTAGGGCTCGAAGTATCCCTAAAGACTACTACTACTTAGATATTTTCTTGTTTAATATTAGCGTAATTTTTCAGTAGTCGGGTATTAGTTTTTACCCGACTGCGCCAGCGAGGGTAATGTTAATTGTTTCGCGCGAATAATGTATGTATGTAGTTTTCTTTGTTCCCCTTTACAGGCCTAATCCCTAGACCAAAGATATTATATAAAAAGAAGTAGATATGTTATTGCGCGAAAATCGTGAAGATCCGAAAACGAGTCAATTGGAACTTTTGCCTCTAGTACCGCGTGCCGAGCGGCGCCGGTCGGACGTTGAGCGGAAGCATCAGTGACTTAAAAAAATAACGAAAATGCCATCGTATGTTTATAGACACTGCACGAACTATTACTCTAAAGTTAATACACCAAAAGTGTAGATGAATTAAAAATGTGTGTGTGTGAGTTCGGCACATTTTTCTACGTTGATTTGTAAGCATATGACATGTCTATGTTATGAAATGTCATTGCCCTAGACGGATTTCAATGAATGGGGTCTCAAATGAAAGGTATTCATCTCCCAAGTGTTATAGGGTACCTACATAAAATTCCATCAAAACTATACGGTAGATTTTTGATGCTAATAGTACATTATGGTACAAGTGAGCAAAGTTGGTGATTACCGCCGAGGCGCTCTTAAGAGTGCCGAGAACGGTAATCATCATGCTCACGCGTGCCATACGACGTTTTACAACACACTTGCGAATAAAATAATACTACAAATACTAAATAAACCATACTACAAATTAATTCGTTTTCCTATGCGCGCGCATTTAACAATGGTGGTCGGCCATATTTAAAAAAAAAATAAGGTTTGAATTTAACTTTTTTTACCCTGTTTTTTTTTTCTATACTTAGAGAAAAAAAAAAGTTAAGTTCGAGTGAAAATTTTGTTTTATACAAGTACTAGCTGCCCCGGTGAACTTCGTACTGCCATATTTACGGCCCGCGTGGTATTCAAATCCCGTTCCCGCTGCACCCTTATCACTTAGGGGGATGAAAAATAGATGTTGGCCGATTCTCATAGATACCGGATAAGCACAAAAAATTTCATCAAAATCGGTCAAGCCGTTTCGGAGGAGTTCGATTACGCACCCCGTGACAGAAGAATTTTATATATTAGAAGATTACAAGTTGAAATTATTTATTTAAATACGAAAATGCATCAAATGACCATACAATAGGCGTATTAATTTATTCGTACTATTAAACACGTTCTTTTTTGTATCAAAACTCTTTTAAGAACGTAGACACTTCCTATAAAATTTAAAAAAGAATCTATAACTCACTTGTATGTCTATAACTTACTTGCCTAATTGCGGTAAAATAATAGCACTTTTATGAGCAGGTGTGTTGTAAAATATATTATGTGTTGACAGAAAACATTTTTATTCAAATTTATCGAGTAGGGTATCAAAATGAAGAGAAAAAGGAGATTACAAAAGTATATAGATGTCATATCTTAACTAAAAAGGTTAAAATAAAATTGATTATTAAAAAATAAAAAACCTGACTGCTGTCCAAAAGATCGAAACAAGCTTAATAGCAGGCGGTACGGTACCCATTACATTTCTTTCGGTTTATGATTGGCAAACAAAGAAAACTACATACATAAATACATTACCCTCGCTGACGCAGTCGGGTAAAAAGGCATCCCTACAATTTACCAAGTCACTATGCCATAGCGGGCCCTCTACATTCCGCTCGATCGCATGTATTGCGTCCAGCCCCCCTAGACAAGTAGAAATTCGTTGCTCGGCGTATGATGGAATAGAATGCCAAATGTATGGAATTTGACGTATATGACAGGCGTCAACGAAAGTCAAAATCGTCAAATATACATTTGTCATTCTCCTTCCATCTTACCTATTCCATCATACGCAGAGCAACGAATTGCCACTTGTCTAGGGGGGCAGGACCTACTTCCTTGTCAGTGTAGTACAACTTACAGTCCCAGAGTGCGTAATCACGGCTTTCCTGGTCGAATTCCCTACATGGGCATGCTGCAGACTCGCAAGCTTAGCTGGTGTAAGCGTTGCCTAAAGCAGCCATGGCCCGTTAGTAGTCGTGAAAAAAGAAAAAAAAAAGATTTATCAAGAATAAAAAGAAAGTATCCACAAAACGTATTTTAGCTAGGTATATACCAAACTGTTTGGTCCAACCTTTTTGAGCAACCTTTTTGAGAAATCATATTGAGCCGGTATGTGTAACATAATAATATAGACCACGAACTTCCGACGAACACGCACAATATAACCCAAGTACTTACTTAAGTTTTCTTTATTAATTTCTAAAATGTACGGAAACAGCTACTTCATGATACATGTATTTTAGGAACTTATGTTTATAAAATACATGTATACATGTATGACTACGAACTTATTGTCTAATATAATTTCCTTACAACAACTGACAGCCTCCGTGGCGTAGCGGTAGTGAACGCGGCCGCTGCGCAGGAGGCGCGGGTTCGACCCCGCTCAGTGCAAATATTTGTGTTCATGAAATATGGGTATTTGCATTGGTCTGGTCGTGCCTCGGAGAGCACGTTAAGCCGTCGGTCCCGGTTGCCATAAGAACATCTAGTGCAGTCGTTACGGGTAGTTGGCGCCCTAAAAAATCCAAAAAAACAACAGTCTAGCTGCAAAGCTTCAATATCGCCTAATGTTACCATTGGGATGTGGAGGTCAGATGGCAATCGCTTCACAGAAAATATCGAGGTCTAGCCAAATCCGTAGCTAAAACTGGTAAAGCGGACCCCAGACTCCGAGCTGAAAAAGCTTCAGATGCGACTGAGAATTAACGCTAGGAGGAAGAAGATTGTCAATATTGTCTTTAAAAAAATATTTTGGATTAGTATATCCCCAACTTTTTAGTTTGACATTTTAGGCGCTTGTGGTTAGACACTAAATCGAACCACTATGTTATAAATGTACCAACGAATTCGTGAAACGGCCAAAATCGGAACTACGTTTGTCACTGTCAAATGCATACTATTTTATTGAACATCTAAATAAATTTGACAACACTGAGAAGACAGTGTCGCCACTTTTGACTTCACATTTTTGTTGGTATGCCTATTGTGTATGTGTGAACTGTCATCACGCATCAAAGAGACGTGCTCTCTCTTCAAAAGCCCGTGGGTGACTGACGTTCGAAGGAATCTACACAGATCGCTGCAAAATTGTATGGGAAATTTGCACACATAGTTAATTTTATTGATATGCGACATCATAACAGTTATTTACAATTAATAAAATGTATTCAGCGGCAAGTATAGCTGTTTATCTACTTATATACATATTTATTTCTTAAGAAAATCATAACTTCACACGAAAACTGTGCCAGGCAAATGACACAGTTTTACGCGTTTTTCAATAACTTTGGAGTCTTTTTTTGGATTAATTACTAAATTTATCATCAAATAAGTTATTTCGGCCCCTTCAAGAACTCTTTGACTTTCAAACCGACTCCAGTTCATCGCTAATATCATACATTTTCTGTCATGATTTCCGTCGGGTTCGAGCGCTGTTTCGCGTAGCCTGTCCTTAAGTGCCGCTATTTGCACGTTACATATTTTACCTACTCGAGAAGCAATATTATTTATACCGTGAATTGACCCATTTAATTGGCTATTTGGTAATTTTAGGCGATTGAAAAGTCGTTCCGTTATAAAACAAGCAGTACTACCACTGTCAAGGACTGCTCTGACCCTATATTCACGCCTGTTATTATCGAAAACCCGTACTAAGGCGGTGGACAACAACACATCGCATTCCTTTGTTGCGTGACTATCCCCGCACTCCCCGCCGGGCGATGCAATGCTTGCGGTCAGCGCGACATTACTCTCGTCCTCTACGGCAGGCTGTGATGACGTTATCGGACATGATACGGAATCATTACCTAAAGTACTTACATTAATATTGCAGTTATGTGTAGTAATTTTAGATTCTGTGTGTATTAAGATGTTGTGCCTGCGCTTACACAACCTACAACCTGATTTCTTACACTGGTTGGCAAAATGTCCTACGTGAAAACAATTGTAGCACACTTTGAGACTAGGTAACAATTTAAGCCGGGCATCAACATCTAATGCAAGGAACTGTGAACAGTTAGCTAGATTATGACTATCTTTACATTTCGGACATGGTTTAGGTGAAGATTCGGAACTACTTGTGATGTTACTATTGTGGGAAGACTGTGTTGTAACTAGTGACTTATTCGTGGACTGTTTAACGTATTGAGGTGGATTAGCACGAGAGGCGTTACGTCGCTCCAACTCCCAAGACTCCACTAAATCAGCACGCGTGCGCAGGAATTCTAGAAATAACTGTAATGTTATTCTGATGTCTTTGCCTAATCGACTTTTATATTCTTTAAACTCACGAGAAGTTCTGTGATCTAACTTTTGAGTTATAAGGTAGATCAAAATACTATCCCAGTGCATAACAGGCTCACCTAAGGATTCTAAGGCCCGTATATTTTTATTTATATCGTCAATTAGGCTAGTTAAAGCAGTAGAAGATTCCTTAGTAATAGTTTGAATATTACATAACGCTGCAATATGATTTTGTATTAACAAATCTTTATTGTTAAATCGGTCACACAGTAACTGCCACGCCACTAAGTAATTCCTAGCAGAAAATACAATTGACTGAATGACGGCAGCAGCAGTTCCCTCCAGGGATGCTCTCAAATAATGAAATTTATTTATTTCATCTATGCTATCATTGGAATGAATGAGGCTGGTAAAAGTGTCATGAAATCCCAACCAAGTGTCATATGAGCCACTGAATTTGGGTAGCGCGATAGTGGGTAACCTAACAGGCTGATTATTACAGGCACTGGTGCCTTTAACACTATTGAACACTGAATCACTATCCTTGCTATACTCAGTTACCATCTCCTGTGCCCTAGCCAAGGAGTGATGAAAAAGCGACTCATAATCAGAACGATAATTGAACTGAGTAGTGGGATCATCAACAATACACTCCAAACGAAATTGTACCTCATTGTAATGGTCGTACATCGACTCCATCTTCCCTATGCGCAGCTTTAACTCGGTGATGTCAGGGCTGCTCAACTTTTTATCAACAAGCGTATCAAGGTATCTAATGAAGATAGTTAAGATACCTTTATAAGCTCCTCGCTTCCTAACCAAATCTTGTTCCTCGGTCATACTGGGATGCGAGTATTAATCGACCTGGAATTTATATAAAATAAAATTAATTATATATAATAGCAAAGAAATTACCTGAATATACACAAATACGATTGAAATAACTAAGTTTTAAGACAATATCTAACACTAATACAATATTTTATTCAGTACCTACCTACTACCTACTTCTTAGTAGATTACGAGTTTGCAACAGATTTTCAACTGAGACAGGATTTAATAAGCAAATAAATACAATAAAATATGTAGTACAACTGACTACTATACTAATTTAAGTATAAACTATTGTGATTATTGCCTAATAAATGTATCTATGACACTAATCCGATCTTTTCTGTTCACAATGACTAAGCTTTTTGATACATAATAAAATATTTTAATCTAGGTAAATTGACTCACTAACCTTGGATTATCCTTAATTAAGGCTAAATGATACCTGATCGAGTGTTGGGAGACGATATTTGTAAAATTAAAACTTAACACCGTAGTACTCGTCCACAGGCCGCTTATATATCTTCCGCCGAGATATCTTCGACTTCCTACAGGAGTAGCTGCTAATCCTTGATATTAGTATGGTAATCCGGTTCGGTAAGGACCATGTCTAGGATTGTACTCCGAATTTAAATAAAATAAAACTGCAGCGATTGGAACTGTACGTGTGTAATGCTTTCTTTAGCTCAGGTCGACGACAAGTGAAAAATCTTAACAATTAATTTACTTAATCTACCTACTAGATGACGGCGCCGCACAGGAAATAACTGCACTCAGTGCACTGCTTGCATTGCGGTAACAATACCTTCAGGCACTGTCCTGAACAACATATTTTGTGATTAAGTTCGAAATGGATACACATTTTGTGCGAGCTGATGATAACAGCAACTTACGGTGACGTCAATACTCACACGCATCGCCATTATGATTAAATATAGCGTTTTTCGCGCACTTTTGAAAATTTAAACTATATCATTGATTTTTTAACATAATGCATTGTTTTTTTACAGAAATATTAATGTGATATGTTTATACTGTAATAAGCAATCATTTAAAGTGGTTCTTGAACATTAGTCAAATAGCCTATTTAGCTAGCAGGGGTACAACCGCGGGAATGTTCGTAAAGAAAAAAAAATATAGGTCTTGTTATAAGTTATCCCTCAAGTGATATTCTAACTTGTTATAATTCAAAACATAATCCCTGGCTTATAATGGAATTTGAATCGTAATATGTGCCTACTAAAGCAATAGGATTTGTTATTACTAATTGTGTGTTCAAATCTTATAGGTATTAGACGAAACGTAATTCTCTATAAGTAATATTACCTTAATTGTTGCGTAAATAATTGAGTTTGTCAGTTCCCTTAGTAGAACCATTTAATTGAGCCGTCTCCCATTTGGTACATAGATAATACGTGGGTGTATTTCAAATTCAGTATGTATTATTGCCTTGTTTTTCATATCTGTTTATCTAAAATGAATATTTTAAGAATCAACTACCTATATCAGCCTTCCGTTACCCTTTTCCTGATTAATTAAACTTCGCACAGCATTGTTTCATAAATAAACATAACAAAGTGAGCACGCCTAATTTCTGGAAAGTTTATTTGAATAGGTACATACATACATACATACATAATTTTATATAGGTACATACAATCACGCCTTTATCCCCGGAGAGTTAGGCAGAGGTGAATTAACACCCACATTTCACCAATCATTGTATTAGGTCCCACGTAATAAGGGGTGAGCCTATTGCCGTTTTCCGGGCACTATTGTTTTCCGGCCAGCCCTATCCCCTAAATGAAACGAAACAAAACGAAACGAAACGAAACGAAACGAAACGAAACGAAACGAAACGAAACGAAACGAAACGAAACGAAACGAAACGAAACGAAACGAAACGAAATGAAATGAAACGAAATTTGTATTTATATATGACACGTCAATTTGACTTCGCCTCGCCTGATGGTAAGCTGAAGGCAAATTCTCTGAAAAGAGGGTCACCATTACAGACACGTACCATGTTACAATGGTGGCACTCAGCTTGACGGCCTCATCAGATGCTTTTTCACGCCCCGCTTAAAAACATCTCACTTAGTTCATAACTCCAAGTCTATGGGAGGCTGTTTTTATGATACTCTCATTATAGTTTTGTTATTCAGTTTGCAGTGAAAATCCGTTCCGAGGATATTGAAATTATTCTGCAGTGGTAGTGGTGTGTGCTGAATAGTGAAAAGGGGAAGGAAAGAAGCTGATACCTTTGTAAACGTATGGTGAACGCACATGCATCTTAATGATGAGGAGGACTCTCATAGACTAGTATTGGAATAATAAAATTGTGAATTATTCGGGACACTGCAGTGTAAGCGCCTGTTAGCTAACTGAAAAAAAAAAAACAAATTAACTCTTTTCCCTTTGATTCTAATTTGTTGATGCAAATCTATATCCAAAATATCTATAGCCACGCATTGACAGAAGCATTGCAAAGTGGTCCTTTACAGTGAGATAGATCGTTATCATCCAACCTTTATCGCCATTTCAATCTGCTCAATGGATAACCGAGGCCGTCTGTTGTGCTCATCTCATTTACATGGAAATTTGTTACATCAAAGATAAATCTTTTATTGAAGGAATATCAGCAGATTATACACAAAAATTAGGTATACACAAAATTCAAATTTACACGTAGTGTTAAGCTAATTATTATACCTTTACTCATTGATACGGTACGAGAGTCTTGATTATATTTTATGTAGTGCAATATGTTACGATTATAATGTTCATCTAGTAGCTACACACGCCCCTCATTTCGGTGGCAAAATGAGGCCATCTCAAAAGCGTAGATGGCCCAGGGCGCGAGAGCATTCCCTTATTTTGCATCTTTACATCTCGGCATTTGAGACCCGAGCCCAAAGTCCGCTATAACTACCACCCCGTTAGCCCGACAAGTCCATGACCTTACCTCGCCTGGTTGCTATATAGTACAACCGATTTAGCTCAATTAAGGGGCAAACTTAGAAATAATTCCTAGTAGCAATTTTCTTTCGGAATTCGTTGAAGGAGGTCACTGGCAGTCTAAATTTCGATTTGCGTGGTATTCGGTTCGTTGCGTTCTCCGTCATCTTGAATTTAAGGGTATATTTTTGTTTATCGAATAAGTCTTATTTAATTTTAATGTTATACAAAAAATTATTACTACAAAGTTGTTCAGAATTAAATTTTCTACAGTTTTGGGATTCATAATTTTTTCGCAGGATCGATATTTTTCAATTTATACCCCAAAAGGTGGAGAATCTTTGTTTGACTTTTTTGACTTAAAAAAAAATCCTAGTAGCAATTTTCTTTCGAAATTCATTGGGGAAGGTTACTAGCAGTCTACATTTGGATTTGCGAGGTATTCGCTTCATTGCGTTCACCGCCATCTCAAATTTAAGGGTACTTTTTTGTTTATCGAATAAGTAATTTAGTTTTAATTTTACACAAAAAGTTATTACCACAAAGTTGTTTAGAATTACATTTTCTACAGTTTTGGTACCCATGATTTTTTTTGTAGGATCGTTATTTTTCGATTTATACTCCAAAAGGTTGGTGAAATTTTGTTCGATTTTTCTAAAAAAGGAAAAATTCCTAGTAGCTATTTCCTAGTCACCTATTTTTAATTTTACACGAAAAATAATGAAACAAAGGTTGTTTAGAATTAAATTTCCTACATTGTTATACTTATCATATTTTTTACCTAGTATTGATATTATTTGACGAAAATTGACGACTTATTCAGTAACTAAAATTTCACCCTTAAATTTTAAATTGCGGAAAATGCAATGAACCAATACCACGCAAAACCAAATGTAGACTGCTAGTGACCTTGCCTAAGAAATTCCAAAAGAAAATTGCTAATAGGATTTTTTTGTAAGTCAAACAAAGATTCTCCACCTTTTGGGGTATAAATCGAAAAATATCTATCCTACGAAAACAATATGAATACCAAAATTGTAGAAAATTTAATTCTAAACAACTTCGTAGTAATAATTTTTTGTGTAAAATTAAAACTAAATGACTTATTCAATAAACAAAAATGTACCCTTAAATTCAAGATGGCGGAAAACGCAACGAACCGAATACCACGCAAATCGAAATTTAGACTGCCAGTGACCTTCCTCAACAAATTCTGAAAGAAAATTAATACTAGGAGTTTTTCCTATGTCAAATCCTAATTTGATTGTGCTAATAGGGAAAGACTCAGCAAAACCGAACTTAATAACATTTCAATTTTTTGTCTGTCATTAAAATGTTTGTCAAGTTTCTTTGTAACTAAACTATATTTATTTACCCTGTTTATCTTACAAAGAACTAGTTTGCGCACGCATTAACTTAAGGGAAATACGTCATATTCTTTGAGCACAAACATCTAAATATACACATTGTTTGAATAATGCTTTGATTGATAACTTGACAGGTATTCATGCAAATTTTGGTGAGCGAACTCATAAATTATTTCCCTATTTAAAAAAAGGTTTCAACACATCAAGTGATTTAATTATCAAATTTGATTTGAATCAATTTATAAACGATGTTTTTTAGTCGAAAGAATGTTTATTCGGGTTGTTGTAAATTCGTCTCAGTGAATATTCGTTTCAGTTGAAAATAGTAGTAAAATGCGTATAAAATGATATTATACTTGCGAAAATTCGTTCCTCTCTGTAGCACGCTATGGACCCGGCGGGCGACCGCACGGTGAATTCATGGAGTGCTGAGAATCGGATCTCTGCATGAAGCGGTGTGCCTACACTAGGGTTTACCGAGATATACAACTAGGCGTAACTAGGCGTTGTTGAAATTATGACGGTAATTATTGGTATATCACGGTAGTGTAGCCCAAGCGTAAGTGCTTCAACAAAACTAATATTGTTAAATATAATAATAAGTTTCAGCTGTTCTAATACTGAAATGTAAACATTAAAAAAATAAAAACAAAACTTTAATGACAGCATAGACTATCAAAATAAATTTGGAAAATTGCACTAATAAACAACTCTTCTATTATGGCCAACTGTATAAATACGATACAAATTCAGCTAGATCAAGAAGGTTTCAATGCAGTTTGTCTCTACATAATCTGTGAACACGGCGCAAGACGCATGCGCGATCAGCAAATGGATTTTGGCGCAAACATTTTAAAAAGCCTTATTATGCAACAGTTTCATAAACTACTATAATTTACTACTAACTTTAAGCAAGTCACTTTCTCGTCTCACATATTTTTTCCACAACTATATTTTTGTTTTGTTATTAAAAAGTTACGAATCTAGTTAGTGGTCTATCTTACACTTTAGTTTAAAGTAACTTTAGATATAGTGAGTTATATTGCAGAAACTTCCACAATATAATCTCTTAAAGATGTATTGCCAAAATAAAAAAATAATGAACTTCTCGAGCAACATGCTCAAAGTTGTATTGGGACCTTTGGATCGCTTGTTACTGGTTGTTATTACATCTCTGCCTACCCTTTCGGATATTGACAGACGTGAGTATGCGAGGGGTTAATTAATAATTCTAAAAAATACTCTGAAAGTTGCTTCAACCAACACATTCTCATCAGTACCCCAAAATCAACAATGCCCTACATTTTCCGCCGTCTTGATCCGCACACAAATCACTCCAGCCTTGTATGTCCGTATACAAATGTGTAATAATATATATCTCAAGATAAACATTGTAGATGGCAATTATGGATAATCTCAGTCGGTTCCAGATCGGCACGCAGCCTGGTCCAGAAACCTTCGCTATCTTTCTCCCAATCGCTCTGGGCTACAGGCTTCGTTTATAGCAACTATTCATTTATTTTCGTCTTATCTTGATGCTGTTTACATGGAATCGATGGCCACTTAGCTACGCGTACATACAAGTATTAAAGGCTATACTGTGATTCGGTAGATGATTTTTCTCTTACCTTTTATTGAAACACAAGAACCTTATTTTCTTTAATAGGCAATTTTATTACTTTCTTTGGTCGGAGTTCTAGACATTTTGTGCTCATCAAAAATGGTATCTTTTTGACAGCCACAAGGCCAATCCTTGGTGGCTTGCATAAGTATATTTTCTTTGATTGCTACTCTCTGCTACTTATCGTAACTCATCAGTCATAAGACACGGTGTAGGTACAGGAAAATATCATTATACTTTGTCAGGACCGTAACAAGAAACCCTTAACTAAGTCGATAAAGTTATTTGATTCACTGTTATTAACTTAACTTACGGGTTTTTTATGACGTCATGAATGGGACAAAGAAGAAAATATTTCATTAGAAAAGTCAGCCGCTATGGGCGTTTATTGAGTAGCGTAATATGCCGCGGGTTATAAAAATTCGTCATGACAAAGAGGGACTAGAGCTTGGAAATGGACATAGGCTAACTTTTATTGCGAAAGAGGGTTCATATTTTCGTCATTTTTAAGATTACCAGATAAATTTTGGTACACAGATAGATTAAAGAGGAAAGGACAGGTTCTTTGGTCCCGATAACCGACACCCACGCGGAGCCGCGTGCAACAACTAGTTGTTTATATAGCATTCATTTTCAACCATTTTAAGTATGGAAGGGAAGATACTGATAAAACTACAAAAGGACATAACGAATAATACGGACCGATATTGTTTGTACAATAAATTTCATAATGCTGCATTCCTGCTAATGCTACTATAGAGTTTATAAGTAACAACAGATGTTCAGTTGTTTGTTGTTATTACAATATCCATACTTCCATACTAATATTACAATAAAATGAATATTATAAATGTGAAAATAACTTTGTTGTCTGTCTGTCTGTTACGCTTTCACGTCTAAACCACTGAACTGATTTTAATGAAATTTGGTATAGGAGTAGATTAGACCTTGAGAAAGGACATAGGCTATATCGTGGGTTAAGAACTAGAGAAGCGTAAGGGCAAAATCACAACTTTACAGGAGGGCCGAAAAACAACTCAAATTTACCTACCGTTATCTTATAGCTCTTGTCACGCAAAATCTATAGTAGTTATCTGTGTGATTTTTACTTATAATAATGCTTTATTTATCGGTTAAAGAATGGTGTAAAGTTTTAGGCAATCGATAAATGTTTTTATTTTAATAATGTTTATTAATCAAAAAATAGTTGACCTACGTCATTATGGCTGAAAAAATGTATGGAATGCAACGGGACTTCCGTTATAATGACCTTAAAATTAGTAACAAAAATCTTCACAGATTAATAATCTCTTGAGGCGGCTACTTTTTTTTCTTTTTTATACCACTTAGTTGGCAGACAAGCACACGGCCCACCTGATGGAAAGTGGTTACCGTGGTCTATGGACGTATGCAACACCAGGGGCGTCACACTCGTGCTGCCGACCCTGAAGAAACCTTCTAATGCCCTTCTTGAAGATCCTCATGTTGTGGTCGCTTGGGAAAACCATCGCGGAGAGTTCATTCCACAGCTTGAGTGTGCGAGGGATAAATTTCCTTTCTTACCGCACAGTGCGCACCGTTTCCGGTCGCAATGTGTGAGGAAGAACTCCCCGCAAATGGCGAGAGGTGCGATGATAGAATGTAGCTGTGCGCATCATATAAACAATTTATTTGAGCATAAACCATTGTATAGGCGGTGGAACACACACAGTGAGGCAAAGTCTCTCCTGAGACTGAGAGGTTCCACATCGCCTGTGAGTATGGGATTGCCGACGAGCCTCAATGCCCGTCTTTGCACCGAGTCGAAAGAGTCAAGCTGGCACACAGGCGCTCCAGCAAAAAGGTGACAGCATTACTCCATGTGGCGCCGAACCTGTGCCTTATAAAGGAGGAGTCCCTTGAGCACTTTGATGCCAGCTTGACCTTGTCTTCCAGATGACTTCGGTATTGGACGTCCCTGGAGATGTCGACACCAAGAATCCCGATACTTGATGGTGAACGGTGTGCCTAGGAATTGCGGCGCTAACAACAAATGGAGCCTTTTTAACAATGTACTCAATTAAATTCGTGTTCGACCTGCAAATGGTTATAAAAATCATGATATGTCGAAGGAATAACTCCAGATAACTAATAACTTCATTATAATGCAGACGATAGCACCTTACACGGGAGTTATCACGGACATCCTGTGGCCAAGCAGTCTGATATCGCGGAAAAGAGGCAGCTTCTTGTCAGTGAACTTGACCGGACCCTGAACCTCGTTTCTCAATGGGGCTCTGAAAACCTAGTTGAGTTCAATGCCAAGAAGACGCAGGCATGCGCATTTACAGCAAAGGTATCTTCTTTCCTTCCCCTTCCAACTCTTCAGAGCACGCCACTGCCACTACAGGACAATCTCAATATCCTAGGATGTTCGCTGCAAACTGAACAACAAAAACTACATCGAGAGTATCATCAAAACAGCATCGCGTAAACTCGGAGTCCTGAACAACGTGAGACGTTTTTCCACGCCGGAGCAGCGGTGTCTTCTCTACAACACACAAATTCGCTCTTGCGTGGAATACTGCTCGCATCTCTGGGATGGCTCCGCAAAGTACTTACTAGATGCTCTCGACAGGTTGCAGTGACGTGCGGTCCGCATTATTGGGAATCCTGAGGTCACTTACACCCTTGAGCCTTTGCAGTTGCATAGAGATGTGGCATATTTGGCGGTATTTTAGCGTCTCTACCATGGTGAATGTTCTGATGAGCTCTTCCAAAACTAATCCCACCCTCTCCTTTCCTATATAGGACAACACGTGCAGGACTCAGATGCCACCCGCATACGGTGCAGAATATTCCATTATGAACCAAGCGATTCGGCGACTCCTTCTTCTGCCGCACTATTAAGACTTGGAATTCCTTACCAGCTCACGTGTTTCCCTCCTCCTATAGTCCCGGGTCCTTTAAGCGGGGCGTGAAAAAGCATCTGATGAGGCCGTCAAGCTGAGTGCCACCATTGTAACATGGTACATGTCTGTAATGGTGACCCTCTTTTCCGAGACTTTGCCTTCAGCTTACCATCAGGCGAGGCGAAGTCAAATTGACGTGTCCTATATAAAAAAAACTTTTTGGTGTCAAATCAACGTATGTTAGTATTAGACGCGAAAGTGAATCAGACCAACAGAGATTTATTATATGCTAAATGATCGTAATATAGCCTTTAAACTATTATTAACTTAAAAACTGGCTGCATTACTTTCATTAATTAGTACCAAAGTAGCGTATCTCACCCTTGCGTTTTTTTGGCAGGGAGAAAAATCATGGAAGTATACTAAACAAGGTCGCATAAGCAGTAAAGGTACTTTACGTTAATTTGGCGCGAAACAAACTTAGGCCACATAATCTCATTTTCTGCGTTTTAAAAACGTATAACAAGATACGTTATTTGGGCAATTACATTTAAGACATCTTTGGTGTCCTATTCGCGCTGTATATCGAGTTTCGATCGTAGTGCTCGCAACTTTTTTGACAAAATAATGTCAAGATTATTGTAAGTAGGAACACGTCATTTCGGCAGTAAACAGAAAATATATTTTTTGATATGTTATATTTGTACTAAGCAATCTACGCACTTCATCGCTACAGTTTTTTGGCACATAAAAATATGGAGATTAAAAAAGCGAATGGTGAAAAAAAAATTTTTTTGAATTTTTGACCTTACGCTACTCTAGTTCTTAACCCGCGATATTCGGTCGCGATAACCGACATCCACGCGGGCGGAGCCGCGGGTAAAAGCTAGTATGTTATAATACTAAACAACATAAAAGAGAAAACAGTTGTAAAATTTGATATTTTCTGAAGTTTACGCGAATGTCACTTATTGAATCCGAAGTAGTTTTATTTCAATGAGTTGTTGAATTATTCAAGATCAACTCAAACGTTGGATTACCGATTGCCGTGAAATTTTGTATTTGGTATACATGAAAAAACATTAGTGGAGTTTAATACCTAATTTTTACTTAACGCTTAATTTATTTCGTACTATGCTTATTTTACAATTTTTTTATACTACTTAGGTCGCAGACAAGCACACGGCCCTCCGATGGTAAGAGGTTACCGGGCGAGTGCAACAACAGGGGAGTCACACTCGTGCTGTTGACCCTGTAAGAACAGAGAGATTCTGTGCCGTCAGCGCAAAAGACAAGTAGGTCAAAGCCTTTGGTTTTCCCACTGACAGCACAAAATCTCTCCAGTGAGTTCTGGCTACCCTACTCACCGTCGAAAACACAACACGAGGTTATTGTACACAACTTTAGGGCGGAGGTACTTCCCCAGTCGGACTTCTCGATTGAGACGGATATACCGTCGTTTCCTACCTCCTCGAATGAACCCCCACTAAAGTTCTGCTTCGTATAGGTGATGGACATATTGCAAATTATTCTGCTGAGGCAGGACCACAAAAATATATTAGGAATGTAAAATGTTTATAAGCAGTAGCTTATAACTTCATTAACTTCAAAAAATAAATTTCAGATTGTCGTGTAGAAACCTATGATTAGTCATGCGAAAGTCGGCACGCGTGACATACAGGTACTATGTATGTCACGTGTGCTGACTTCTGCATGACTAATCATAGGTTTCAGATATAATTGATTGCGCACAGACTGGAAATGGTGCATAGTACGTGATTTCAATTAACGCCGATACGGTGTCTGAACCCTGTATAATCACAAAATAGATATCTAATTAGTACTGACGCAGAATAATGTAAATTTATTAGCATTATTATTGACCTATTTTCTTTGTTGCAGTGTCACAAACGTATTTTTGGTGAACTTATCGGCTGCAGACCTCTTGGTGACAGGAGTCTGCATGCCAATACAACTCAGCAAGGCTATCACTCTAGTCTGGTTCTACGGGGAGACCGTCTGCAAGATTGTCAATTATATACAAGGTAAATTTAAATTTTTAACCTAACCTAAACTTTTCTTCATCTTCATGGATCGTCATTATCTTCAGGGAGACGCATTTGCCTGATTGCACCCGTGACCAAGATGAATTTTTAGCTCAGGGTCCGTCTTCCAGCTCTTCCTCCTCCACTTCGAACGATCTTGGGCGTCCATGGTAGTGAGACCATTTGCAGGCATGTCACCTTCGATGACGTCAAGCCAGGACTTATTGGGCCTACCCCTTCTATCTGGACCCGGTGAGGGGGCCATTATTTTTTATAAAAGTAACTGAAGCATAAAACAATTGATAGTGTTGCTTCATATCAGAAATCTAGATATCGTACAGAAATGACAAATATTTCACCAAAATAAATTACAAACTCTCTGAGTGAGGTAACTAATACATCTTTGGTTTTGTTGATTGCAAGTTTCGCCAATACAAGACAGAGACTTATCTCTGTCATCTGTCACCCTTGTCTAGACTACGACTTACATTTATCACTACTTGCCTACTGATGTAATTGGTAGTAGGCATAGACCAAATATGGTTGTTAAATGGTTAAAAGTAATAGCTAGCTGGAAAATTGGTACGCAGGAGCTTCAGCGGAGCTTCATCATTCTCTGAACCTGTTCTCAACCCAGTTGGGATCGGTTTTCTAGTCTAACTGTGATGCAGGTGTGTAACTTTGATATTTGATTCGATTTTCTTCCGTGCATTATTTGATTATTTTCCGTGAAGTGATTGCCATCTGACCTCCATATCCATTATTTCTTCTTCTACTTCTTCGGTTGCGGCATGTCGCAAACATGCGATTCGATTTCGATTTGGCCTAAATTTTGGGCAATCTCAGCACAAGGGACGAGAACATTACAAGCATAATAAGAACCCTCGATTTTGTGCAATTCAGGCATGCAGGATTTTATATATTTCTCAAAATCACCTAGTCTACTAATATCAAATAATAGGGATTCTTGTTAAGTAATGGACTGTCTACCTGTATTATTTTCTTTTCGATTACCTCATGTTTATGTGACTCTTGACTTTCTGTTTTTTATTTGTAAATTTTGCAAGAAAAGAAGAATCCTCATTTATGGTAGGTATATGGAATCTAGTGACACATTGCCTGACAGACGTCTAATTATCGATACATTAGGTACAATTACTTATGTCCTATATGCCGACGATACTTCTGTGTCCTTCCATGGTTATTTTACTGGTAAAAGTAAAGCTAACGAGATGCAAGGTCGCGGCAAGTGGGAGGAAATTGTCAATCCTAAGCACGTCGTCGAGTCGCGTCACCTGTGAGGCTGGGCGTCACCAATTAAAGGTTAACCGTGATGTTCCATCAATATTTTACGACATAATATAATAGGAAGGAAAATTACTACCAATATTTAGCTTTTATAGTGGTAATTAAATGATTAACAATCAGACTGACAGTCTGACGTCAATAATAAAATTGTTATTGATTTCACTCCCCCAGGCACATCTATTTATGCATGTAGTTTTGTGAACGAAAAAATTTAATTTTGGTTCTCTATTTATTCCATCCTCAAAGGTCCTAAATATCTAGAAATTCAAGATCGCTTTATCTGTCGTTTTCATATTTTGAAAATGATGCTTCACATTCTCTTTTGAACTGCAAATCCCCTACTTACATGTTTATTATAATAATTTACAATTCATTGCACGAATTAATAGTGTACAACATTTCATTATATTATTTTTAGTCTCAGTTTGGCAACATTTCTTATTTATTAAATACCTATCTGAATTCTTCTTTCATACAAAAGAAAAATCTGTTGATTTATTTAATGAAATCGCTTAAACTTTTAATGAAAACACTTGAAGAAATATAAATATATAATAATATGAAAAAGTTATGAAATTACCTATATTGTCAGTTTGGCTGGTGAACATACTTTTGAATTATTCGTAAAAAGTACCAATGGAAGCAGTCTTTTATACTAACTATATTTTAGAATACTGAATCGTCTAATAAAAATTTGTTGACCCAAAATGTTTCTAGTCAAATCAAATCTATGTAATTTTTATTTATTTTTATTTATTATTCATAGCCTTCTTGATGATCATAAGAATCAACTATTAATAGGACAACACTACCAACCAAGTTTTCTCAACTAGGCACACTAACAACTCAGGCACTCGGATTTCCTCTGTTTTTCACGTATTTCGACTCTGTCGCTGATATCTCTAGAAGATCACAGGGCAAAATAGGGCCTTCATAGGGCAAAATGCATTCGCACTTTTTACCCGACTGCACCAGCGAGGGTAATGTGGTTCGCGCGTATGTATTTATGTCAGTATGTATGTATGTAGTTTTCTTTGTTCTCCTCTACAGGCCTAACGGCTGCACGGATTTCGATGAATGGGGTCACAAATTAAAGGTATTCATCTCCCGAGGATTATAGGGTACATAGAGTGTTAACAAAACTATACGGTGGATTTTTTGTACTAAAATATATGTTGTGAATTTTTTTTTATTCAAATTTATCGAGTAGGGTATCAAAATAAAGGGAATTAGAAGGAGATTACAAAAATATAAATATGTGTCATATCATAACTAAATATATTAAAATAAAAATAAAAAAAAAGACGTGTGGCACTCGGGGACTGCCGCGGTAAAGCTATTGCATAGCATTTTTTATGAACTTATGCAATTATAATAAATAATAATATAATTTGAATCTGAGTCTGAGTCTGAGTCTGTGTCTGAGTCTGAGTCTGAGTCTGAGTCTGAGTCTTAGTCTGAGTCTGAGTCTGTGTCTGAGTCTGAGTCTGAGTCTGAGTCTGAGTCTGAGTCTGAGTCTGAGTCTGAGTCTGAGTCTGAGTCTGAATCTGAATCTGAATCTGAATCTGAATCTGAATCTGAATCTGAATCTGAATCTGAATCTGAATCTGAATCTGAATCTGAATCTGAATCTGAATCTGAATCTGAATCTGAATCTGAATCTGAATCTGAATTTGAATTTGAATTTGAATTTGAATTTGAAAACTAACAACTTATGCAATTATAATTAGGTACTTACGTTAAGCGAAGGTACTTCGGAGCAGGTCGGCTCGATTCGTGCGAGCTCGGAGTTGAGGGTGTTACCTTTTTTCGTTACGGAATTTCTGGATTCGGTCTCCACGCTCAAGGCCCGCGATAGAAGCTATGCAATAGCTTAATAACTTATCAAAAAATTAAAATTCCGACTGCTGTCTAAAAGATCAAAACAAGTTTGATAGCAGGTTGATAGCAGGTTTATGATTTGCAAAAACCGAAAGAAAATTATTAATGTACCGCCTGCTATCAAACTTGTATCTAAACTATCTTTTAGACAGCAGTTGAGTTTTAAATTTTTTAATGTTTTTTTTGTAAAGAATATTACAATATACAATATTCCTTCATAATTTATGCCAGTAACTCATTGTTTCAGAAATGTGCGCAGAAACAATTTGCGAGTTTTCCATTAAATAACTTTTTTACACCCGTAGGCTGGATGAGGATTTTTCATGATTTCATTATAATGGCATCCCTAACGTTCGTATAAAAATGCCGCTTTCTTTTATTTTTTCATTACATCATGTTTTTATTCCCTGTCTTATTAGGGAATCATCTGAGTGCTCCCTCGAGACCAAAATATATTTGATCAACAGTTTGTTCACAATCTGTATTTGGGTACTTAATTGGTGTGTCTTACGCCGACAGAAAATAAAATAAACGAGAAAACCTGTTCGTGGAATATCGGCTCAGGAAGTGGTTGGGCGTCTCTTACTCTCTTGAATTTCTACCGTGCACTGTACATCTTTCATGCACGAAAAAAAATATTCCAAGTGATAACCAATAATATCAAAACTCTAAATTCTAACTTTCACTATACATATTCGTTCACTATAATTATTATGCTACTAGCCTTCCGCCCGCGGCTCCGCCCACGTGCATCTCGGTTAACGCGACATTTACTCATATCTTCGTTTCTACTCAACCGATTGCGATCAAACAAACGTAAGATTTTAAGTCTGAGTAAGCCTTTTCTAACAAAAAAAAACCGCATCAAAATCCATCCAGTAGTTTTTGCGTCCATCGCGGACAAACAGACAAACAGGCAGGAAATTCAAAAAAAATAATTATTTGCGTGTTCAGTATTGTCATAACATAACCCAAGTATTTTTTTTAAATATCTCCAATGTACAGACACAACCACTTTACAATTATATAATAGTATAGATATAGGTTGCTCCGCGAAGCATGTGAAGCCCCCAGTAAGCATCTGCGTTTCTGGGCGAAGCTAGATGGCTGCTCTAGACAGCACTCTTCACGCAGAATGACCCAAAAAGAAGGCTAAGTGCGGACAAAAGAGTCCCCTTTCCATTCCATTCCACTATATAACCGAGCTGTAATATATTAATACAAGCCAACGTGCATGCGTAGTGAACACGTTTACTCTTAAATCAATATATTGATTACAACATAATATTTTTATTGTTTACATCGCTCGCAGAATCAGGTGGTTGATTAACTTGTAAGTTGTACGGCTCCTTTCTTATTAACGGAGTGAACTGTACTGTACCTACTGC
Organism: Eilema depressum; assembly: GCA_914767945.1. Classification (NCBI taxonomy): domain Eukaryota; kingdom Metazoa; phylum Arthropoda; class Insecta; order Lepidoptera; family Erebidae; genus Eilema; species Eilema depressum. The sequence goes on from OU612018.1 coordinate 1,017,831, forward strand.
GGTGTTTATATTAAATATATTATTGCTCTATTCACAATAATCTGTAATCTAGATTTCATTATGTAGAGAATTTGTACGAAAACCTATACAAGAATAGTTTTTAATTACGAGATGAATAAAATGATAGTTTAATTAAAGTTTTTGGTAGCAGAACACGTTCACGATTCATATATACATTAATTGTTAAGCTCCGATACGGGTAAACAGCACTATTGAGAAGCCGCAATGAATCAAATCAAAAAAAAAACAAATCGAATGTGATACATTCGATTTGATTTGAAGATTTACTTTAAACACAAAACGTAATTGTTAAATCACGCACTAATATTATAATAGGCAGTAGCCATATGATAGGAAGGTTGAAAGACGTGACCATGCCAGCAATTATGTTTGATGGGAAAGTTATTCCTGTCACACCTAGTGTTAGGAACCTGGGCTTGCATCTAGACTCTACCTTGAGTTGGCGGGTTCAAGTTGCGAATGTCTGCCGGAGGGTGACTGGGACTCTAAGGGCCCTCTACCGCCTTAAAAACTTTCTTCCACCTAAGACCAAGACAATGCTTATGCAGACTCTAATCTTTCCTATCTTCGACTATGGTGATGTGTGCTATTTCGACCTGAATGCAGATCTGCTCAATAAACTTGACCGACTTCTCAACAATTGCATTCGATTCGTCTACAATCTTAGGAAGTACGACCACGTTTCAGCTTGTCGTACAGAGTTGGGTTGGTTGCCTATAAGACGGCGACGCAGTCTAAGAGCTGTCACTATGATATATACACTATTAAATTCTCCTAACGCCCCAGCTTATTTGAAGTCTCAGCTCCACTTACTCGGTTCCAACCATAACAAAAATTTACGCTCTTCTAATAACCTACTCTTACACTGTCCCACTCACACTTCAAGCCTTGTTCACTCTTCCTTCTTGGTTCAGTCTATTCTTCTATGGAATGCTCTTCCTCTGGAAGTCAGGATGTCAACAAACCGCTCCATATTCAAAATTAGAGTGCACCAGCTTTACAGCAACCCATAGCCGCTTATGGGTGGCTGTATTGTTGGCAATCCAATCAAAGCAAATCAAACTGTATCCGTAGGATTTTTCCGCTTGTATGTATTTATTTTAACATATATGTATGTGTATATTATACCTATTTATGCATATAACAGTATACAAATGTATGTAGTTTATTATATTTGTATTTGTATAATTATATATTTATATAAATGTATATATTATTATTGTTATCAATATTCTATTATCCAATTCTGCATTAACTTTTTTTGTACCAAACTAGGTCAAACTCTCACCACAATACATCGTGCACCTACTTGTGACATATCTCTGCATCACCCTAAGGTTGACTGGCAGAAAATGCCTTGGGCATTAAGTCCGCCTTTGTACAATTATTTTGTATTTGTGCAAAAAGTTTAAAATAAATAAATAAATAAATAACGGCTGAACGGATCAGGCTGAAATTTTGAACAGGAATAAAAGTACCTTTTATCCCAGTCCATGCGTTGCGAGAGCAGGATCAGATTTTCGCGCGGGAAAAACCGCGGATATCAGCTAGTTCCCAACTAAAATAAGGAATCTTTTACAGGTGTAGCGGTAGCAGCCAGCGTGTTTACCCTCACAGCGATGTCGGTTGACCGGTGGCTGTCTATCTCCCCGGAGCCCCGTCTGCGGCCACCAGGGCGGAAGCAGGCGCTGCTGCTGCTAGTACTGCTTTGGTTTGCAGCACTCATCATATTCATACCACTTCTATTGGTGGCGACAGTGAGGAGAGAGCAAGTTCCAATCATATCAAAAACTTTAAAGAATATATCGGTTGGTATTATTCGATAATATAAGTAATTTCTGTTACTAATATTGTTACTAAAAAATAAATTGTGAGAAGGAATCTGGGTTTATAATCTTCCTGTTTAAAATATCTTATGGCTAGGTTACATTACATTTACATCTTATTGAGATGTTAATACCGCGCTTTTATATTTTACCTTTTTATTCTGGTCGTCCCACTGACAGCACAAAACCTCTTCGGTAAACTCTGACTACCCTACTCACCGCCGGGAAAACAACAACAGGTTATTATACCCGCGGTATTCTGTAGGGCGGAGGTACTTCCCCAGTCGGACTGCTCGATTGGGACGGAAATACCTTAATTTACTATGAAATTACTATTTTACTACTACTTTCACTACTATTACAAGTAATTTTACTACTAATTTTAATTTTTTACTACTAATCGTTTTTTTTATTTATAACTAATCGCTTTAAAACTTCATCAATGTCAAAACCTTATAATATGCTGCCTTTAATTTAAATTAACGCCATTTTGAAGAAGCAGAGCATAGTTTAACCCCATTGTATAAGTACCTACCGATTATTTTCTCATTTTAAATAAAAATAATACGTCAATTATAATGAATGATAAAAAATGTAATTACTTGGTACAATAACAATACAAGTAAGTACATTCATTCTCAATCATTCAAAGAAATAATTTTACAAATTCTTCAAGTACCTACAGATTATATCTGTACGGAATTCACCATTCCGACTTACAAAGATGAAAAGCTTGAATTAAATGAGAAATCCTTTTTACGCTTTGTTGGTTAACATCATACGACATACTTAAGTACCTACTTATATAAATTATATCTGATCTTGAGACTATACTATATGTATATAATTTCATTGCAGTAATTTGACGCGACTCTTGACCTCCGCTTCTGACCTTGTAATAATTAAGCGTTTTCCAAAAAAAGTGTACATAATGATTTCAATATTTAATAAATAATGATTTAAATATATTAACACACTCTAAAGTAGTTAAATCCATGCATCAATTTACCCTATTTGCCGTAATATTTAAATGATAATGATTTTTAAACACTGAGATGTCAGTTTTTGGTGTGTCTTCACTTAAGTTATTGAATAGTGGAAGCGATACTGATTTAGCTAGCATGATTTGTAGGTCCCTTTTGAAAGAACTAAGTCACCTACCAGCATCCTAAGTTTCTAATTCAAGTCTTATGCTCTTTAAGTACAGTTTATTTTCAAATAAAACCGTAAAAAGTGGTATTTAGTCCGGGCATGTCGGTTTTGACACTGCTAAAAACGGTCTATCTATTTTATGAAGATTTTTTTCAATTCGTGTAATGGCAAAATTAACGTTTACATTGCCTGACAGACATTTCAAAAGTGCTAGGTAGTATCAAATAAGTTTCAAACTTAATACATTTCAAACTTAATACATAGTTGTATTTTGTGTGAGTGCCATGGCGCGCGGCGGCGGTCAACATTTCTTCGGTTTTTCGGCACGAATTCTACTCTGCCGGGAACCATGCGGCCACACAGCGGACCGGGAATAAAAAAATATGGCATTGATTCAACTAAATTGTAAACGCTGCTCTTCGTAATTCTTATTTCTCTATATCGTCTTTGTTACTATTAGCTAAAAGGAATAATACGGCTTCAGACACAAATATTACACTGAATAACGTAACACGATAAATATAATACATACATACATACATAGAATCACGCCTTTATCCCCGGAGGGTGGGTTAGGCAGAGGTGAAATTAACACCCACATTTCAACAATCATTGTATTAGGTCCCACGTAATAGGGGGTGAGCCTATTGCCGTTTTCCAGGCACTATTGTTGGCTCGAGCCATGTATAGGCTGAGTCTGGGCTGTATAATATCTGTCTGATGTTAAACAGCCCTATCCCTTAGTCGCCTTGTACGACACTACATGGGAGGAGATGGGGTGGCCCAGATTCTACTCTGCCGGGTACCACGCAGCGAATAAATATAATACTGTGCAAATTTATATTTATATTCAGAATTTTTACTCAGAAACTTAATTCTAGATAGAAACGAGAGACGTCCACTTCTGTACGGAGGAATGGCCCGGACCAGACAGGAAGAAACAGTTTGGAATGCTGTCGTTCACATTAGTATACGCTATACCTGGTGAGTTCAACATTATTTCAATTATTCTAACACCCGTATTCACAAACAATACTGTGAGGTCTCATAGTGTGCTCGAGCGCATAGGGCTGGTAAAATTAATTCACAAACATCACGGAGCAGTATCTAACGCAGTGCGTTCCCTCAACGAAGTATTACCACAGAACAGATAATAGTAATTACTTAAGTGTTATCAATTAATAAAAAGGCTTTCCAAAACGAACGCACTGAGAATTTGTCGTTCTTTGCACAGTTTTGGTAGTACGCATAGCGAAGTATTGTTTGTGAATACGGGTGTAATAGTCAGGATTCAACTTATAACTTAAGGCTCATTTGCACCAGGTCGACAGTCGCCTTCGGCGAACATCTTTACTCTATCGAAGGCGGCGTAGTCGAAGGCATATTTACACCAGAGGGGTGAGCACGAAAAACTACCGTAATCGTAACGAAAGCACGGAGTATTGCGATTGGCAGGCTTCACCCGCACACACGCTCACAGTAGGCAGGCGGCCAATCACAACGCTCCGTTCTTTCGTTACGTTTACGATACAATTACAATACGCTGCCCGGCAAAAATAGTGTCATTACACAAAAATGTCTATTTTGAGATAACGAGACTTTTATGTTTTTTTACTACTTTCCACATTGATATTTTAAAAATTATAGGGGTTACATTGCTAATTCTTTTTTTACAAATTGTATATCTGTTTATCTTTCACGTAGCTTATCATTTTCAGAAATAATAGAAATTTTTTTTAAGTAACTTTCAAGAAATATTTAATGAGGGATATGTTATGACTGTTTTTTTGGAGAAAGTTGACTTATTTTTGGAAATAATACTCTTATTTGTAATATTAAGAAATAATCTGTATTTAAAAAAATCAATCTTTGTCTTACATTAACAAAATAATAAACTTCTTATCAAAAATATAATCTTATGGCTATTAGTCAGCTTAAATTGCAGGTAGTAATAATCAAATTGGGAGTTCCAGAGACCTACATTGACACCATCCGAGACATGTACCACGATTCCGGTTCCGTGGTTCGGACCGCCGCCGCCGCACTGTTGGCAACTCGAAGGCTTTCCACCATCACCGTCGGGGTACACCAAGGATCCGTCCTTAGTCCTTACTTATTCAGCGTGGTATTAGACGTTTTGTCGGACAGCATCTTCTGATGAGCAGCCTCCGTGGTTGCTCATGTATGCTGATGATATTGCCCTGATGGACGTGGACAGGAGCAGATTGGTGCGACCCGTGAAAGTGTGGAAGGAGGCGCTTGAGAACGGCGGCCTGAAGCTAAATGTGGCGAAGACAGAATACTTGGCGTTAAACTCGACAGATCCCACACCCGTCCGCATAGGCGATGATTTGGTCGAGCGCACGGACCAGGTTAAGTACCTGGGATCTTTACTCCATGAGACCAGTGAAATCGATCACGACGTCAGGGCACGCATTGCTGCCGCGTGGGCCAAGTGGCGAAAAATTACTGGCGTCACGTGTGATCCCAAAATGCCAGTCAGGTTGAAAGGGCAGGTCTATAAGACGATCATTAGGCCTGTCCTCTTACATGGTTGTGAGGCGTGGCCGCTGCTGGAGCGACACAAACAAGGGCTGCGTGTCACGGAGATGAAAATGCTGCTGGCAATGGCACCCCCACCGGGCCCAGGTAGAAGGGGTAGGCCCAAGAAGTCCTGGCTTGACGTCGTGGAGGATGGCATGCGTGTAAATGGTCTCACTCTATGGACGCCCAAGATCGTGCAAAGTGGAGGAGGAAGAGCCGGAAGGCGGACCCTGAGCTCCGAAGTCATCTTGGCCACGGATGCAGTCAGGAGAATACGTCTTTACGCAGATGATGAATGATGATGATGGACCTAGAAAATAAAAACCACAGTGACGTTAGGAAAAAATACTAAGACGAATCACCGGAAGCAATTTAATAAAATGTAAATAATTTAAAGTTAAATTTTTACAAAATCATAAAATATTAATTATTGTAACGTTGTTAGGGTTTATTAATTTTGTAAGTACATTTCGTATTTCTACGATTTCGAAAGTAAATAATTATTCTTCGCCTCACGCATATTTTTTGCATGAAAACAGATAACACAATATGTCACATACATCTAAAAACTAGTTTATATTTATCCTGAAACAGAGACCGAATACAACATAAAACTCAAGATTCAATTTAATGTTCACAATATAAATGTCATTAAATTCGTTATGCCTTTAATACATGATTCTCAACTAAAAAGTACACCTCAATCCATCTCAAAAAAAGTGTCTACACAGGTTATGACTGTTTTCTTTAAATAGTTAAGCATTCTACAACATTTTTCTCGGAAAAAAAACCGTCACAACACAATTTGATGCACTTTCGTTGTATTTATTCTAATAATAAACTCATAAAACTTACCGGCAGAAAGTCACAACACACATTAATACACTTTTTTGGCAACACAATACACAACAGCTATGTACTAACACAAATGTGACACTATTCATGACGGGCAACTGTGTATAACGGCTTAGTGAAAAAGAGAACTTACCGTCATCTCTCGATAACTATGTACAACACAATAATGACGATTTTACAGGCGGTAAAATGAAATATTTGCTATCTAATGATACAAAGATGTCAAATCGTAACTTTTATGTGTTATGACACTTTTATTGCCGGGCAGCGATTATAGTTGTTCGTGCTCACCCCACAGGTCGTGCACCGCCTTCGGCGAGCGACTTTCGTTTGCCGAAAGCGTAGTCGAAAGTGACTGACAACTGACAAGTTTAAACATCATTTAGTTAGGTGGATCGACCGAACACAAAGTATTCGTACCCATGTGTTTTTAAACATAATTTATGTTATGATTATTTTTTCTATATGTGATGTCAGAACGTACGCGACGAACTATCAACATTTTTGTTGCTGTGGAAACTTGTCGAGATGGGTAGCAGATACCGGTAACCTGTTTCTTTCTATAAGTACGCTTATGAAATGGCACGTGCAATCAGAGACTAAAGTATTTAACACCATGTCAATTTACTAATAACTAAACCACCAACCCCTTTCGTCCCGCTGTCGGAGAGTCTTCCCCCCGGCCATGACCTTCCCTGGATCAGGTGGAAGTCCCTAAATAGACTTCGAACACAAGTCGGCCGAAGCAGAGAGAATCGGACTAGGTGGGGTTTGTCAGATGACGCGGGCCTGGGGTGTGAGTGTGGAGTAGCTCCACAGACCATGGCCCACCTGCTAACGTATGCTGCATGCGCATTTACCTGTACACCGGAGGACCTAATGAGTGCCTTCGAGAACGCGATCCTGGTAGCAGCATACTGAGAGTAGAAGCGCCATCGATTAGATAGAAGAAGAAGGAGAATTTACTAATTATCTTCTGCTAAAACCTAAAACAAAATTAACGTTCTCTTACATAAGAGTTACAATAATACTTTTAGGTGCCATATTATTTCCATTCAAAGGAAGGTTTATCAATGCGTTAGTGTTCATTGATTTTTGTCGCCAATTTGGCGTACAAATCTTATTGAGTAAGAACAGCTGGTCTCAACCCTGCCTATTGTACTTTTCACTAAGGTCCTTCGTATTATTTTGTTATTATCAGGGTATTATCATACCATAAGTAACTGTATGTTGTATAATAATATGTATCCTGCATATTTTTTTTATTATTAAGGATCTAGATCCTAGACTGACTCTAGAGTCAGTAAGGAAATGAAGAGAAAAGTACAATAGGTTAAAATTGTTACATCAGCCCCTCTAGACAAGTGGCAATTCGTTGCTCGGCGTGTGATGGAATAGAATGACAAATGTATGGGATTTGACGTTTTTGACATTCGTTGACGCCTGTCATATACGTCAAATCCCATATATTTGTCATTCTATTCCATCATACGCCGAGCAACGAATTGCCACTTGTCTAGGGGGGCAGACGAACGAATGCTCAATCTATTCCTTCTACTTAAAATTCTATTATTATAGTGTTAATAGTGACAGAACATTCATTCGTTGTTCTTTCTTATGTAAACAATGAAAACAAGGGTTCATTTACACTTAAATATAAAGACAGAATGCTCTTGTTCTAACTTTAGCTCTATGTTCGTTTGGCCTAAATCCACCGTTAGGCAATTGGCACAAGCCCCACATCACGCGCACAATGTGAAAGTATGTGATTTTACCTCGCTTCTAAGTAACTCTCTTTGTGTTGAAATCAAGAAATCTATACGTATTATGGATATTTTCTTATTGTTGAGGACTTTTATACAACGTACATGCCAGTCCCATTTATTGTGGATAGGGGCTGAAATTTATCTATCAAAAAGTATCAAGTTATAAGTCACTTCACTGTTGCCGCAAAGAGCGTTTTCATACATTTAATAGTTTCGCACCAACGCCCGCCACCACCTCAGGCCCGCACTCTGGCCGTGGCCTAAGACGCAATCATAAGAATTTTACTCAACGTAAGCCGAAACCTTTTGACTTGATGAAACAGGCTATCAAATAGTGTTAACCAATTCCATTTGGGATGATAGATGGTAAATACGTTATAATTTTAGCAGAGCTATATATACTACTGTATACATGTCATATAGTCGTAAGCGGCGGTATTAAGTCCGCCTTTGTACAATCAACTGAGCAACTGAATGTTTATATAGTTATCAATGATTGATTGAATGAAATAATGAATGAACTAACAATCGAATTAAAAATAGGCCGGATGAAGTGTGTGTTATAGTAGCAAAACAGAATTTGAAGACGTGTGAGCCTCCTACTTATACGGATTATAAAATGAGACTAGTATAATAACGGTTTAATACACCTCTGCCTACGTAGGAATATAAAAACAGGTGTAAAATAAGAATAAAATAAATTTGGAAACGAAGAAAAATGGTGTTCAAGATTATTGTCAATGTAGCTGGGTACTTATAGGCAAACACAAATGGGTCGTTGTGAATATTTATTAACCAACATTATTGCTATAAATTATATTGTTCAGTTGCTGTATCCACATTAGGAGTTCAACATTTTCAATAATAATGACCTAAATGTTCGTTTTCCCCTAACCACTCGATGCGGGTATTTGCCATGATGTCCTCCAATGTCGAATACTTTCGTCTACTTATGGTCAAATTTAGTCATTGCCATTTTACTATCTTCTTATTGACTGAATTTTGCGACTGTATTTCAAAGAATGAAACAATGTTTCATTGATTTAAGTTCGATCATGTTGTTCCTTGAAGATTCATAATTACTTCCTACCGGCTTCAGATAAATTTTCCAGAACTTTGATCATTATAATGTCCAAATTTAGGGACTAAATTATAATTATTACTGGATAAATAAAGTTTTCTCACGTTGGCTGAAGACAAGAAGTACCGTGCGCTTTAGTCACCGCAACAAAGAGGCTTATTTTTGATTGAACTTGGGAGAGTGTGGGCGAGGTCTGTGGGTAGAATCCTAATTTAGTAATTTTCAAATACAACAGTTGTTATTATCATTTTAATAAACTATTCCTCACTAAGCTGTAGGCTTCTTCCATTCCACTTTCTGTTTATCCAAAATAGCTGTTGCCCGCGGCTCCGCCAGCGTGTAATTCGGATTCCGCTCCAACTTTTCTCACGTGCTGAAGTTTAGTTCCCTCGGGTACTATCCCTGTCGGCCATCAGGAGTGGTTATGTTGGAATCGGACCGACTAAAACCAAATGCCGTCTCGGGTCTTCAGATGCCGGTGGTGTGAGATTGCCTAGAGCATATTCCCGTGACTGCCTCGTGGCTCTACCCAATGCCACTATCGGTAGTTCCGCGCTCCTTGGCCGACCCTGGGCCCTATCGAACCCCAGCAAGGCTCCCATTTTCCGAGCGGACGTGAAGGGGAGGAGCGGCCCCACCTGCAGCACCCACGCCTGCACTCGGTTACCAGCCCGTCCTATGCCTGGTCTCTACTGTGCCCTCTGGTAGTCCAAGGGACATGTGGGTAGCCTTCGAGCAGCCCTCTACAGGGCCGCGTAGGCAGCAGACTTTGATTGGCATTTCTGCATGAATTATTTCGTCTTATTATCTTATCTTAACTCTTAAAAATTATTTCGTCGCGAAAAAAATTCAAATTGCGATAATTCTGAAGTTCTTAACTGTAATCATATATAGTTTAAATGTCAATTTTGATCTACATTAAATTCACAGTGTAACTAACGTATTTAATTGGATAAGGAATAATACTGTATTGTTAAAAATAACTTCGAAAATGACACATTATTATTTTGTAATTTGTAAATGATAAAAATGGTTGCTGTGGGTAACAAAATAATGTACTGTGGAAATGTATAACTTAAAAAGGTCTACATAAAAATAGGCGATAACATAATATTATACCTATCTCCTAACTTTCCTTATCAATTATTTATCTATTATTCTATCATCACCTACCTACCATATTCTTGCGAATAAATTTAATTTAATTTAATTTAATCAATAATTTTCGCAGCACACGTGATCTAAGGAATGTTTTAGATAATGTTTTACACTATTGAAGTTTTAGTAAAGATTTCAATTTTTTTGAAAATATAATATTGCCTAACATAGGCAGCGATAATGCAGCTTTCTGATGATAAAAGACAATTTTGAAATCGGTCCAATTTTAGTCGAATACAAAAATACAAATCTTCCTCTAGATGTACTTGTATGGAAATCTGCCAGATTTGTAGCCATTTTATGCTCACTGCTCCGCTCCTTTTTGTAGTAGCATGATGTTATATAGTCTATAACCTTCGTCGATAAATGGAATATTCAACAGAATAAATATTTTTCAATTCGTACCGGATGTTCCTGAGATTAGCGCGTTCAAGCAAACAAACAAAGTAACTTTTCGGCTTTATAATATGTATTAGTAATTTGTTACATAACATACATAACATAAACTCACGCCTATATTCCCCGAAGGGGTAGGCAGAGGTGCTAGCACCCACATTTCGCCGTCTATGTTTAGGTCCCAATGTAATAGGTGGCGAGCCTATTGCCTATTGCCTATTGTAATTTGTTAAAATATTAATTATTATATTAATTTGATGTTCGTCGTTGTAATATAAATTCAAATCGATCCATAGTAAGTATACTTAGTAAAAGTGTGCCTTTGATGTTAGAAGGACTTTCAATTATAAGTTATTTTAATTTTCGCCCCGGCTTTGAAGTCTTTTTATCTAAAAGAGAAAGTTTTCTTAGTGTCTATAAGGATATCATTAAAATATGATCTACGCAACATCGCTACGTAACTACATATTATAAAAAGTCTCATGCCGAGTCTGTTTTTCTGTCTACACTTGATAAACTCAAGACTTTCATTTGAGTCTAAAAATTATAAGTAGTAATGATTACTATGCATTTCAAATGAGAAGATAATCGGCAACTTCATTCCGTACTCTGGTACTCATCAAAATTGTACAGCTAACAACAAAATTTCCATTTCGGACAGGTTCATACGTGTATGGTAACAACGACATTATTTTTATTTTCTTTTCATTATGTACATGACATATTTTTAGTACCTAATAATAATAATTCAAACAAGCGACTCCGATGTTAGTGATGACTTAAGCGGCATCGAACTGTTACTGCCCGATTAAAATAAATGGATATAAAAACTATTGCTGACCTTACGTTACGCAATGAAGTTATCTACACGCATCAAAATGTCATTATGACAGTTATCAACTCATTTGAAACGCATAGTACAATAATTTGTAATTATTGATCAGTTTTCTACGTATCTATACAGGGTGGAAGATTTTAACCTTACCTGGAGGGAAAGTACTTTAAATACTGGAGATAGCTAATTTCACCCAAAGGAAACATTCCTTTATTTTTAAAAAGAAACAAAACTGCATTCATAGTTTTTTGAAAATTCCCTTGCCATGCCCGGTAATCGAACTGACTAAAATCCAAAAAAATAACATCCTGTATTTTTATAGCATCAATCGATAGTGTCAATCATGAGGATCGAAACTCTCTAATAAACATGGTAAATTAAATGAAAGGAAGTCAATAAAATCTTAACTCATAAATTCCATTCTAACAGATACAGTACTTTTGCTCAACGTGCCATCACATACCTTATCAACAATAACGCCATTTATTTAGTAAAATGAGTACCAAATGACTAAACTTTGATTCCGATTTAGAATGTAACGTTATTGTGTGACTGCATGAGGTAGTCAAGTCTCCCGATTTTTTTTTTTATAAAGAATATTAGTAACCGAAATTACTAATATTCCTGTTAACCCCCCAAGTAAGCTAAATTGCTTGTACTAGGAGTGGGTTCACGTCTGTAGTGTAATGGTCAGGATTCGTACCCGGGACCTCTCGATCGTAAGGCCGACTCCTTAACCACTAAGCTACCGACGGCGACGCTACTATTATGTCGATTTAGGTCCAAGATACGTGTCTCGAGGTATACTTGGTTGGGCGCTTGGAAAGCACTTCGTGGTACACCGCATCGCACCCTGGGCAACAGAGATGGCGAGAGAATTGCCTTATTGGTTCGTCTTATAATACTTTAATTGAGACTTTTGAATTAACCTGAGACGGCATGCGGTTTTAGTCGGTTTGAGTCGAGAGAGTAAATACCCCTGCTGACCAGTGAAGGCCAGCCATGAAAAACAGGGACAAGTAATTTAAATATGGAATTTTATTCTTAATTGATAGGTGATGGATCCTGGAGTTAAGTTCTCTATTTTGTTAAATCGAATTTGAAAATTGAGTTTTCAGGGATTTCCTTTCATTTAATTAACCATGTTTCTTAGAAAGATTTGATCCTTATGATTTATACTATTGATTGATGTCATAAAAATACAGGATGTTATATTTTCGGATTTTAGTTGGTTCGATTACCGGGTGTGGCAAGCGAATTTTCAAAAATCTATGAATGCAGTTTTATTTCTTTTTTAAAATAAAGGAATGTTTTCTTGGAGTGAAATTCGGTATCTCCAGTATTTAGAGAACTTTCCCTCCAGGTAAGGTTAAAATCTTCCACCCTGTATACCTCTACATATTTCGTACGGGGTCCTAATATCACTTATTTATTTTGTTCCTAAGCCTCACTTAATTTCACATCATAATATTTGTTTTGTTTTTTTGTTCACAGGGTCAATAACAATAATGTCATACGCATGCATGGGGCGCACGCTGTGCTCAGTGCGCCCGCCTTTTGATATCGATGAAGGAAACGTCAGCATGCAACAGGTCAGTTATAATTTTAATGACTAGCTAAAACTGAGGTAACAATATCTATCTAACTTTCACCTTAGATTATTTCTCTCTCTCTTTCGATTTTTTCATTGATATCCTTCAGCAATCATCAATCAATCAATTAGTCTATCGTAATCTACTAATGGACATAGGCCCCTCCCAATATTGGGAGGTTTTGGCCCACGATAGCTAGATGGGTTGCTATAGGGTTTTATTTTCAGTTTTCTTTCTCGTGCAGTGATATCGTCTGCGTATTCTTCTGTTAAGGCGGCCACCCACTTACAGTCCGCCTGCAGGTTTTCGTCTGTCCGGCGGCCTGCAGTCCTTATGTCATCAATGTCGTCATAATTTTATCACCTCAGACTAAAATAATAACATTATTTTATAATTTTAGTCTGATGTTATTACGTATAAAATGTTAATGTTGTTACAAAATAATGTATCTGTAGTAACTACTAGCGCCACCCTATGTAAGCTGTGTCAATAAATTAGTCTATTGAACAATTTCACTGCGTTTATACTTATAGGTTATGGGCTGACGAAAAAAAAAAAAATTGTTTTAGTAGATTCAAGTTGTTCAGTACTGTGTGGTTTTTTGTGAAAATGACGTCGAACTATTTAGCTAATATTCCGAAGTTAAAAGGGCGCGAGAACTATGAAGAGTGGTGTTTTGCGGTGCAAAATGTGTTGGTGCTAGAAAACATGGCGTCCGCCATTACGCAGAAGTTAGCGGCTTCATCTAATGAAACCCAAATCAGTGATGATGCGAAAGCTAAAGCGAAGCTAGTGCTTACTATTGATCCATCATTGTATGTGCACATAAAGCACGCCGCAACAACCTACGACTTATGGGAAAAGTTGAAGAATTTGTTTGATGATACCGGCTATACAAGAAAAATTGGTTTGCTGCGTAAACTTATCAACATTCGACTTGAAAATAGTGACTCGATGACCCAGTACGTAACTCAGATAGTTGAAACAAGCCAGCGACTACAAGGTACAGGTTTCAAAATATCAGATGAGTGGATCGGTGCATTAATGTTGGCAGGATTACCTGAAAAGTACGGCCCTATGCTTATGGCCATTGAGCATTCAGGTATAGAAATAAGTGCTGACGTCATAAAAACGAAGCTGATGGACATGTGTAGTGAAGTTGGATCTGTTTCCGTTTCCAGTTCGGAGACTGCTTTTGCTGCGAATAATCGTCAGAGAACTAAATATGACCAGAGACTGACAGAAACGTCAAAACCTGTCAAAGTCATAAAATGTTTCAAATGCAAACAAACTGGTCACTACAAAAATCAGTGTCCGACAAATTCCGAAATAAGCAAAAGAAAGCAATCCAATGCCTTTAGTGCTATCTTTTTGAGTGGAAAATTCAATTGCAATAATTGGTACATCGATAGCGGAGCCAGTAAACACATGACAGCAGAAAAAAAATATGTTGTGAATCCATCTTATGAACATGAAACAAAGAAGATCATAGTTGCGAACAAAACGTGTGTTCCGGTGCTGTGTTCGGGTGATGTGAACATCATTACAGTAGTGAAGGATGTAGAATACGACATCACAGTTTCCGATGTATTGTGCATACCCAGTTTGACGACAAACTTGCTTTCCGTGAGTAGATTGATTGAGAACGGAAATAATGTAGTGTTCAAAGAAAAATTTTGCTACATTTACAATCAACAGGGTACTCTAGTCGGAATGGCAGAACAAGTAGATGGCGTGTACAGATTATACACTAAGAACGAGGAACAGTTATTGGCAGCGACAGCCAAAACATCCAGTGAAACTTGGCATCGACGTTTGGGGCACATCAACAGTACTAGTATGAACAAAATGAAAAATGGAGCTGCAGAAGGTATCTCATACACAGATACGGCAAACATAGACAAATCTAAGTGTACAGTGTGTTGTAAGGGGAAGCAGACGAGGCAACCTTTTCAGCCTAGCTCATCCAACACAGAGAATGTACTAGATTTGATACACTCGGACGTGTGCGGTCCTATGGAGAACCTATCCATTGGAGGATCCAGGTACTATGTATTGTTCGTGGATGACTATAGCAAAATGGCTTTCGTTTATTTCATGAAGATGAAGTCTGAGGTATTTAAGTATTTTAAAGAATTTAAGTCCATGGTTGAGAACCAGAAAAACGGGAAAATTAAAGTTTTTCGGACAGATAATGGCGGTGAGTACTGCAATCAAGACTTTGATAGATATCTGAAACAGCAAGGCATAATTCATCAAAGAACGAACCCTTACACACCTGAACAAAATGGTATATGTGAGAGAATGAATAGATCTTTGGTGGAAAAGGCTAGATGTCTAATTTTCGATTCCAGTTTACACAAAAAGTTTTGGGCAGAAGCCGTGAATACCTCTGTTTATATAAGAAATCGGTCAGTTGTTACCGGGTTGAATGATATGACTCCATATGAAGTTTGGACAGGGAACAAGCCCAACTTAAGTCATGTTCGTATTTTCGGAAGTAAAGTTATGATGCACATTCCCAAAGAAAAGAGGTTGAAATGGGATGAGAAGGCCAAGGAACTCATTTTGGTAGGTTACGCAGAGAATGTGAAGGGCTATAGGGTTTACGACCCAGAAAATAACTCAGTCACAACAAGCAGGGACATCATAATTATGGAGAAAGCTGAAAATACAGTGGACATCCCCATTGAATGCAAGGATTCAGCGGAGGATCAGGAACATGAAGAAGGAGAGGAGGAAAGGAGTCACGATGACACAGACATTGATGAGAATGATAACACGTATGTACCAGATGCTTCTTCGGTAAGTGACACATATGATAGCTTTGATACAGCATCCGAATCAGACGAGTCAATTGTGAACGTGAATCAAGAAGTTACAGGCAAACGAGTGAGAAAAATACCCAATAGATATGGCTATAACCATTTGTGTATTTCAGAGACAGAAGATCACAATGTAACGGATATTACACTTGAGGAAGCCTTAAATGGACCTGAAAACAAACATTGGAGAGCGAGTATGGAGGAGGAGTTGGAATCATTCAGGAAGAATGATGCGTGGGAACTCGTTGACAAACCTCGCGACTCTACAGTAGTACAGTGCAAGTGGGTATTTAAAAAGAAATATGATAGTGTTGGTGAAGTGCGTTACCGTGCGAGACTAGTGGCAAAAGGTTTTTCGCAAAAAGCGGGCATAGACTACCATGAGACTTTTTCCCCAGTGCTACGTTATACTACTTTAAGATTGTTGTTTTCATTGTCAGTAAAATTGAATTTAGATATACGTCATCTTGATGTAACTACAGCTTTTCTTAATGGTTTTTTAAATGAACATGTGTACATGGAACAACCAATAACTCATAGAGATAGTAATGATAAGAATAGAGTGTTAAAGCTTAAACGTGCCATTTATGGACTCAAACAATCATCGAGAGCTTGGTATCAAAGAGTAGATGATTATTTGATGACTTTAGGGTATTTAAAGTCTAAATATGAGCCTTGTTTATTTACAAAATTTGATGGAAATGTAAAAGTAATCATTGCTCTATTCGTTGATGATTTTTTTGTCTTTTCAAACTGTAAAATTGCAACTAACCAATTAGTTCAGGATTTGAGTTGTAAATTTAAAATAAAAGATTTAGGTCAAATAAAGCAATGCTTAGGTTTGAGAGTAAACATGTATAAAAATGTAATAACTATTGATCAAGAACAATATGTAGAAACTCTTTTAAAAAAATACAATATGTCACATAGTAAGACTGCTGAGACTCCTATGGAGATTAATTTAAGTTTAGAGAAAACTCAGAATGAAAGTTGTAATAAACATATACCGTATAGGCAACTGATAGGCAATTTAATGTACCTAGCTGTGCTAACCAGGCCAGATATTGCTTATAGCGTTTGTTACCTTAGCCAGTTTAACAATTCATATGACGAAACCCATTGGAAACACTTGAAAAGAATTTTAAGATATTTAAAAGGGACTAAAAAACATGGTCTTATATTTTCTAAAGATGAATCTTGCATCGAAGGGTTTGTTGATGCAGATTGGGGTTCAGATGTAAATGATAGAAAATCCTTTTCAGGGTTTTGTTTTAAATTGTCAGGTTCTGTTATATCTTTTGAATGTCGGAAGCAAAGAAATGTTGCATTGTCCTCAACAGAGGCAGAATACATTGCCATGTCAGAAGCTAGTAAGGAAGCTATTTATTTGAAGAATTTAATGTTTGAAATTTTAGGCGATTCAGAAATTATTACTTTGTATAATGATAGCCAAAGCGCACAAAAGTTAGTTTTGAATCCAGTGTACCATAGAAGGTCCAAACACATAGATATAAGATATCATTTTGTTAGGGAGGCAGTAGCAAACATGTTTATAAAAATTGATTATTTGGAAACAAACAATATGCCAGCTGATATTTTTACAAAGAGCTTGGGTTCTGTAAAGCATAAATATTTCACTGAAAAGCTTGGTGTATTACCTGTTGATAATATGTAGGTATACATGATTTTGTTAAGCGGAGGTGTTAATGTTGTTACAAAATAATGTATCTGTAGTAACTACTAGCGCCACCCTATGTAAGCTGTGTCAATAAATTAGTCTATTGAACAATTTCACTGCGTTTATACTTATATAAAATGCCGACGGCCATAGACTGCCCGGCCTTTAACTGTCTTTGCTGACCGGAATCGTCAAGCGGCCACACACATTTTATCCGTCAGTCCAAAATCGTATACGAAACTGTAAGTGTGTGGGCTATTGCGATGAACTGACAGACCGATATCATCCGGTTGTCGTTCGATAAACTGTAAGTGGGTGGCCGCCTTTAGTCGCCTTTTACGACACCCTTCGGACGAGATGGTGTGGTGATACTTGTATACTTCCTCCATCACCACATGGATAGGTGAAACCGCAGGCAAAATAGGGTCAAAAAATATTCATGGCTCACTACTATGGACGCCCAAGATCGTGCGAAATTGAGGAGGAGGAGTCGGAAGGCAGACCCTGAGCTCCGAGATCATCTTGGCCTCGGATGTAATCTGGAAAATAAGAAATATTCATTGTGTTGCTGGTCTTTTTGTGTGGTGGTGTGAGAAACTTCACGAGAGTTCAGTAAAGTGTGGTAACTATGCTCATTATATCCAGAATCAAAATGACCATAATATAACGAATTTTATTGTACCTATTTACTTACCTAGAATATAATTTTACTAGCTGACCCCGCGAACTTCGTACCGCCTAACAGTCATTTTTTTTTTTTTTTCAATTTTTCTCTCCGTAAGAACCATCCCCGTACTTTAAGGAATGTTCTAAAAAAAGAATTAGCGAAATCGGTCCAGCCGTTCACGCGTGATAGCGTGACCAAGGGAAATAGGGATTCATTTTTATATATAGAAGATTATCTTGATTCTATTATCATTATAATCCTTACAGATAAAACTATAATTGTATTTAGCTGTCTCTACAAGGTGGCAGGTCTCGGTTCTCCATTTATATTAAGATAATTGAAACGTAATACGTATACCAGCTCTCCTAACAGAGTCACTAACAAGGAGTGACTCTTTTTCAATTCCGTATAAGAGCATCACTTACATTAATTATAGTTTCTTCCTTTATAAGAATGTTTTCAATGCGCCACTCTGTAATTTAGATAAACATTTTATGATAGTAGTCATAGGTACTATTAACGCTGTGAAAAAAATCTTGAGTGTCTGTTTTAACTCATAAAGTCATAACTCATAACAGTCATAACTCGTTTACACCAAGAAACAAGTTGTAGACTTGATTGAAATACAAGTCGTCAAAACACAATTTGAGAGACTTGTCTCAAACACTCTTTCCTTTCCTTCACACTGTGCCGCCAACTTGTATACATACAAGTTTACAACACATTTGCGTTCACACTGAAGTCTGCGACATGTTTTACTTTGTGTTTGTCATTGATCGCGTTCACAGCTACACAACACTGTCATGTTTTAGACTAATCTTGTTTATTTTACTGCAATTTCTGTCTTGAGACTTGTCAAAAACAAGTTTTAAACTGTATCCATGATTGATGGATAACTTGTATACAGACATCTTTACAACTTGTCGTACAAGATTTGTACGACAAGTTGTAAACATGTCATAAACAAATCTTTCAACATGTTATAAACATGTCTATGTCTGAACGAAGACATGTCATAAAACTTGTCAAATACATGTTTTAGACCGGTGTAAACGAGGGGTAAGGATAATAATCATTAACATACATAACATAACATAAACTCACGCCTATATCCCCTAAGGGGTAGGCAGAGGTGCTAGCACCCACATTTCGCCGTTTATGTTTAGGTCCCAATGTAATAGGTGGCGAGCCTATTGCCATTTACCGGGCACTTATAAACCTGCGATAAATACACACATAACTTCGAAAAGCATTCGAAAGTCATTGGTGTGTGCCATGGTAAAACCTGGGATCGAACCCGAGACCTCGTCTCAGCAGTCCATTACCCATACCATTAGGCTACCGCGGCTTGTGTGTGTTACGAATCATTACACGTCATAATATGAGATACGAGATAAAACAGGGACTCCAGATTTTACAATTACCTATATCAAGTTCCTTGCTTAACTTCCCATAATGTTAGTAGTCGTTTGTCAAACATAAAATAAAAAATGAAAAAATGTCCCAATAATATATCTATATTATACGTAATTTCTGAATCCATTATCATTAAATTAAAACGTGATAAAAATCACTTTCATTTTACGGTCTATTAATACCTACTCGACCATTGTTTACCAAAATGAAAAAGCCGGATAAAGGGAAGATAAAAATATGCCCGGGATTAAAAAGCCTGTTGGAAGCGATTTAAACATCATTAAAGCTAATGATTAACTATTTTTAGCATGAAATCCGTGTTTTAATAAAAAGTACAGTAGATAAGTATATTAGGTAAAAAGGTATTATACTCATGGAAATCACTTTGAATGGGGGCCCAGCGGGGGCGGTTGTCTACCTACTCGGAAGCACTAACCCTTATTTCGAACAGTAAGGGGCACTTATTTTTATAGACTTAGCAGTCTATTATTAGAGCTTTCGGGATATTTACCATGTTTGTTTTGAGCTTCCGATATTTTTTTTTTATTTTTTTATACCAGTTAGGTGGCAGACAAGCACACGGCCCACCTGATGGAAAGTGGTTACCGTGGCCTATGGACGTATGCAACACCAGGGGCGTCACACTCGTGCTGCCGACCCTGAAGAATGCTTCTAATGCCCTTCTTGAAGAACCCCATATTGTAGTCGCTTGGGAAAACCATCGCGGGGAGTTCATTCCACAGCTTGAGTGTGCGAGGGATGAAGTTCCTTTCATACCGCACAGTGCGCACCGTTTCCGGTCGCAATGTGTGAGGATGAACTCCCCGCCTATGACGAGAAGTGCGATGATAGAATGTAGCTGTGGGCATTGGGCATCATGTCAAACAATTCATCTGAGCACAAACCATTGTATAGGCGGTAAAACACACACAGTGAAGCAAAGTCTCTCCTGAGACTGAGTGGTTCCACATCGCCTGCGAGTATGGGATTGCCGACGAGCCTCAACGCCCGTCTTTGTACCGAGTCGAAAGGGTCAAGCTGGCACGCAGGCGCATTTCAGCACTATTGCAAGCACTATGATCACGGAGAAACTGTCGTGATCATGGTGCCTATTTATAGTGTTCTAAACTCTGCGCTTGTTACTAAAGTATGTGAATAAAAGTTGTTCTTTCTTAAATGTTCAAAAGCAGTTTAACATCAACAATGTGAAACATCACTAGTTAATGACGTCAGCGACAGGCGTCGTGTTTACGATGACGCTGCCAAAAAGACGCCGTGGATAAATATTTTCTAATTTCGTATAATCCTTCACTTCACTCCTCTTAGCGTTAATTCCCAGTCGCATCCGAAGCTTTCAGCTCGGAGAGGGGTCCGCTTAACCAGTCTTAACTACGGATTTGGCTAGACCTCGATATTTTCCGTGAAGCGATTGTCATCTGACCTCCACAACCCAATGTTGACATTAGGCGATATCGAAGCTTTGCAGTTAGACCTTAAAGTTTTTGGATTTTTAGGGCTCCAACTACCCGTAACGACTGCCATAGATGTACTTTAGCGAAGCGACCCGGAAGGCCACGACCGCGGTTGCCCAAGTTGTGGAAAGGATCCGGCGGCTGGGTCTCGAGGTGGATCCGCAGAAAACCAAGGCAATGTTCTTTCATGGACCTCGGCGCGGACCACCAGCGGGATCCAGCATCACAGTGGGAGACACTCTCATCGACATCAAGCCTCAGATGAAATATCTGGGGCTCGTACTCGACGGTCGGTGGGACTTCGGGGAGCATTTCCGAAGTCTGGTCCCCAAATTGGTGCTAACAGCTAACGCTCTGAAGCGTCTGCTGCCCAATTTGAGGGGCCCGGAGGACTCCTGCAGGAGACTCTACGCGGGTGTCGTGCGGTCCATGGCTTTATATGGGAGCCCCGTATGGGCCGACAACCTGCGAGCCAGCCACGTGGACCTGCTGCGTAGACCGCAGCGGGTTGTGGCCATCAGGGCCATCAGGGGGTACCGCACGATATCCTTTGAAGCAGCGAGTCTCCTCGCCGGATCGCTACCGTGGATCCTGGAAGCGAGATCCCTTTCGGCGCTATACCGCTTCCGAAAGGCGGCGCGGGAGCGGGGACACGATCCTGAGCCTGAAGAAATTCGGGCCGTGAGATCCCGGCTCCACAGGAACATGGTGGCGGAGTGGGAGCTACAACTTGGGCAACCACGCGCAGGGCGCGCCGTAGTAGCGGCGGTAAGACCCATCATGGGGGAGTGGCTAGAGAGGCCACACGGCGGCCTCTCGTTCTGGCTGACGCAGATCATCACCGATCATGGATGCTTCGGACGGTATCTGCATCGGACCGCGAAGAAAGAGCCAACGTCCGAGTGCCATCACTGCGACGCGAGCGAGGACTCGGCGCTGCACACGCTCACTGAGTGTCCGGCGTGGGAGACGCCGAGACGGGAGCTGGTGGCGACCCTCGGAGTGAGAGCTCTCACACTCGCCACCTTGCTCGCAGCGATGGTTCGCTGCGCGGATGCGTGGGCCGCCGGCGCCTCCTTCTGCGAGCAAGTGATGCTCGTGAAGTGGGCGGCGGAGAGCGAGCGAAGGAGAATCGCAGCCCTTGCGGCCCGCGAGGAGCGAAGGAGAATCGCAGACCGCGCGGCCCGCGACGAGCGGCGGCAACTCGGGCGTCGGAGGTCGCAGAATGACCTCCGCCCCCCATGAGCGCGGGCCTGGGGGTGACGGGTGGGGTCGCCTGTCACCCTAGCAGAAGCAGGCCACGGCGGTGGCACGCATTGCGTGCCCCCCCATACCCGGGGGCGAGTTGGGGACTCCGTGGTCCCCACACCGGAAGAGGGCCATATCGAGAGATATGGCCCTGGGTCGGCCGGGGTGCGAGGGATATGGCTATGCCAATCTCACCTCCGGCAACTGACGGCCCACAGAAGGCGTGCGTTTTAGTCGGTTCGAGTCCGACATAACCTCCTCCTCCGACCCCGGCGGGGGAGGTATCCGTGGGGATTTTTCGCACGATAAAAAAAAAAAAAAAAAAAAAAGGGACCGACGGCTTAACGTGCTCTCCGAGGCACGACCAGACCAATGCAAATACTCATATTTCATGCACACAAATATTTGCACTGAGCGGGGATCGAACCCGCGCCTCCTGCGTAGCGGCCGCGTTCACTACCGCTACGCCACGGTGGCTGGCACTGATACTTATTAATTTAATGTCTTATCTTGTTTTCGATCTTGCACTAAGTAGCTTGATGGTTATGGAGTCCGTGTTACGAACGAGAGGTTCGAATCCTGGCATTCACTATTACACTACCGACGTGAACCCACTCGGAATACGAGCAACATGCCTAAGAATACCGCAGGTATAATATCGCATACCTCGAACAATAAAGGCGTATATACACATACACGTTTTTTTTTTTATTTCACCAATCGATGTAAAATACTTTGACACATGTTCTATATTTTTTTCGTAATTTTCCTTACAAAAGCCATAAAAATATGTTAAAAAAATACAAAAGCTACTTCCTTAAGAAATATCATAATTAACTGGCAAAAAGAACGTAAATATAGTTGCTCGATGCATAATTTATATAAACCATTAACATTATGTACGTAATCGCAATCCAGTCTTTATTGCTCCAGTCAAATTAAAAGATGTGCACTCGTAAGTTACTTACTCCTTTATTGCACGGTATATTTTCGAATAACTTTTTCGTAACTTCACTTATGCGTCACTGTTAAACTTATTCTGA
Source organism: Eilema depressum (assembly GCA_914767945.1). Taxonomy (NCBI): domain Eukaryota; kingdom Metazoa; phylum Arthropoda; class Insecta; order Lepidoptera; family Erebidae; genus Eilema; species Eilema depressum. The sequence goes on from OU612018.1 coordinate 1,041,406, forward strand.
AACGTATGTGTACTCAATCCTTAATAATTTTATAGATTATTTCACAAGTCACTTACTGCTTCCTGCAGGATACCTTCCTTACCAATAACAATTCTTAATCATACTTACAGAAAAATGTGAATGTTATAGTTCAAACGTAAGTATGTTTACGTATGCATAGACAGCGAGTCCAGGTCGTAATTTCGAAATAATCTGGCCGACCGTCAAAATTTCGAACGCTCATTTCGCCGATGATGAATTTAACGAATGATTGTATGATCGACTGTTAAAACTTCGAATGCTCATTACGCCGATGATGAATTTTATGATTATTTTATTATTTATTATTAAAACCTGGCAAACCAATATCAAAATAATGTGGAATTTGCACATAAGTTGCGCCACCTAGAAGCATTTGCATTCCTCGAACCAACAGAGATTCCTGCAGCCTACAATATGCTTATGGAAAAGGGTTTTCCAGAGCAAGCATCAGAACTCATGTCATGGTTTTCTAAATACTATGTACAAGGATCAGTGAGTAAAGTCAGTTCAACAGATTTAAAATTAGTACTTACAAACGAACCACCCGTTTTCCACCCCAAAATGTGGACTGTTTATGACAGCCGTCTGTATTCAGTTCCACAAACCCAAAACGCCTTGGAAACCTGGCATGAACGATGGTCTACGTTATTAAATCGAAAAAAATGGAATCTATATAAAACGATAGAAGAGTTTCGAAAGGAACAAATACACACCAGGACTGTGATTGAACAGATTTCTTCCGCACAAGTTATACCAAAAAGAAGACGGATCCAGTATCAAATGCATAAAGAACGATTAGACCGACACCTCGCTCGTAAAAGTGATATGGATCTTCTTGATTTTCTGAGTGGATTGGCCCACATCGGCCATATTATTAAACGATAATGCAATATTTTTATGTCTATCGTAAGAAAAGATAAAAAATTTGGTTATGTTCTGTTCAGTTGATTAGTCTTATTATTCTGCACACTGTAGCTATTTAAATTTATTTTTATTAAACGAGAGAAATGAAAAAAGAAAGAAAAACTTTTTTTAATGTAATTAAATAAAAAATAAAGATTTTTTTTGATTTTCTAAGGATTTATTTGTAGAATTAATAAACCTAACCACATTCCTCCAAACCAATTATCATATAATATTTTACCACAAATAATCATAGAATTCATCATCGGCGTAATGAGCATTCGAAGTTTTAACAGTCGATCATACAATCATTCGTAAAACTGATCATCGGCGAAATGACCATTCGGAATTTTATCAGTCGATCATACAACCATTCGTAAAACTGATCATCGGCGAAATGACCATTCGGAGTTTTAACAGTCGGCCATACAACCATTCGTTGAATTCATCATCGGCGAAATGAGCGTTCGGAATTTTGAAGGTCGGCCAGATTATTTTCGAAATTATGACCTGGACTCTAATAATATGGCAGATGTGGGCCAATCCACTCAGAAAATCAAGAAGATCCATATCAATTTTACGAACGAGGTGTCGGTCTAATCGTTCTTTATGCATTTGATACTGGATCCGTCTTCTTTTTGGTATAAGTTGTGAGGAAGAAAACAGTTCAATCATAGTCCTGGTGTGTATTTGTTCCTTTCGAAGCTATTCTATCGTTTTATACAGATTCCATTTTTTTTCGATTTAATAACGTAGGCCATCGTTCATGCCAGGTTTCCAAGGCGTTTTGGGTTTGTGGAACTGAATACAGACGGCTGTCATAAACAGTCCACATTTTGGGGTGGAAAACGGGTGGTTTGTTTGTAAGTACTAATTTTAAATCTGTTGAACTGACTTTACTCATTGATCCTTGTACATAGTATTTAGAAAACCATGACATGAGTTCTGATGCTTGCTCTGGAAAAACCTTTTCCATAAGCATATTGTAGACTGCAGGAATCTCTGTTGGTTCGAGGAATGCAAGTGCTTCTAGGTGGCGCAATTTATGTGCAAATTCCACATTATTTTGATATTGGTTTGCCAGGTTTTAATAATGAATAATAAAATAATCATAAAATCCATCATCGGCGTAATGAGCATTCGAAGTTTTAACAGTCGATCATACAATCATTCGTAAAACTGATCACCGGCGAAATGACCATTCGGAGTTTTAACAGTCGATCATACAACCATTCGTAAAACTGATCATCGGCGAAATGACCATTCGGAGTTTTAACAGTCGGCCATACAACCATTCGTTGAATTCATCATCGGCGAAATGAGCGTTCGGAATTTTGACGGTCGGCCAGATTATTTCGAAATTATGACCACCAAAGTTTTAAAGACCGTTGCGTGCCATTCTGATTTTATTATTGTTTAAATATAGCTATGGTTGTGAAAATATAATAATAAGAATTAATATTTTTCGTTTTGGAACTTTCCTAGATGTAAGAAATTGCTATAGTTAGCAAAATAAGTACAAAATAAGGGATTATTAAAAAAAAATATAATCTCGTTTTATTCCTGCAATTAATCACCAAACTCTTTTTGACTTATTGTACAGTAGTTGTAAAATCATAACAAATTAGATACCCACAATTCTCAAATTAAAATGTAAAGTTATTTTTTGTTATTAGGAAAATATATGAAAATATGTATTACTCTGTAAAATATTTCTTCGTGCAATAAATAAGTGTGTCACATACAATATAAAATCTAAATAAATTATCACTGCAATATACACTTACATAAACTTACTCCTTATTTATTTTCAAAAATAAACGTGCTATAAGTACTTAAAACTAAAAGCTCCGAGGTTGTATCACGAGGAAAAAGTAGCAATAAAAGCGTTTGTATACATAAGATTCATGTTTTGTTTATACCTGAACAGCAAAAAAGGCGTATGTTTATTTACCAACAGTTACTTAAGGAAAACCCTAATACAATAAATAGGTAATTGTTAATTTTCCCTGTACTATGAAAACAGTAAATATATCTATAATTTCAGTAAATAAATATTAAAGAGCTCATTTAGAGGCTTCTTATGATATATGATACAAAGTACTATCATTATTAGTTCAGGCAATATTCCAGAAACAAACTGTTTTTTGGCTCTCCTGTAAAGTTGGTGTTTTCCAGATACGCCTTTGTTGTCCGAGGTATGCGATATAACCTCGTGTTGTGTTTCCGGCGGTGAGTAGGGTAGCCAGAGCCCACTGGAGAGGAAGACCAAAGACCTGTCATCTTTCGTCTTCCTCTCCAGTGGGCTCTGGCTTCCTGCTTATCTTCTTCGCTGACGGCACAGAATCTCTCTATTCTTAAAGGTGCCGACAGCACGAGCGTGACTCCCCTCATGATGCACGCTCATGGTAACCACTTTCCATCGGGTAGACCTTGTGCTTGTCTGCTACCTTAGTAATATAAAAAAGCAATTAAGGTTAGCTGGATGGATTAGGAAGGAATAATTAACAATGTCTACTTAACTAATATTCAGTCACTTGATTGGTGAGAGTGGTGATTTGAAATGACGGCGGGTTGTCGTGTTGAGCTTAGGATAGCTGCGAGCGGATAAGACAAATCCTAGATCTATGTTGTGAAACTTTTTTTATTGAGTAACTTTTTTTTTAACATGCAGTGCGATTTTCTTTTCTTTTTTTCAATATTGTAGGACATTCTAAACAACGCTATCTAGACCCAAAGTAAGCATAACTTAAATAGCTTGTGTTATGGGTTCTAGAATATTCTTTTTCGAGAGTTCTCTTTTTTTGTAAATACATACATATTATACATAGAAACATATTACACATACTAAAAAACTTTCGCGTTTATAATATTAGTAAGATAGAAACCAGACCAATGCAAATATTCATATTCATGCATACAAATATTTGCACTGAGCGGGGATCGAACCCGCGCCTCCTGCGTAGCGGCCGCGTTCACTACCGCTACGCCACAGACTTACCAAAAACTGTATATTTTTTTTTATACTACGTAGGTCGCAAACAAGAACACGGTCCACTTGATAAAAAGGAGTTACCGTGGCCTATGGACGAGTGCAACACCAGGGGAGTCACACTCGTGCTGCCGACCCTGTAAGAACAGAGAGATTCTGTGCCGTCAGCGCTGAAGATAAGTAGGACAAGCCTTTGGTCTTCCCACTGACAGCACAGAACCTCTCTACTCACCGCCAGGAACACAGTATGAAGTAATTTAGTTGCGGTATACTGTACATACTTTACATATATTATATTCGAGCCTATAACTACCTCAAGGGGTAAGCAGTAATATATTAACATCCACATTTCGCCAAATTTTCAAAAAAATATTCTCATTATCATAAATTCGTTTTTAGATTATAATAAATGTGAAAGGTACGAGGCGCGTAAACGTCCTTGATTGATGGGATGGTGTCCATTTTTCACTGTATTTTTAAAATAAAATAAATTTATTGTATCCTTCAGTACACAATTATATACAGTCTCTGTCTCCCGAACTAGGTCGTAACCTGTATCTCAGGAGCCAGTTCCTTCCACATTACAGGTTGCACCTTGTGGAATCAGTTAAATGGTAACATAAAAATATAAAGGTAATACATAAACAACGCAATATAATAAGCCTATTGTGTTCGATTTTAGTGTGTGTGTGTCTGTGAGGGTATACAACCCTTAAAGTGTGTGTGTCTTAGTTTAAGTGTGGTTAGAATGGTATTGTATCCACTATCACTATGAAGTACCTAATAAAATAATAAATAGCTGAATAAAAAAATATTATACTGGTTAATCCTACTATAATACAATTTAAATATGTACAATATTAACAATAAAACTAAAAATCTTAATATAAAACTCTTAGTCCTGACTGACTGACTGACTGACTGATTGACTTAGAGACAACGTACAGCCTAAACCGCTGGTCCTAGAGACTTGAAATTTATAGAGAGTGTTTGTTTAGAAGCGTGGAGGTGTACTAAGAAACGATTTTTCGAAATTCAGACCCTAAGTGCCTAAAAAGTGCCAAAAACGTACTTTCTTATAACTCAAGAACGGCTGAACAGATTTTTATGATCTATGGTTTTTTGAATTTGGCTTTGTCGCCGAATAGCAATTATCACAATTAAAATGTGGCAAATCCACGAAATAATGTAATATTAAAGGAAATACGAAATATTATGGCGCTAATAAATAAGTCAATAAAGCATCAAAGGCTCTGGGTTTCATTATGCGAACGGCAGCTGATTTCCGTACCATTAAACCGGTAAAAGTCATGTATTGTTCCTTTGTCCGTAGTAACCTGGAACATGGATCCCAAGTCTGGAACCCTCAATACGAGGATTCTAAGTCACGTATTGAGGGTATCCAGAGGAGGTTCCTTCGTTACTTAGACTATAAGACGCAGCAGTATTCACACGATTACAATCACCGTTGCAGACGGTATCACTTCCTACCACTTGAACGTAGGCGATATATAAGTGACATATGTTTCCTAACCAACATTGCAAATGGCACAATTGACTCAACCGAGCTTCTATCAAAAATAGGACTACGTACAAACCAGCTTGGACTCAGACTTCGACCATTGCTCAGTGTACCATTTGCAGCCGCCAACTACAGGCGTAACTCCTTTGCGCTGCGGAGCGCACGCAGCTTCAATGAACTTCCCGGTCCTTTGCAATTCGATCTCTTTAGCACCAAAGCCAGCAATGTGAGGCAGCTTTTAGCAAAACCTTTCTTTGATGATGCGGGATGCGCCGATCAAACAGTTAAATAAGTGAAACAAGGTGTCAATCTATTATGTTAGGAAGGTACACATCAGTCACAGTCACAGTCTATTGGTCTATGATCATGATGGTGAATACACATTGGAAGTAGTGCACATTACCACCTACCGAATTCAATGTTATTCGGATTGTTATCTAGCTATGGAGGCTTGTTGTTAGCAATATTGATATATTATATTGTCGTTATTAAAATTTGTTATTAGTCTGTAAGCCTTCTTCAAAAGTAAATAAATAAATAAAAAAAAAAAAATTAATAAATAATATCGCTAACAAAATTGTTACCATGACAACGGGTACTAAAGTGATGGTGTCAACGCTAAGTCACATTTTGATCTGTCAAATGATAATATTGATAAAACGTCACTCTCTGTCACGTATAATATAGCAAGTATTACAATATAGCAAGAATGTGAAAAATATTAATTTATGTATTGTAAGAGTTATGTAGGTTTCTACTGCAGTTTCTTTATTTCATTGATTGGAAATAGAAAAGAAGTTTTTGAGACTGGCTCACTTCGATGGAGTATCCAATCTTCAGTTAAGTTCCACGGACCCCGAGTGGTATTATAGTAGTATAGCAGCGTGCGTCGCGAGGACAACATTCGAAACTACATATCAGACCCATTATTGGTATTATTGGCATCGAGCATTAAATAATATTCTAGAGCATATACTGCATCAGCTACCAGCTACCATGATACCATAGTATTTCATCACTAAACGACATTGACTACACGACATGATAGCATTACATAGCGATGATAGATGTACCGTATATAAAAGAAAGCCTAAAAGTATACACGTTATCATTCAGATGAATACTCAATTACAAGCTCTTAAACAGCACATAGATAATCAAAGTCAAACAGTAAGGTACGTGAATTTAAATCTATTGACGCCGATATAACACAAGGGCAGGCTTCATAGCTAGAAACAAAGTTACAATTTATATCAATAGCTCGAAACGTTTTACCAACTGGGCGAAAGGGGCGAACGCCTGCCTTCTAGAAAACTTCACTTCCTTTCTTGACGAGAAGTATACTAAGTCAATAATTATTAGAGATGGCAGAACACAATTTAATAACTTCCTTTTATCAGCTGTGGGCTCCATTAGTCAAGCACAGTGCACTTCTGATTTAGATGACAAGGAATATAATACGAAATGTTTGTTTTCTTACTATTATTTTTAGAGAATTATGAAAAACTAAACCACCACAAATGATATGTTGTTTTATTTATATTTATTTCCTTAACATTTACCAACGCATTGGAGGACGTCTTCAAGACTCTGGAGGAGGTAAATCTCGCACCTTCTTCGGTTCGCCGGCGACATCATCATAGTTGCGGAGTCGCTGGAAAAACTGGGTGAAATGCTGCACAGCCTGAATGGAGCTTCTCGACAAGTCGGCCTCGGTGTAAGCTTGGTTAAAACCAAGATTATGTTCAACACTCGAAGTTGTTCAAAAATATTATCTACCTGGGGCAGGTTATCCAGCTCGGTAAAACCAACTTCGAGAAAGAAATAGCCAGAAGAATCCAACTGGAGTGGGCAGCATTTGGTAAACTACGTCTGGTCTTCTCCTCCCCCCTGCCGCAATGCCTCAAAACAAACATTTTCTACCAGTGCGTCCTGCCTGTAATGACCTACGGTGGTGGCCATTGAAGGTGGGGTTAGTCCGTCCGCAGCGGGCTATAGAGCGAGTTATGCTTGGAGTCTCTTTGAAGGATAGAATTCGAAACGAGGTCATCCGACATAGAACCAAAGTTACCGACATAGCTCACAGAATAAGCGAGCTAAAGTGACAGTGGGCTGGCCACATCTGCCGAAGGACTGATGGCCGTTGGAGCAGACGGGTCCTAGAGTGGAGACCGTGAGAAGGAAAACGGAAGGTGGAACACCCCCTAACAAGGTGGACCGACGCGGACGGCCTGCGAAAGGTGGCTGGGACGGACTGGATGCAGAAGGTGGAGGATCGGCAAACATGGCGTATATTGGGAGAGGCCTATGTCCACCAGTGGACTGCAATAGACCAATAGGTGATTTATTGTATCCTCGCCATACAACAGCAACCTTCATACTGTTAATATCGCACTGGCGGACAGGGCTCTTAAAAGCAGGGCTCTTAAAGGCGTTGAACGTTTATACAACAAGTCCGTCAGTTTAGAAAAAATACTTTTGGTGGCAGTAGTCGACATTTACGCAGGCGGAGCTGCGGGCGAAAAGCTAGTATATATATAAAAGGACAAATTAAAAACTAAAACCGAACGCGTCGTGGAATTCCTCCGCATCGCATGCCTCTTGTGGTAACGTTCCCAGAAGACTGGCAGCATTGCCACGCCAAAAATATACTATAGCATTTAATAAAGAGATACACTACACGAAATAGTCTAGTTTATCAACATCGTTAAGACATTTGAAAATGAAAATAATATGACAATTATTAGCTTTTGCCTTTTTTAATATTTACAGAATTAGACCGAGATAAATTATAGCAGCCCGTTGGCTTCAGAGAAAACTCTGTAAATGTTACGCTAAAAATATTTCAATTAGTGTAGTACTTGGACATTCTAAATATTTGGATATTAATGTCTCAATTTGTCGTACTGGCCGCGGGAACAGATGGCCAACAGTCGTAATTAAAAATACTTCAAAATTCAGTTGCGGCCTAACTTCAATATCCTAAAATTTGGATTTAATATAACATAATATATCCAGTTGGTTTTTCAGTACCCACAATTTTTGCAAAATATATCCTATCATATACGTCGATGGTCACAGGTGCAAATATTTGTGTGTTTTGGGGGTTTCTAGGTTTTTTAAGCTTTTTGCATAGCTTCTATCGCGGGCCTTGAGCGTGGAGACCGAATCCAGAAAATTCTGTAACGACAAAAACCTAACACCCCCCACTCCGAGCTCGCACGAATCGAGCCTAGCTGCTCCGAAGTAGCTCCGCTTAACGTAAGTAATTATAATTGCATAAGTTGATAAAAAATGCTATGCAATAGCTTTACCGCGGCAGTCCCCGAGTGCCACACGTCTTTTTTTTATCTAGATCAAGATAGCACTGTGTAAAATGTCTTAAAATATTTATTTATTTAAAATTCCAAATAGAATGCTTCTCCCCATGCAAATCTTTGTAGGCTGTATGTTAGCAATAACATACAGCCCATGAAAAAAGTGCCCGCTAGACGGCAATAGGCTCGCCCCCTATTACGTGGGACTGAAAATCATAGTTGACGAAATGTGGGTGTTAATACACCTGCTCTGCCTACCGCTTCAGGGACTTACAAGCGTGAGTATATGTATGTATGTAAATCATTCAACTAGAAACATAATATATTGGGTTATATCAATATAATTTTAGTAACTGATGGTGACTGATGAGCGGGAGTAAGCAGAAAAGTTGTAAACTCATTTGTAATATTGCTCCTGATATAGAATTCGATCAATATTTAATATTCATCCCGAAAGTTATACATCGTACTTACAACTTACAGGACAGGAACATTTATTCGAATGTTTGTATTTAACTTTTATACTACTTAGGTTGCAAACAAGCACACGGCCCACCCGATGGAAAGTGGTTACCGTGGCCTATGTACGAGTGGAACACTAGAAGAGTCACACTCGTGCTGCCGACCCTGTAAGATCAGAGAGATTCTGTGCCGTCAGCGCAGAAGATAAGTAGGACAAGCTTTGGTTTTCCCACTGACAGCACAAACCCTCTGCAGTGAGCTCTGGTAACCCTACGAGAACACAACACGAGGTTATTTAGCCGCAGTATTCAGTAGGGAGTATTCCTTGGGACCTAAAAATCGGCTCTATATGCGCAGTACAAGTTCCTTATGTGTCTTTTGAGGTTAGCACGGGGTGCTACTGCGGTGGACGAGCTCAGATTCACCAAGCATAGATTATAAATTACAAAAAAAAAATTTGTATGTGAATTTTTTTTCACCAATCAAGTGACTGAATATTAGTTAAGTAGACATTGTTAATTATTCCTTCCTAATCCATCCAGCTAACCTTAATTGCTTTTTTATACTACTTAGGTCGCAGACAAGCACAAGGTCTACCCGATGGAAAGTGCTTACCATGACCTATGGACGCGTGCAACATGAGGGGAGTCACACTCGTACTGTCGGCACCTTTAAGAATAGAGAGATTCTGTGCCGTCCGCGAAGAAGATAAGCAGGAAGCCAGAGCCCACTGGAGAGGAAGACGAAAGATGATAGGTCTTTGGTCTTCCTCTCCAGTGGACTCTGGCTACCCTACTCACCGCCGGAAACACAACGCTCGTGTATGGTTTTGTGTGGGTATGGTGTTAGTCTCGCGATTTAGGGCCAAGATACGTGTCCCGAGGTATACCTACATAAAAAGAAAAACAAACAAATATACGTTTGAAGTAGTAATCATGGCTTATCATACGAGATTCGCAAGTGACATATCTGTGTTTGACATACGATTATTGCTTGAAGTGTCGTTTACACGAGAAGAGTTTCTCGCCCGCATGATACGAATATCGAAAGGATAGAAAAAACTTGCGAGCGAGAAACTCTCTCGTGTAAACGAAGCTTCAACCAATAATCATAGATATGTCACTTGTGAATCTCGTATGATACAATTGTAAGCGAGAATCTAGGTACATTCTGTAGTGTTTACACACAGGCAAACACTACTGTTTACCTGTGTGTAAACACTTGGATACGATAGTTTTTTTTTTATACCACTTAGTTGGCAGACAAGCACACGGCCCACCTGATGGGAAGCGGTCACCGTGGCCTATGGACGTAAGCAATAGTATGGCGATAATTAATAAATAATTAATAGTAAATAAATATTGTACGACAACTACACAACGCTATCTAGACCCAAAGTAAGCATAGCTTAACTAGCTTGTGTTATGGGTTCTAGAATGCGGATAAACATACATAGATACATTTCTTTTTGTAAATACATACATAATATACATAGAAAACACCCTGACCAATGCAAATATTCTTATTCATGCATACAAATATTTGCACTGAGCGGGGATCAAACCCGCGCCTCCTGCATACCAGCCGCGTTCACTACCGCTACGCCACAGAGGCACAGAGGCATAGTATGGCGATTATTGCCAGCGATAGTCGCGTACGATTTTTCGGAACGAAAAGTGCGAGAAACTCCTCGTCTAAAGACAGAGAGTCTCCGTTTCGATAAGGTGACCGATTTTACTTTCGTCCATATTATGTATGTCTGTGTTTGTCAGTTCCTCAGCCACCTCCTGCTCTCCTCACACCCAGGCCACGGTAACCACTTTCCACCAAGTGGGCCGTGTCTTTGTCTACGACCTAAGTGGTACAAAAAAAAAGTTTTGGTCTACTATATTGCTTGCCATAGCGGTCCTAAATTCGATTACCGACACGGTCAAACTGTTTTTGGGTTATGTTGTTGGAAAGTTTTTAGTGGCAACACGACGTTGCGGAAAATATTCGGTAAACGGTAATAGACTAGCTTCGGGTTTCGTGGAAACTAAAAATATTACGTAACTGATGGAGAAAAGTGGCGATATGAACAAAACTCCTGATAAATTTATATCCATGAGGGTGGAGCCGCTGCCATAGGTTGGTTCATCATCATCATCATTCATCATTTCAGCCATAGGAAGTCTACTGCTGGACATAGGCCTCCCCTATAGATCTCCAATAAGACCGGTTGGAAGCGGCTCGCATCCAGCGCGTTCCCGCGGCCTTTATAAGGTCGTCTGTCCACCTTGTAGGTGGACGTATAGGTTGGTTACATCTAAAACAGTAGCAATTCTCATATTTAGGATAATTGGGAGATAGGAGGGTCCATGAGAGAAAATCATAAAGATATTTACAGGCTATTTTTTTTTTTTTTTTTTTTATTTATTTAGAAACAAACAGTCATTCATAGTTACATTTAAAACAGATAACACTTTTACTATACAGACCTACAGTTTCCTACATTTTTAAAAAAACTACGTAGTTAAACAAGCTCAAGCATACATAAATAATATTTACATCCACCTATTCACCATAAAATTAAATCAACACACAATAATAATACCCACTTATTTACCATTAAATTAAATTAACACACAAATGATGGGTTGTTCCGTATTGATCCCACGAAAGTTGTCCCGAATTCGTAAATTCTTGTTTGATCCCACTTTTACTTCCTTATTGATCCCACAGCACTTTATTTATATTTTATTCTTTATTGATCCCATTTTTGTGTAGTCTACTATTCTCAATTGATCCCAAAACATCTTTTTCTTATAAAAACACTTTTTGTGGGTACGGTTTTCAAATAAGGTAAGTAATTTGACAAATGATCATTCAGGCTATTGACAATTCTTCTTCCTCATCATCATAGCGTTAATCCCAGTTACATCTGAAGCTTTCACCTTGGAGTCTGGTGTCCGCTTTACCAGTCCGACTTCGATATGTTTCGTGAAGCGACTGTCATCCTGACCTTTACAACATAACATAAACTCACGCCTATATCCCCGAAGGGGTAGGCAGAGGTGCTAGCACCCACATTTCGCCGTTTATGTTTAGGTCCCAATGTAATAGGTGGCGAGCCTATTGCCATTAACTGGGCACTTATAAACCTGCGATAAATACACACATAACTTCGAAAAGCATCGAAAAGTCATTGGTGTGTGCCATGGTAAAACCTGAGATCGAACCCGAGATCTCGTCTCAGCAGTCCATTACCCATACCACTAGGCTACCGCGGTTTACAACCCAATAACGATATTGGGCGTCATCGAAGCGTTTCAGCTAGACCAGCTGTTAGACTTTTTAGGGCTCTAACAACTCGTAACGATTGCCATAGATGTTCGTATTGCAACCGGGACCGACGGGTTAACGTGCTCTCCGAAGCACAACCAGACTAATGCAAATACCCTTATTCATGCATACAAAATATATTTGCGTGAGTGGAGATCGAACCCGGGGATCGAAGTCCTACATTGTTATTTAAAATGCAGCAATCTTGTACGAGAGAAAAGAATTTTATTGACATAAGAATTAGAAGCGTGCCAATGATAAATAAATAAATAAATAAATATTCTACAACATTCTACACAACGCTATCTAGACCCATGATAAGCTTATTTATTAGCTTGTGTTATGGAATCTAGAATGCGGATATACATACTTAGATACTTTTTTTTTTTGTGAATACATACATATTATACATAGAAACACCCAGACCAATGCAAATGTTTATATTCATACATACAAATATTGGCACTGAGCGGGGATCGAACCCGCGCCTCCTGCGTAGCACCTGCGTTCACTACCGCTACGCTACGCTACGCTAACTAATTGTCTTTTGCAGTGGAATTTTGAGAATGATTTGGCATTTTACGATCATCATACCATAGTCCATTCCCATTCCACATCTCTTACATGTTAAATTGTAGCTATTAAGGTGATTGATATACATCAGACGAGCGAATTCTCAATCTATCCCTTCTACGTCAAATTCTATTATAATGTAGACAGTGACAGAACATTCGTTCGTTGTTCTTTCTTAAGTAAACACAAGGTTTCGTTTAAACTAAAATATTAAGGAAAAATGCTCTTATTCTAGCTCTATATTTTGGTCTAAATGGCGGACCCTGAGCTTCGAGGTCATCTTGGCCACGGATGCAATCAGGAGAATACGTCTTTATGCAGATGATGATGATTTTGGTCTAAATCCACCTTTAAACTATACATATAATATGTACCTTTTAACTATACATATAGGTACAGTCACGTGCCCTGATATGTATACAGTGATAAAATTTTCAAAGTGAACATTTATGATTCAAAATTCTGTCCGTATATACATTTCATTGCACGTGACTGTACACAGTAGCAGGCGCGGTCCGAGGGGGGGGGGGGGGGGCACAGGGGACATGACCCCCCCAAAACCATGCACGTCATATTGAAAAGTCCCAGTACGAGGGGAGGGGGGGTTAAGTTTCTTAAGGAATTTCCGAAGTGACCCCCCCCCCCCCCCCCCCCCAAAACTTCAAACATGGCCCTGAGCTCCGAGGTCATCTTGGCCACGGATGCAATCAGGAAATTGCGTCTACATGAGGATGATGAGTAGCTTACCTAAACAAGTTGTGAACAATCATAAATACCTATCGAAAATAAGTATGAAAGCTTTTAAGTTACTTCTAGTCTTCTCTTGATTGTGAAATTATGTTTATTTTGTTGTGTACGTTAATTACAGTATTCTAATATTTCGTCAGAAGTACAAACAGATTGTAAGAAAACTGATTCATTTTGTTTCTTTATAACAAATCTAATTAAGTATAAATTAAGCTAATATACCTAGTATTATAAATTATACTAGTTTAAAATTTGATCATAAAAGGTCTCTATTGACACTGCTTTTTATAATCGAATGATAATTTTAATCTACGGTTTTACTTTATTGCTGTATAAATACCACAAAATTTTAAAGTAATTAGCAGGTCGTGGGTTCTAGCCCCGTCTGAGTCGATTCACCGTTTCCAATCTTAATCGATACCACTATCTTCTTTGAAGAAGGCATAACTTTTTCTCCACGTGTCTTTCTTAGGTTCTATCCTCATTCTCAAAAATGCATCACAAAGGACAACATTCACTCTCCATACAAATCTGGGCTAGTTTTGAAAGTGCCGGCCAAAGGAAAAAAATACGATATTCCGTTAGAACTCGTTCTTACTAACATTTTTTATTATGGCGTCAAAGTTGAGAGACCACTTCCAACGGTTTTATTAGAGTTTAAAAATCTTAAAATATACACTTTTTATGATACGAACTATTGAAAATAAATGAAAAATATTGCTATACATTGGAAGAATAGTTAATAAAAGCAATAAAAATAAACCCTGTACTTTATATTGTTGTTTTTCGTCCATTTATTGAGATCCAAAGTTGAAAGTGCCGGTCAGAGAAAACAAATATGATATTCCGCTAGAGCTTGTCCTTATTAGCACTTTTTATTACTATGTCAAAGCTGAGAGACCACTGCCCTCAGTTTTATTGGTGTTCAAAAATCTTAGAAACATATAATTTTTATGATATTATATATTGAAAATGAATGAAAAATATTGTTCTATATTGGAAGAATAGTTGTTTAACGCAATAAAAAATAAATCCCATACTGCATATCGCTGTTTTTCGTTAGTTAGGTCCAAAAATTGAAAGTGAAGCCAAAGAAAAATAATATGATATTCCGTTAGAGCTTGTCTTCATTGACATTTTTACTATAGCATCATAGCTGAGGGAATACTGCTCTCGGTTTTATTTGAGTTCAAAAATCTCGGAAACGTATATTTTAAATAAAATAAATAATTGAAAAGGAATAATAAATTATGTTGTATTATATTGGAAGAATAGTTGATAAAAGCTATAAAGCAATAAAAATAAGCAATTAAAAATAAAATACACGAGCAATAACACTGTTTCATTGCACTCAACCCTGTTTGTTTTATCTATGATAATGTATATATAATGTTGACGAACCTGGACATGACGTGATTGCTATCGTCCACGAATCTACCTTATGGCATTGCCATTAGTGCCTTGTAACTGTGGAATATGATCATCACATTTACTAAGTTCAATAATTGGAAATGCACCTTTAACCAATATAAATCAATATTTCTCATTCATTTTCAATAATACGTTTAAAAAAATGTATTATATCCAAGATTTTTGAACTCAAAAAAAAAAACCAAGGGAAGTTGTCCTTCAGCTTTGACACCATAATAAAAATGCAAACGCGTACAAGCTCTAGCGGAATATCACATTTGTTTTCTTTGACTGGCACTTTCAATTTTTAACCTAGATAAATGGATGAAAAACAACGATATGTAATATGCGGTTTATTTTTTATTACTTATATGAACTACTCTTCCAATATAGAACAATATTTTTAATTCATTTTCAATAGTTCGTATCATAAAAAATGTATGTTTTCAAGATTTTCGAATATAAATAAAACTGAGGGAAGTGGTCCTCAGCTTTGACGCCATAATAAAAAATGCTAATAAGGAAAAATTCTAGCGGATTTTATTTTCTTTAATCGACACTTTTAATTTTAGCCGTAAATAAATGGACGAAAAACAACAATATGCAGTATGGGGTTTATGTTTTATTGCTTTTATTAACTATTCTTCCAATGTATAACAATATTTTTCATTTATTTTGAATAGTTCGTATCATAAAAAGTGTATATTTTTAAGATTTTTAAACTCTAATAAAACCATTGGAATTGGTCCCTCAACTTCGACGCACTAATAAAAAATGTTAGTAAGAACAAGCTCTAACCGAATATTGTATTTTTTTTCTTTGGCCGGCAAAATAAAAATTAGCCCAATCTGAATGATGTCCTTTATTCCAGCGTAATCTCATTTCGCACTCTTTAACGTCAAAAACGACCACGATGTCAATGTTTTTGACATTTTGGGAGATTGAAATTGAATCAAGACTAAAATGGTAAACAGATTTTTATTACGAGAATTGGCCCTCTGATTAGAAGGGGGCATACTATAGCATTTGTAGGGGAAGGGGCGGATATCTGCCAATAATCTACTCCCTCTGAAATTTCGGTGGTCGGTACACAAAAAGTTTTTGTTTGACTTTGAATAGGATCGATATCTAAGACATTGTGTATTTTCATCCGTTCAACTAACCGCTTCCGCCATGAAGTGATTTGATCTTCAACTCACTATGATTCAGTGAGATTGCATGAAAAAGGGTTCCCCTAAAAAAATAATGATTGGAGATGGTTGGGGTCTCATATCCCTCCTCCACGTGTAATGAAAGGTAATCTTATTATTAAGTGACAGGGTCAAATTACCGGGTTCACCTTGATTTCCTCTATTCTTCAAAGCCTCCAATGTTTTATTGCTTTATCAAACTGAAAATATTTCAAGGCGAACCGAGAATTAACCGGTGATTAAGACCAATGCATATGCCCTGGTTGTTCCAACCGTTAGTTTTTCTGTAAATTTATAGCAGTTATTCTGTTAGTGACTATCCTTGCCACTAGGCACTAAATACTAGCTTCTAAGTTAACTGTACCTAATCTATAAAATAGTAATGTAAGTTAATCCATAATGTAGTTTGTTTTTAACCGACTTCAAAAAGGAGGAGGTTCTCAATTCGATGGGTTTTTTTTTATTTTTTTTTATTGTTTATATAATAAATCATAATAATATTGTACCTTTTCTACTCGTGTTTGCTGGTTGCGTGGGTTTCCTGGTGACCTATAAATACAGCTATACAAACTGTTGTATCTAGTTTAGGCTCCAGTCTCACAATTACAGTTTTTTGTATAGCCCCTAAGATACACTAAGAAATAAGTTTTATTATTGCTATTATTTATTTGTATTTTTAATTGTTTGAGAGAATAAAAATATTATTATTTATTTTATTTTTACTACTACTACCTACTATTCGTATTTCCAACAGAAGTACAAAACTAAGAATTATGCATTTTTTATCATCTTCTTTTGTTGCAGGGTTTAAGACTTATGAAGGAGAGGAAGCGAGTAGCGTGGATCCTACTTCTCCTGGCAGTGCTGTTTGCGATGTGTTGGATGCCGTACAACATCATGCAGCTGCTGCTAGACATCAACTTAGTCAACGCTAAGGACCTTAGCATGTATTTGCCGTATGCTTTGTTTATAGGTTAGTTACATTCTTTCATTTATAATCCTTGTGTTAATGAAGCGTCGGTAGCTTAGTGGTTAAGGAATCGGCCTTACGATCGAGAGGTCCCGGGTTCGAATCCTGGCCATTACACTACCGAGCTTAGCTAGAGAAGTTAACGGGAATATTAGTAATTTCGGTTGCTAATATTCTTTAAAAAAAAATCCTGGTTGCATCTTTGCCTTATGTTTTATTTTCTTCATATTAAGTCTTTCTACGCGATTGTACCACAACCACAGGGACCAGAGTAAATGACAAAAATAAATAATCATATCATTATAAAATAGACCAGAGGTCTAATGGGCACCTTAAAATTATGAAAGGACGAATGGGCACTGGGGACGAATTCCAGGGGACCAGTGGGTACCAACCCCATCTGAGGCGTCGGAGTCCGGGGTTGAAGCAACTGCTATTTTGACCTCCACAATATTATAGTTAGATCAGTTATCGGATTTTTTAGGGCTCCAACTACCCGTAACGACTGCCATAGATGTTCGTATGGCAAACTGCGTCCAAACTACGCGTTGCAAACCATTGAACTTTGGGTCGCGTGGCAGCCGCAAGAATTGTTACCAAGACGCGTCTGATCACGCGGCAGCCGCGCTCAAACGTGCCGCGCGATGAACTGCTGGCTATCGATTGACCTGACTATTATTGCTAAAGTTCACAATGTATTCACGTGGGGTGAGCACGAACAACTATCGTAATCGTATCGTAAACGTAACGAGAGCACGGAGTATTGCGATTGGCAGGCTTCACGCGCACACATTCTCACAGTAGGCAGGCGGCCTATCGAAATGCTCCGTGCTCTCGTTACGATTACGATAGTTGTTCGTGCTCACCCCACTGCTTGGTTACCAGTTACGAATTGGCGAAGATAATCGTTAAACATGATACAAAAAAAAACCCTTCCCTTCCTTTTTAGAGATATCTATCTGAATCACTCAAATATCACTCAATGACATATATTAGAAATTCAATTTCAATGATAGTAACAAAACGCTACTACAGTGTGATGTTGAACCGACGCACTTCAAATCTTTATTTCGGAAGGAGTATACAGAGGCGCTTATTATGCCCACGCTTCGCAAATCACTTCGTTAATCCCACGTAATAGGTGGCGAGCCTGTCGCCGTTTCCTACCACATCATCGATAACCAACCACCCCGCCGTAATTTGAGTAGCTAAATGAAAACTGATCGATTTTCTTAACGAGGTGTAGGTATTGTGTATAACAAGTAAAGTTAAGCGCCTTTGCTGCGTTTAGCGGGCGCACGGCGCGGACGTCCGCTTCGCGTGCTTGTTTCATGTTATTTCAAGAGCAGCGCTGCATGAGGCGGGTACCCGTCACATGCGACGGACAGGCGGACGCACTGCGCGCGCATCCGCGACCCGCACCCGCGACACGCAGCGAAGGAGCTAAGAGTTTGCAAGCTCTTTTTTTTGCCAAATATACCCCAAGACTCAGTAATACAGAATTTATTTAACTAGATACATATTATTGTATCTAGGTCTATCTATTCAGTAGGTATACGACATAAGCTTCCTTTTGTTCTGAGCATGCTCTCTCCAGTCTGTTAGTTTCGAATTGAGAGTACTCAGATGCGAAAATAATTCTAGACAAAATAGAAGACAAGCGTGTATATTCAATAATTGACGAACTGAATAAATACGCACTCTGTTTGCTGAAAATATTGATTCAACATTAAAATTGAATCATACGTTTACGGGAAAATAAATAAATTGTAAATAGTCACGACGCCAGGCTATCATCTATTTTGTATCTTCTAAGTATTCTTCAAATGTAGGGGATTCAAATGTTTTATTCTTCTTTTTTGAAGTCGGTTAAAAATGGCTCTTGTTTTTTAATTTATTTTGTTTTGTATATAAAATGAAGAGAAGAGAAACTGAATAAGTAATGCATCTGAGGCTGAGTCTGGGCTTTATATATTATCTGTGTAATTTAAACAGCCCTATCAATTAGTCGCATTGTACGACACCGCATGGGCAGAGAGGGGTGGCCCAAATTCTACTCTGCCGGGAACCACGCGGCTAACGGATTCTATCGTGATTTATTTGGTCTCTTTTGTTCCCAGGTCATGCAAATTCTGCTATCAACCCCATAGTATACTGTCTGATGACGCGCAACTTCCAGCGGTCGGCGCGCAAGCTACTCTGCGGTCGAGGCGTTTGTCAACAGAAAACGTTCACAGTAAGACAATCATAAGAAAGGCTAACCCAGTATTCTAGATTGGTACTTAGTTCAAAATCTCGATTTATAACTGGATCTAAGGACACAATTATATTATATTCTAGATGACAGTTCTAATGTTATTGTGGGAATCGATTCACAACTGAGCGTTGTTCTGGAATATGAGCCTAAGTAACCTAACATTGGAAAGGGAATTCATGTAATCATACCATCTTACTTCCTACTGACAATAATGTGAAAATATAGAAAGAAGTTCGATGTTTCTTAATTATTCACGCTCTGACGGTTGAATCGGGCTAAAATTTGGTTCAAATTCCAGTCCGATTCTAGTCTAACTAGAATAATAAATAAATAATAATAAATATTGTAGGACATTCTACACAACGCTATCTAGACCCAAAGTAAGCATAGCTTAACTAGCTTGTGTTATGGGTTCTAGAATGCGGATAAACATACTTAGATACATTTTTTTTTTGTAAATACATACATATTATACATAGAAACACCCAGACCAATGCAAATATTCATATTCACGCTCACAAATATTTGCACTGAGCGGGGATCGAACCCGCGCCTCCTGCGTAGCGGCCGCGTTCACTACCGCTACGCCACAGAGGTAGGTAATAGATTCCATGGGTTGTGGGAACGAGATCAAAATTACATGCGGTCGGAGCGGCGAGCATTTTTTATATAGGACACGTCATTTTGACTTCACCTCGCTTGTTAGTAGTGCAGTGCTGATGGTAAAGTCTCGTAAAAGAGGGTCAAAATTATAGATATGTACCATGTTATATTGGTGGCACTCAGCTTGACGGCATCATCAGTGGGGTGAGCACGAACAACTATCGTAATCGTATCGTGAACGTAACGATAGCACGGAGCATTGTGATTGGCAGGTTTCAGGCAGGCGGCCAATCGCAATGCTCCGTGCTCTCGTTACGTTCACGATACGATTACGATAGTAGTTCGTGCTCACCCCACAGATGCTTTTTCACGCCCCGCTTAAAGGACCCGGGACTGTATGAAGAGGGAAACACGTGTACTGGTAAGAAATTCCAGGAACCGCCGGTTCTTGTTGGAATATTCATCAGCTAGTTTAAAGTATTTCAGATGGTTGGTCAAGCCGAATAAGGTTCTGATCATTATTCGGATTGACTAACCCGTACTGTATATCTGCGCGTTCGAATTAACTGACACAACATTTACCTAAATTATTTATTTATTTATTTATTTATTAATTCCTCATACTACCATTATTACAGGTTGCCCCCAATGCAATGGTAGTAGACCACAATTATTACAATTCCTATTACATATAATTCAATGGTTTTACAATAATTAGTTTAATCTCACACCAGTTTTATATTTTATGTAATTCCAGTGAAAATCCACAGTCTATTCACGTCATATAGGGATTTGGAGTGTTTCGGAACCATAAGTATATGCAAATCTAAAAAGAATTTATAAAGAGACTCGGATAAGTACCAGCCTGATTTGCGAGATTTGCCAGAGATAGGATCATTATTTACCTCGATGGTATATCGTATATTAGCTACTACTTGTTGCTCCGCCTGCGTGCAATTCTTAGCCCGATTACAGTGATAAAAAGAATCATACGTGTTGCAGACTATAGTCTATCACTGTACCAAATTTCAGCCAGATCCGTTCAGCTGGTTGAGCTTAATTGTACAATAAACCTCCAAACGTCTTCACAAACTTTCACTGGTAGTAGTAGGATGGAATTGATAAACTTCGGGCACGTTCAAGAACAATTGAGAACTTTCAGGCTTCCGCCCTTTCTTCACTGTTAATTCAAATTATAATTAGTTTCTGATTCGCACATTGATTTCCAAAACTTTACACGTATTATACTTAGGACTTGAAATAGATAGGTACTGATATATAGTTCTAATTTTACATTATTGACTGCCTCTGTGGCGTAGCGGTAGTGAACGCGGCTGCTACGCAGGAAGCGCGGGTTCGATCCCCGCTCAGTGCCAATATTTGTATGCATGAATATAAATATTTCAGTATATAATATGCAGGTCTGGGTGTTTCTATGTATAATATGTATGTATTTACAAAAAAAAAAAAAAAAAGTATCTAAGTATGTATATCCGCATTCTAGATTCCATAACACAAGCTAATTAAGCTTACCATGGGTCTAGAAAGCGTTGTGTAGAATGTTGTGGAATATTTATTATTATTATTATTTATTATAATTAACTAGCTGACCCGGCGAACTTCCGCCCGCGTGATATTCTGATTCCGATTTATCAGTGTTTCTCTTCAATATCATGCATGTATTATACATAATAAAACTTCCTCTTGAATCACTCCATCTATTAAAAAAAAACGCTTCAAAATCCGTTGCGTAGTTTTGAAGATTTAAGTATACATAGGGACGGAAAGACAACAGACAGACAGTTTATATACTACTTAGGTCACAGACAAGCACATGGCCCACCACACGGAAAGTGGTTACCGTGGCCTAAAGACGAGTGCTACATCAGGGGTGTCGCACTCGTGCTGCCGACCCTGTAAGAACAGAGAGATTCTTTGCCGTCAGCGCAGAAGACAAGCCTTTGGTCTTCCCACTGACAGCACAAAACCTCTCCAGTGAGCTCTGGCTACCCTACTCACCGCCGGAAATACAACACATAGTTATTATAACCGTGGTATTCTGTAGGGTGGATTACAAGTTTATGTATTTTTAACAGCCTCTCTGGCATAGCGGTAGTGAACGCGGCCGCTATGCAGGAGGTGCGGGTTCGATCCCCGCTCAGTGCAAATATTTGAATACATGAATATGGATATTTGCATTGGTTTGGTCGTGCCTCTCTAGAGAGCACGTTAAGCCGTCGGTCCCAGTTGCCATATGAACATCTATGGTAGTCGTTATGGGTAGTTGGAGCCCTAAAAAGTACAACCACTGGTCTAGCAATACTTCGATATCACCCAATATCGCCATTGGGTTGTGACGGTCAGATGGCAATCGCTTCACGTAAAATATCGAAGTCTAGCCAAATCTGCAGTTAGACTGGTAAAGCGGACTCCAGACTCCGAGGTGAAAGCTTCGGATGCGACTGGGGTTAACGCTATGATGAAGAAGCATTATATTAACCTTGTAATGTTTTAACCTGCTCGGTTACTCTAGTTCCCTAGGTCAATTATTTTAAGAGACAGACCAGAGCGTTTACAATTTCACAGTTCATGAAAGGTTATGATTTAAAATCCTTAATTTATTCCTTCAGTCATGCAAATTGCAGTTAAATCGTTCAATTATGGTATGTAAATTATTGGCAAACAAAATGTCTTCTCCACCTGCGTCATATAGAAAACGTGAATAGTTATTTACATTTAAAAGGTGGTTGACTGAATCCTTATTAATCTTCTATTTGCATTACAGTCTAATAGTTTACAGTTACAATATAAATTGTATTGGTATAGTGTGTGTATAAGTTGTTAATGAAATATACAGCCGAAACTCAGCCTATATACATTATACATGGCTTGAGTCAACAATAGTGCCCGAAAAACGGCAATAGGCTCACCTCCTATTACGTGGGACATAATATAATGATTGGTGAAATGTGGGTGTTAATTCTCCTCTGCCTAACCCTCCGGGATAAAGGCGTGATTGTATGTATGTATGTATGTATGTATGTATGTATGTATGTATGTATGTATGTATGTATGTATGTATGTATGTTATATTAACCGTATCGGTAAATTGAAAATATTTTAAAAACATAACTGGGTTATGTTATATCTATAATAATATATATAAATTCATTTTTAACAAAAAAGTTTAACCGACTTCAAGAAACGAAAAGAGGCACTGAAAAGCGAAAAATAACTTAATTTACAGACTTACTGATTTATTAGAGCTCGGTACCTAGCCCAAGAGAGGCCATATTTCAATTGATTGCATCATAGTGGTTCAGACACAACAAACAAAGTTGGCTGGCACCGACTTCTAATAAATCAGTAAGTCTGTAAATCAAGTTATTTTTCGCTTTTCAGTGCCTCTTTTCGTTTCTTGAAGTCGGTTAAACTTTTTTGTTAAAAATGAATTTATTTTTCTCTTTTTAGTGAGTTTGTTCAGTCTCACGACTGTACATCGCATGTATAGTGACCTGACTGTACATGCGCTGCTGACGCTGCAATACAGATCGAACCGGCCACGCTACAAAAAAAAATATTAAATCATTATTCAAAAAGAATTTTTAAAATCAATGCATATACACCGGAAATATAGCTGAATATTCTGAACACTTCTGCGTACCCCTTCAAAGGACTCAGGCGTGATGTTATGATGTGTAATGACAGAAACATTGCAATAATATGCCATTGCAGCAATCGCGGCTGATTTCCTGGTACTTTTTGAAGAGTTCCTTGGTCTGATCTCGGAAACCCATCATCAGATCTTTACGAAATTTAAATGGGACCACTTCGGAATAATCTACTTACGAACACAAAAAGAATTTTCAAAATCCGTCTAGAATTGGCTTCACAATCGCGTAACAAACATACAAAAAAATAAAAAAAATAAAAAAAAAAATTGGGTACGAATTGAGAACCTCCTTTTTTGAAGTCGGTTAAAAAGCGAAATACCACTCACTGATTAATCACAAAATGTCACAAACTATAACACCTATAAACTTGAAAGAACAATGCCCACTTTTCACCTGTCTGATCAGAATAAGCAATTTGCCCGTATTGCCTAGATAACTAGCTCATAAAATAGCATATTTTTTTCTATTTTTAACAAAAAAACTTAGAAAGAAAGTGTTAGGCTAGAAAATATGATATCAGTTTTTTAATGATAATCAAAATGATCAGCAATATATCAATCTGCGTAAGACGAAATTCACCATCTTAAAGCAGAAACCATAGACGGAAAATATTCTCTACTCTCTGTCACGTTGTGATTATATTCTCTTTAGAGATGTTACAATCGGGACTACCTATTTAGAATAATCGTATTAATGAACAAATGACTTGACAGATATTACGTTATTCTTCCTGTTACCCAGTAGGACAAATAATAGTCACACACACACACACATACACACATAATCACGCCTTTATCCCCGGAGGGTTAGGCAGAGGTGAATGAACACTCACATTTCACTAAATCATTGTATTGGGTCCCACGTAATAGGGGGTGAGCCTATTGCAGTAGTAAATAATAGTGGCTGTTTGCACTACTTTTCAATCAAACGACTACGTCCAGTTATTCAATATAATGTAAATGTTATAGGCAATGTGTTTAATGCAGGCATTCTATACCATACCTAGGAAATGTATAGAATGCCGAGGTCGTTCAGGCAATGTATGAAATGATATTCAATGTTTTAACTATTTTACACTTTGCCTAGGAAATGTATAGAATACCTAGGCATTGTATAGAATGCCGGTCGAAGCATAGGTAATGTATGTAATCTATTTTTCTTCTCTATGATTTAGTTAGATAGATACTAATCTTTTGAGAGCTAATCCTAATTTCAACTTCCACCAGCAAACGTGCTGATAAGACATGTATTGTGTTCTATTGGTAGGTATGCCTAAGTACCTACGTGTTTTTTGCGTAGAATGTTTCTCACATAGCAGTGAAAGCAAAGCTGCACATTCCGACTTGGATAGATTAGGTTAGAAGGTAAATGCGGGAGCGGAGCGGAGCTCCCGCATTAGCCTTTGTGGTTATTTTTTTTATTACCATACAGAATTTCTATTGTGCCTCGGAGAGCACGTTAAGCCGTCGGTCCCGGTTGCCATAAGAACATCTATGGCAGTCGTTACGGGTAGTTGGAGCCCTCAAAAATCCAAAAAAACAACGGTCTAACTGCAGAGCTTCGATATCGCCTAATGTTAACATTGGGTTGTGGAGGTCAGATGACATTCGCTTCACGGAAAATATCGAGGTCTAGCCAAAATTCGTAGTTAAGACTGATAAAGCGGACCCCAGACTCCGAGCTGAAAAAGCTTCGGATGCGACTGGGAATTAACGCTTAGAGGAAGAAGAAGAAGAATTTCTATAGGCCACGGCAACCACTCTCTTACCATCATCCCTGTGCTTGTCAGCCACCTAACCTGATAGAAAGAGAGTTGTTACCGTGGCCTATAGAGATCTGCATGGTTAAAAAAAAAATTACCACGAACCTAACTTCTAACCTAATCTATCCAAGTCGGAGTGAACAGTTTTTCTTTCAGCAGTAATATCCATTTTTCAAATCCATAGAGGGCTTCTTAAGGGATCGTAAATAAATGACGCTTTGTAAATCTATTAGGTACTTTGTTTGCTAGCAGTACTTATTTATTAAGGTGAGACGAATTTACAACAACCCGTCCAATAAACACATTGCCTGATGCGCTTCTGGCATTTAATACAATACCTAGGTAATGTATGAAATTAATCATATTATACACATTGCCTGAACGTTTTAGGCAATGTATAGAATGCCTAGGCATTCTATACAATGCCGGATTATACACATTGCCTATAACATAAATACGAAATAGTGACCAACTTTTCCTTCATACTTTAACAGGCTTAGGATTAACGCACGCACATAGATTATAATATCGCTCATTGTCACTATTATTTTGACTATTACCTAATAAGGAGTCATTCACCATCTCGCGATCGTCAAATTCGCGAGCGCGCGCAAGTTGGCAATTTTTGATTTCGAATTATTTTTTCGTCATCATCTCGCGCGCATGCTAAAGTACAGTCAGATAAAAAAGGGTCAAAGAAAACATGAAAAGGAAACTAATGTATACTCGCGTCTTTACCTGCATTGGTTGATGCGCTGCGAATGTTTTTTTTTTCATCTTAGATTTCGATATAGACTTGCGAAGTGAGACTACGCCACTAGGGGGACACGGCCGATATTATGATATCTGTTATGAGTAGCTATGTCATCTTAATATGCGTCGTATGAAATTAGATTTTTTTTTTTGCTTATCTTTTACTTTAGGCTGTATTTAAGATAAATTTCATAATGTTTCACATATTAAACTAGTTAAAATATTTACAAGAATAAAAAAAGTATTTATTGCAATTTTTATTTAATTACATATATTTTTTATGATATTTGTAATTCATTTTAAAGTAGTATAGTGTTTTAATGTATATATTTATTATAAAACTATTAAATAAAGCTATTATTTTTGTTGGAATAAAAAATGGATAAATAGTTGGGGTAAGTAGTTCGGGTATCGAATAATTCCTCCTCATCGATTTTTACTGGTAAAGTGCCCAAAAGACGGGCGGAATTGCGCCGTCGGATGGTAAGCTTTTTTTATGCCAAACTAATTTCGTATCTTTTTCAAGGATCGTATATTTTCCACAACCTTTTTTTTATTAGACAGTTTTTATTATTATTTAAGCATCGTGTTGTAAAATATAATTCAAGAATAAAATATACCTAATCGATTACTATAAAAAACGATTATTTATTTCCCACGCTTCCCCAAAAGCGATTTCAGGAGTACTTTTTACTGTGAATCCCTTAAAGTAGGTATATATGTTACGGGCAACTTGAGAAATCTGGTCCCTATGAATAGTGACCGGCCTGTATACATAATGCCCTTCTCACATGGGCAATTTGATAAAATTTCATTTCTAATTACTTTTCCCGGTCAGTATGAATCCTCAATATTATGCCCTTGCCTTGTGCAAAATGATAAAAAAATTAAATGAAGCGTTTTTGTTTATTAACGTTAAAAAAATACCTAACCTAACCTGGGGTGTGGGATATATACCAGTACAGTGCAGTAAAATTTTATGCATTTAAGTTAAGATTGCCGTTTAGTAAAAATGTGGCAGCCTTTTGTGTTTTTTATGTATTGTGGAGGGTAAGTTTTACATTTAGCTTAGGTATAAAAGCTATACAAATAAAGAAAATTGAATGTCTGTAACTTTAAAATAACAGCTTTTTAACTGAAATTGTAACACACAAAAAGATGGATAGACAGAGTTACTTTCGCATTTATATTATTAGTATGTATACGAGATACCTACCTATAACAAAATAGTTTTTTTTTTAATTTTATGATCTGTCTACGGATTGTTGGCTACGGATAGTCTCCAAAGTGGCTGAACCGATTCTGGAAGGACGTCTCGTAATATATTATCTCGTAGTATTTATAACATATAATTATATACATTTCTTTATAACATACAAAATAATAGCTTCTTCCACGTCCATTTTCTAAGCTCTGCCGAAACAAACTGACAAACTCTCGCAAAACGCGGTAGCGCTTATACCTCGGGATCGGGACCCGTATCTTAGACCTGAATCACGAGACTAACGAGGTCCTGGCTCCCGCCGTAGCACCTCATGCTATCCTCAAAAGACACATTTAAGTGCAAGATATAATGTTCCGAGTAACCACTGACCTCCGTTAACGCGCGTTACATGTGAAGCTAGCCTAAAATATCCTGTACATTTAAAATAGGTACCTAATTTAATCTATTACAACATTTTTGTAGCTGACTGTACACAAATACGTCATATTTTCACAAACGCGCGAGTTGATGACACAAAAATAATTCAAAATCGAAACTTGCCAACTCGCGCGCGCTCGCGAATTTGACGATCGCGAGATGGTGAATGACTCCTAATAAGATATCAAAATAATATGAAATAATCGTATTAGGTATACCTAGTAGGTATACCACTGTTATAGGTATTGTGTTACTGGTACCTGCTACGATTACAAATAATAATTGTATTTGTCCTCTCTCTACGCTATAAACAAACACCGACTATGACTATGACATGACAGTGACAGCTTCATTTGGTTTCATGGTTTCGTTTTATTGCTGATGTGTAGTGTAATTCCTTTTTCTGTTGCGTTCAAATTCAATTTGATGCTCTGATATCACCCCATTTGAGAGGAGAGCAATGTCCGCATCCGTGGGATCCTTGTCCATGACATAGCAGATAAAATACAGGAGAGCCTCATTGCTGGACAAGTTTTTCAGCAACCCCCAGGCTACGTGTATGATAAAAATGTCTGGCAATACCGCCCCGCCGGGTAGCAGAGCAAACCTAAGAAGTCTTAGCTCAACTATCGTTGTAGAATGTGTTATGCGTGCCAATTATCTCATTACCAGTGATGCCCAAAACAGTGAAAAGTGGAGATAGACCCTAAGGGCCAGTCCACACGGTGCGTTGTATGCGTTGCGTCGACGCAACGCAAATATTTTGACGCATAGCCGGCCACACGGGCGCTGCATCACCGCAGCGCAGCGTTACTACGATGCAGTCACAGTCACAACGCGTACACCCCCGCCCGCTTCGCCTCCGGGGCTGCAGCTCCGTCGTCGTATGTGCGTTGCGTCGACGCAGCGCGCCGTGTGGACACTATGATTATTTGTATGTAAAACGACGCGACGCAGTGGCACAGTGCTGCGTCGACGCAACGCAACGCAACGCGCCGTGTGGACTGGCCCTAACCTTTTAGAAAAGTCGGAAGACAGACCCTGGGCTCTAAGATTCCTGCCTTCAATTCAAAACACAACATTATTTTGACGATGATTATAATAAGAGAACACATACATTATAAAAAAAAAAAATAGACGAATAAAAATACCAATTGTAATGAATAAAATGTTGTAAGGTTGTATTATTAATATTCATTTTTGACTTTTCATATTGTCATTTCTGTAATAGCAATAAAGTTAAAAAGTATTTTATTTAGTTATTGTTGAATGCAAAAATTCCCTCAGCCTCGGTGGCATGGCGGTAGGTAGTGAACTCGAATGCTACGCAGGAGGCGCGGGTTCGATTTCCGCTCTGTGCAAATATTTGCATGCATGAATATGTCTACTTGCATTGACCTGGGTCATGGTATCTCCGTGCCTTGGAGAGCACGTTAAGCCGTCAGTACCAGTTATCATACGAACATCTAATGGCAGTCGTTAGGGGTAGTTAGAGCCCTATAAATCCAACAACTAGTCTACACAATACTTTAATGTCGCCAATGGGTTTTGGAGGTCAGATGGCAGTTGCTTCACCGAAAATATGTAAGTTCAGCCGCGTCGTGGTAGTACTGGAAGAGGTGGACCCCGGACTCTGAAGCAAGGCCGTGGATGTAACCAGAATGAATGCAAGGCTGATGATGATGACAAAAATTGCAAACAGTAAATTGTATGTTGAAAGCTCATTTAATCACTGAATATGAGCATATGACATGAAATAAATCTAAATTATTACCTATATCTTGTTAATCTTGACTGTGAAGAATTAACTTTTGATAATATGAGATCGTCATCATCCTCGCGTTAGACCCGGTCGCACCCGTATGTCAGAACACGATCATTGGTTGTTAGGGGTCCATTACACGCTAGGTTTTGCCATGGTTTAACCATCAATCACGCCGTGAGTGACCAATAACATAACGTCTAATAACCGATTGACCAATAATATTCATGATTGACGGCATGATGCATGACGTTTGCATGAGCGTGTAATGGACCCCTTAAGTTTTTTGACACTGTCACACAGTTCATTAGTCAAAGCACAGATAAATAAATACTTTACCTACACGTTTTAATACCTTGAATACACATTTTTCTGTCTAAAGATTTAAACCATTATTGGTTTTATGGTTTTAAAGATGCAGTATCTATTCATCAATGACACCAGTACAGTAATACGATAGCATTTTAAAAATGTAATGACAGGTCAACGGATGTATGGAAAGTGGGCATCATTCTTTGGTAGATAGGTAGGTAGGGACAAAAAGTATTGAACGGAATTTGGAGCAGTTTATTTGTTTGAAAGGTCTTGATCAGATTTAAACTCTTAAGTGTTCTTTGATCGCATTTGGTTGAGTAGAACCGGGTATATGACCAAAAGTCGTGACTGAATCAATCGATAAAATAACGTGAATTTTGTAAGGGCAGATGCAGATGAAGGTGCAGAATATTAACTAGATATAGAGCAGCCTGCCCCACAGCGAAAAAAACACGAGCATAAATATGCTCGTGCTGATGAAATCATCAGCCTCCTGCCCTCATCCCATATTCAATTTGGGGTCAGCGCAACATGGTGTACTTTTCCATTCATCTCTGGCTGCAGTCATCTCAATAATCACTCCCTTCCTAGCCATGTCATCTTTCACACAGTCCATCCATATTTTCTTAGGGTCTTCCTCCTTGTAGCCGTCCACTTCCATAGTGTTAATAGCTTCATAACGATATTACTGTATGTATTTGTATTTGTGTATAAGTTTTGTTTAATATCACGATATATTTGTTATTATTGACTTTTAGCCCGACGTCGCGGGGTGACTAAAGATGGTTGTTGTCACATAGTTTGAAGTGTAAGTTATCTCAAAGTACCCGAAATATGAAACGGCTGGTACCACCAGCTTGGGACCGAGTCATTCACTTATTTAAACCAGGAAAAAAGGCAAAATATAGCAAGCGATACTTAGCGACACAGCAGTTTGCTACCAACAATTTATCACAATTCGGGTCAAAGTCAAAGTCAAAGTCAAAAATCATTTATTCTGTATAGACCATCAAAACGGCACTTACAAAACGTCAATAATATTATACATATATGTACTAAAGACTAGCTTAGCAAATGGACCACCGGTTCGAAACGCGGCCCCGGCTTGAGAAGACTCCGGCAAGAAACTCAGCGGGCTTTTCTTTTTTGGTCTATTTACAGGTAGGTACTTTGACATAACTTATACTTCAAACTATGTGACAACTACCTTCATTAGTCACTTTTGGGCGGCATGGCAACTAAACTTGGCAACCGGTAGCGAATAAGGAATTTTTATTCTCTGTTGGCAATAAGTTGCCATCAAAGAATTATTTTTCCGCGATGGCAACTGACGACCATGGCTGCTGAAAAGTAGCCGAAACGTCGGGCTAAAAGTAAATAATAACAAATATATCGCGACAGTTGTTTTATTTCGATGAGTGACATTCGCGTATACTTCAGACCTACCTACATATGACCTTTAAATCTGCCTGATGAATAATGTAAAGTTTTGTATTTGAACACCCACCAACGTAAATACAATATCTAACTATTATTAATTTAAAGTTAGTCGATCTATCTGGTTCATGCTAATTGTATAGTTGTATACCTTCCATCTTAATAGTGTTTCATCTATTTTAGTTACTCGACTGTGCTCCAACACCGAACTTCGCACGAGTTCACACAGGTAGTACCTAGTTGATATTCAGAGAAAGTTTCTTATTGCAAACGATTAAGGAGTTCATAACGTTTCGACGCTATCACTTACATAATGTACCTACGCAAAATTTGATAGAGGTCTGACAACTTGAAAGGTCAGATGAGCATTCTGCAACGTGCTCGTCGTACATTCGGCACAGGAAATAAGTACCTATAGCTACACCTTTTCATACAAAGTTATTATGAAAAGGTGTATACTTTTCTCTTTTGCCGATTATACAATTGTTACGGCTAATACCCGAAGTGCGGCTGCACCTAGTTTTAGCCGGTTAGAACTAGGTGTAGCCACTTACTCTTGGTTAAACCTAGTACGAGCCGATTGTTTAATGTAAGGCGGGAGCTCCGCTTTGCTTCGCTCCCGCCTTAGTCTTCTAACCTAACCTATCCGAGTCGGATTGCACTGAGTCGGGGTGTTAACGATAATTAATTTCGACATTGAAATTTCTAATTTAATGTAAATTTCTAAAGTGGCTACACCTAGTTCTAACCGGCTAAAACTAGGTCAGCCGCAAAACAATCGGCTCGTACTAGGTTTAACCAAGAGTAAGTGGCTACACCTAGTTCTAACCGGCTAAAACTAGGTGCAGCCGCACTTCGGGTATTAGCCGTAACATATATGCATAAATCACTGCTTTTTGTAAAATTTGTAGGAGTTCCAAAGATTTTTTCTCCCTTCTTTTCCCAATATCCCCACTGTATTGCAAGCATTTGAGAATCGTGCCCACGGCTCCAACCGCATGAAATTTTGATCCCGCTATCCATGTTAACCTTAATAGCCTATATGTTATTCCAAACAATAATACATCCCTGTGCCAAACAGCCAAATCCATTCACTCGTTAGAGGGTGATTACATACATATATACAATGACGCCTTTATCCCGGGAGGGTCAGGCAGAGGTGAATTAACACCCACATTTCACCAATCAATGTATTAGGTCCCACGTAATAGGGGGTGAGCCTATTGCCGTTTTCCGGGCACTATTGTTGACTCGAGCCATGTATGTATATATCTGTCTGATGTTAAACAGCCTTATCCCTTAGAGCGGAAGCACACGATGCGTTGCGGCGGCGGCGCGACGCCGGAGCGGTGTCGCTGCGTCGTTTTACATAGAAATATCTGTAGCATGTCACACGATGCCACGATGCGCTGCGTCGCCGCACCGGACTTGCAACCTCCGAGACGAGGCGGGGAGGGGTGAATGCGTTGCGACGCCGGAGCGGCACCGCTCCGGCGCGCGCCGCACCGCCACCGCGTAGTTGTTTATAATTTATAGACCGGGCGCTAGAGGTATGAGTATGCAAAATGTGAGTACCGAATTTCGCCAACGGATTTAAGTGAAGAAAAGGTCCAAGAATGATAATGTGGATCTTGCCGGTCTATTTTCTGGTCCATTTTTTTACCCCCTCTTGTCTTGTTCGTAAAGGAAATGTATTGAGTAGGTACATGATATAAAATCATTTTAGTGAATATTTCCGTTATAATTTATAGTTTGTTCTAATGGTAAAAGTGAGGATGGATTCTTAAATAGGTACTTAATAAAAAAAACGAAAATAAAAGTAATATTTAAAAAAAAAAAAAGTTATTCGAACAACCAGCGAATTCAAGCATAAATTTTCTTAAAGTAGGTAAAAAATACTTATTTTTAATTTTGACATTTGTTATTGATGCATTTACATAATGAAATACAAACCAATTCAGATTTATTGCAATTACAAGACCTTGTGCGACAATTTACAGTTCACTTACATGGGGGGAATTAATAACTCTGACGGCTTGTACAGTCATTTTGTCGTGGACGTAAGTCACTGTTGAGCTTTTCGTAAAAGTGTACTTTTATATATGCCTAGGTAGGTACCTACCTATATTTTGTAGCAATAATGATATAATGTTGTCAGCAAAATGTTATTATATTTATCATCGATATATATTATATTAGCTTTTGCCCGCGGCTCCGCCCGCGTGGATGTCGGTTATCGCGACCAAACATAGCCTATGTCCTTTCTCAAGGTCTAATCTACCCCTATACTAAATTTCATCAAAATCGGTTCAGTGGTTAAGGCGTGAAAGCGTGACTGACAGACAGACAGTTACTTTCGCATTTATAATATTAGTATGGAAATATGGATTCAGGGTTGGCAGTCGGCAGCACGAGTGTGATGCCCCTGGTGTTGCATACGTCCATAGGCCACGGTGACCACTTCCCATCAGATGGGCCGTGTGCTTGTTTGCCACCTAAGTAGTATAAAATAAAAATGGATACAAAAACACGACTTAATAAGGCAACTTCTTTACGTCAATACATGTAGAAACACACTAAACGCATACGCGCGCTATGCTTACTTTAAGGGCGCAGAGGGGATGTGAAGGGAGCGGGAAGGGACCATCACACCCGGCGGCAAGATTTCTTTGTCATTATTTAGAGGATCAGGTATAAGAATCCGGTCATAGTTGCCGTCACTCGGATTTTGCATACTCAACTACCTCTAGCGCTTGCACTATTATTAACAGACATTACAACGCAGCTGGGGCGCACGCGGCGCCGCTGCGTCATAACAACGCAGCGGCGTCGCACCGCTCGTGTGCCCGCTACTGCGGCGAAATTTCTGCGGTGCGTCGCCGCAACGCATCGTGTGTTTCCGCTCTTAGTCGCCTTGTACGACACTGCATGGGAGGAGATGGGGTGGCCTAAATTCTACTCTGCTGTTATTCAATCACCGCGTGGTTACCCCACGCGGTGATTGAATAACAAATATCCAAACATGTTCACATACTTATAAATTAAGTAAAATAAGATTTATTTGTATACCCAATTAATATTTATTCTTTCAAATATTATTTCTTGTTACCAGTGGAGGTGTGCCCAAAAACCTGAGTGTTCTTCGAGTGACTACGAGTTATATCATGAACCACACAAGAAATGCTATATACAGGTATATTTACTACCTTTAATTTTTTGTTGTTATAGTAGCTTGATCCTTGAGTCCGATGGCAATCGCTTCACGGAAAATATTGAAGAAGAACAGCCAAATCCGCAGTTAACAGGTAAAGCCATGGAGAAGGATACTAATCATATTTTTTCCTCCGTGGGTAAAGCGGACTCCAGACTCCAAGGTGAAAGTTTCGGATGCGACTTGGATTAACACTAAGATGAAGAAGTAGCTTAATCCTTATAACAGATCACACCAATAATATTAGCAGCAGTATCCATCCCAAAAATGTTTGGCGGAATAAGTCACCTGTTCCACCCGATGTTTCGTCACAGAATTATATAACCCGAGATCCAGAGCATACTCGACAAAGGAAGGAACTTTTTCACTAAGAATTCGCAAGGTCACCTTTCGTTGGTAAAAACTTTGTCCCTAGTTTTACCTCTTCGCGGCACATGTTCAGAAAGTTTGGCTGAAAACCACGTTTGATGTATTGCGTAGGTTTCCTACCTTCTATATCATTTGAATCTTTTTGTTCAAACCTGGTAAGTACTATTCATAATGTCACGTGTATAATGACGGCATTGCAGCTTAGCTTAGTTTTCATAATTATAGTGTTTATCATTGATACATAGCTACTAGTTCATTTTATGCATAAAAACACATCACCGTTCTCTGAGCCTTTTTCCAATCTAGTTAGGGTTGGCTTTACAGCCTAATTAAGCGACTGCCACAAGCAATTTTAGGATATTGTATACCATATTATGAATACCACATTTGGAAAATAATTGAAGCTGCGAAGCATCCTGGCCCATAGAAATACACAATTAAGAATAAAATTCCAGGGATATTTTTATCTTAATTAATGTAAGTAAGTAAAACTTTAAGGACTTTAAAAAATATTTTTTTCTGACATACTAATATTTATATAAACGGTCTTGAACGACCGTTTTAACTTTTAATTATAACTATTCCCGCTACTCATGGTAAATATATGATATGCATAATATTACTATTATAGTTTCTGCCCTAAATGATGGACCAATTTTGTTCAAACTATCTATTTTAAGCTAAGTGAAGAATAAATGAGTTGTGAATTTAGGGGATAATACAGTACATGGCTTCAATTATTTCAAATTCAACTATGGTGCCGGATATACTCATATTATGTCATGTCATCACCGTATAAACCGCAACATAGACCTTAATTGCCAAAAACAAAAGATTATAAGTCCACTTTAAAAAAAATATTTGCCATTATAATTAAGACAGAGTTCGCCATAAAAATATTCACTGGCATAGAGCCTGTAAGCCATACAAACAAGATGGTTAAATTAATTGGAGTAAGTAATATAATAACTAATCTTCATCCCTTAGGAGTACGTAATTTTGGCTGAGATTGTTCAAACGCCAGCCAAAGGCTTAACTTACGAGAGAAAATGAAACCTAGGAAATTAAGGCGCCTTCAATAAATGAATTTCTATCTTAGACTAAGCTCAGTTTAAATTAAAGAGGACTTACAGGAATAACAGACTACGTATTTGCGACCGTTCTATTTAAGGGGAAGCTTATCGCTGCAGCTGCGTGATTTTATACCTATGGTAATAATGATGGAATTATCATCCCTACTTATTATATTATAATATTATAAATGCGAAAGTAACTCTGTCTGTCTGTCTGTCTGTCTGTCTGTCTGTCTCGCTTTTACGACTAAACCACTGAACCGATTTTGATAAAATTTGGTATAGGGGTAGATTAGACCTCGAGAAAGGACATAGGCTATGTTTGGTCGCGATAACCGACATCCACGCGGGCGGAGCCGCGGGCAAAAGCTAGTAATATTATAAAGAAAGGAAAATGTTTATCGATACACTCCAATTGATACAACTGATAGATAGATCAATAGAGTTTCTAATATAAGTACCTATTACATTATATACTTTCATCCACTTTCAAGAGAGAGAGAGAGAGAGAGAGAGAGAGAGAGAGAGAGAGAGCCGCCTTAGGCAACTCCGACCATTGTCTGGTTTGTTCCAAGGTGCCAACTATAGCGCCCCCACGACCCGAACAGGGAAAGCGGCGTCTCTGGCACTACTCGTCAGCGGACTGGGATGGGATGCGTGAGTATTTTGCATCCATCCCGTGGGTTGCACGTTGCTTTGAAGGTAAGAACCCCTCGGATAGTGCTACTGCTGTCGCCGGTGAGATCAGCTTGGGTATGGAATACTATATCCCCTACACTGATGTCACCGGTGCCCGCAGAGCGCGCCCTTGGTTCGGCCGCGAGTGCGCGGAGGCTGTTAATCAAAAGCAGTCTGCGTACCGCGCCTGGCTAAGGGCGCGCGCCACGCGCGATCCTAACGTGGGTCACTTCAAGGCAGCGTACAACAAAGCCACAAAGGTCTGCAAGAGGGCTTGCGTTAGAGCGGATGCCCAGCGCATAGCGCGGCTTGGCCAAGAGCTTGCGGCGCATCCCACGGGTAGCCGTGGCTACTGGCAATTGGCCAAAGCCGTGCAAGCCAACTTTTGCCAGCCTTCGCTGCCCCCGTTGCGCAAACTTGATGGATCCCTGGCCCATGAGCCGCAGGAGAAAGCTAATTTGTTGGTTAATCTCTTTGCGGCCAACTCCCGGATCGATGATTGCGGTATGCAGCCACCGACACTGCCCTTTTGTGGCCATGCGATGCCTGATATCCGTATCAGGCAACGCGATGTCCGTGCTGTATTGCGGTCACTCGATGTCCGGAAAGCCAGCGGACCGGATGGTATTCCAGCGGTGGTTCTTCAAAAATGTGCAGCGGAGTTGTCTCCAATGCTGGCGCGGTTGTACCGGATGTCGTACATCTCGGGTACAGTGCCTTCGGCTTGGAGGGAGGCGAATGTACAGCCGATCCCCAAGAAGGGTGATCGCTCGGACCCTACCAACTATAGGCCCATAGCCGTCACCTCAGTACTGTGCAAAGTACTTGAGCACATTATCAACAAACAGCTCATGTGTTACCTAGAGGATCACTCCTTAATCAACGACCGGCAATATGGTTTTAGACCGAAGCGGTCAACGGGTGATCTTCTAGCGTACGTTACCCATCTTTGGGGTGAGGCTATGGACAAGCATGGCGAGTCGCTGGCTATAAGTCTTGACATCGCCAAAGCGTTTGATAGGGTCTGGCACAAATCGCTTCTTTCCAAGTTACCAGCCTTTGGTCTGCCTCCTAGACTGTGCGACTGGGTCCGTCTTATCACCCACTCTCTTTCTTCTGCATATCAACGACATGCTGTCCACTGGCAGCATTCACTGCTATGCAGACGATAGCACCTTACACGGGAGTTATCACGGACATCCTGCGGCCAAGCAGTCTGATATCGCGGAAAGGAGGCAGCTTCTTGTTAGTGAACTTGACCAGACCCTGAACCTCGTTTCTCAATGGGGCTCTGAAAACCTGGTTGAGTTCAATGCCAAGAAGACGCAGGCATGCGCGTTTACAGCAAAGGTATCTTCTTTCCTTCCCCTTCCAACTCTTCAGAGCACGCCACTGCCACTACAGGACAATCTCAATATCCTAGGTATGGATGTTCGCTGCAAACTGAACAACAAAAACTACATCGAGAGTATCATCAAAACAGCATCGCGTAAACTCGGAGTCCTGAACAAAGTGAGACGTTTTTTCACGCCGGAGCAGCGGTGTCTTCTCTACAAGACACAAATTCGCTCTTGCGTGGAATACTGCTCGCATCTCTGGGATGGCTCCGCAAAGTACTTACTAGATGCTCTCGACAGGTTGCAGCGACGTGCGGTCCGCATTATTGGGAATCCTGAGATCACTTACACCCTTGAGCCTTTGCAGTTGCGTAGAGATGTGGCATCTTTGGCGGTATTTTACCGTCTCTACCATGGTGAATGTTCTGATGAGCTCTTCCAAGTAATCCCACCCTCTCCTTTCCTATATAGGACAACACGTGCAGGACTCAGATGCCACCCGCATACGGTGCAAAATATTCCATCAAGAACCAAGCGATTCGGCGACTCCTTCTTCTGCCGCACTATTAAGACTTGGAATTCCTTACCAGCTCACGTGTTTCCCTCCTCCTATAGTCCCGGGTCCTTTAAGCGGGGCGTGAAAAAGCATCTGATGAGGCCGTCAAGCTGAGTGCCACCATTGTAACATGGTACATGTCTGTAATGGTGACCCTCTTTTCAGAGACTTTGCCTTTAGCTTACCATCAGGCGAGGCAAAGTCAAATTGACGTGTCCTATATAAAAAAAAAAAAAAAAAAAAAAAAAAAGAGAGAGAGAGAGAGAGAGAGAGAGAGTGTGTTAAAGGATCAGCATAATGTTGGGTTTGTGCTAAAAATAAATGTTATTGGATTAAAAAGCCGGGCTTCCACCGTATATCCCTGAATTTGGGCATATTCATATGTCTCATGCCAACTATAACGGAATTTACAACGTTACATGCTATAAAAATAACATTATATTTACTCCACAGATGAACGCATTGCGTTACAATAGCCACACGTACGGCAACCAAGTCCCTCGTGGTATTGAGACGCGTGCGCAGACAACCCAGCTGAGTCACGTGACCCGATCCTCACGAAGGACTGCGCCTACGCACGCACTCTCAGTTGAAATGCTGCAACGACACGGACTTATCGATTTGAAGCGTTGACCAGACATGGTTCATTGTACCTGTCGTAGGTTCAATATTTAGGGTTAATTACCACTGGAAGAGCAGCCACCGGCAGCGGCTTTTTGTGGCAAAATATTACAAATCTTATCTACGGGAGATAAAGTTCATATTCATTTGAAGGCAAAGTAGGGGCAACGTGGTTCCGCGAGACGTCGCGAAGCTGCACGAATCTTCTACAGCTGTAAATATTGCTAGTAAGAAATTCCCGCCGCTGTCGGCCACAGCTCTTTCAGTGGGATTTAACCCTTAATAAGTTGCTTGTTGTTGTTTCAAACATGGACTGGAAAAATTGAGGTTATGTACTAAATAGAAAGCTAGTGACGTTGCCAAAGAATAAAATTAAGCTTCTTTAGTTGTTACAAAAATAAATGTTCGAAGATCTCGGGTGAGTTATTGTTTATTATAAAGGTATCACCCAATTTTATATTAAATGTATGTAATATAACTTTTTGAGTAAGTAATCTGAAATTCTTAGGGTAAAGTACTATAAGTCTTTTATAATAATCTAAACGCGAATGAGGAATTTTATATCTTTTATGGTAAAGATCAAATAAAGTCCAACGAGAGATGTATTTTCTTTATTGTTTATTATAAGTCAAACATATCGATACTCGACTAAGACAATCGATTTTGTCTCACCGACGAAAGTGCATGTCAACCTCTTAAGATGTAATAAGTCGAGGAGCTCGAAAGCGCAGTCGATTTAAAAGTAATTGATAGATATAAGAATACATATGAGCTAGACTAATATATTCAAAAATCAATCAATCATTAAGCATAATATATCGCAGTCCACTGCTGGACATAGGCCTCTCCCAATGTTGGGAGGCTTTGGCCTACTGTTTACACGCTGACCAGACGGGTTGGTACAGGGTTTTATTTCGAGTTTTGCTTATCTCGCAGTGATATCGTCTGCGTATTTGTCCATTAGTCGCCTCTTACGACACCTTATCCTCCGTTCACATGCTCGTCGATGAGCGAGGGAAGTGGCGAGAGAAGAAGGCAGAGACATGGTGTGGGTGGTATAATCGTCATACTGCGAATGTTGCCGCGTACGTTGCCGCGAATGTCGGCATCGCAACACGACTCAAAGGAGACGCGATGAATCATCCACACACAGCACTCGCGTCGAACTCACTCCGCATTGAGCGGTCGGATGATAATACCTAGTTTCCGTAGTAAGTAGGTACTAAGTACTTACTACTATCTACTACAAAAAAAATAGTAAAAAATACAACATAATGCGTACGTTCCTACAGTGTTGACGTCCATCTCCATTGAACGTCGATTACTGGAATGCGGGGCAACGCAATGAGGCGAGCATGTGGATGGTAGGACTGACATATTCGTGCGAATATATCCGGCAACACGTTTAAAAAGTATTAAATTAAATCTTTTTAAATTGTAACTATTTCATGTCAATTTCATTACAAGAAACAGTCGCTTGCAAATTCCACAGTGCGAATTTAAAAGACAACTTTATTGTATTTTAATGGAGGTTATTCATTGGATTTGCTCTCAGAAGTACTCCAGGTTAATTGGCACCAAAATACTCCCAGATTATAAGTCTTAATTAGAAAGCTTCTCACAATAAAATCAACGGTTCGAATAAAGGAAATTTAGATTAATTATAATTAAATTAGTACATATTTACAAGTATCGAAGTTATTTACATTAATGAAGGCTTAATTAGTGACCGATTCACTGTGAATAGCATAATACGAGTAAGTCGAGGATTTTGTCAAAACGTTTTATCTAACTGGCAGTAGGGGCTAAGTCCCTCTACAACAATTCCACGTTCTTTCACAATCCGCTTTCCTGCACTTCCGACTCCACTTCCATGACCTTGGGCATGTATGGTACTGAGACTATTGGTACGTATGTCATTCCTTACGACAACAAACCAGGCCCTCGTTTCTGCTAAAGCACAACCACTGTCGCACCACAGAGGCTGCGAGAAAATTCCACATGATATTAGCCTTAGTAATGCTGTTAAAGTTGAAAATTAAATGGCTTTTTGTGGAGTGAATGAAATCGTGAGTTAGGTCGAGACGAACGGTGAGGATGTTTTTAAAAAGCAAAGACTGGGACGTCAATCCCATAAGAGTGGTGGAACAGAACTGGTTTATTATCTCAAGCTTAGGACTACGATACATTGGTTCTTATTACTAATGGCTTATTACTAATGGTTGTTCTGGTTGGTTATGACGACGTAACTCCTCCCTCCTTAAGTGTGAAGCGCGCGGAAGGCAGCTGTTGCAGTTGCAAGGTTTCTTGTGACTGGATCTGTCTGGCTTCTGGCGTCGCTGATCTCTTCTTGTAGAACCGATACCGGTGTACGCAGAATCCTGTGGTTGCGATGATGATGATCACGTATAAGCATACGGTAGGCCAGCTAGGTTTGGTTGTAACTACCGATTCTTCTTCTGTTAATTGCTGCACCTTTGTTTTCTTCAGAAGGTCGTTAAGGTCGTCGAGCGGGACTTCTTCTATATTTAGCTTGACTGGCATCTTCTTTCTTGTTGTAGCGTAACGTGTTTGTGGAAGGGGTATACTTTCTTTGATGTCCATGTATTTCTTGTGGGTGCTAAGCGTTCTTCCAGCTATCTCGATGGTGCATTTGTTGTCAATCGTAATTAGTATTACGCCGTTACTTCTTTTATAGGAGACTTCGTTGCCGCAGGTTGTCTTTATTACTTCTTCTTGTTTTAGAATGGCTATCCAGCAGTTTTCTTTAATTTGGTTGAGTATATTGTTCTCATAGTCGGCCGTTGCATAAGTGCAGTTGTTTGGTTCATTATGTTGTAGTAGTTGTGCTATGCAGTCTTCAGAATGTTGTAGTTGATGCCATTCTATGTGTCGGCAAATGGCGTCATTCTCCGTGATGTGCAGACATGGCTCGTGAGGATACGCGAACTCGTTGCTGCCCAAGATTAGGTACGGGTTTCTAGGTATGAGGATAGTATTGTTGTTGTTCGGGATTGAGTATAAATGGAGTAAGTTATATGGATGGTTAGTTACCAAGGGAACTTCTAATACAAAATTTAATGTTTCATTCGTACTGTACGCTTTAACTACAATAGATTTCTCAAGTAAGTGTATATTTCTCAGCGTTGGTGAATATGGCAATTGCATTTTATTACTGGCAACATCCTTTTGAATACCTATTAGTTCGGCAACGAGGTAACTGGGGTCAACTATACTTGGGGATAACTGTCCTATATGAGAGAAAGTTATGGCAGTCTCTAGGGTAAGTAATTGTTCGCAAAGTTGCTGTAAGCAGATTTCAATCTGATTGTATATTTCCAGTGTATATATTTGGCTTTCTAATGCCTGATTTCGCTGATTCAATTCGCCAATAGCTCTAGATATTTCTTTCTGATTTTTAACTATTTTTTCTAATTTACTATGATATTCTGTTACGAAATCGGACATTATTCCTAATGTTTCACCTTGTTTCCTTACGGTTAATTTCCGAACTTCCTGCACTTGGTTTTCTATTTTAATAGCATCTTCCTGGTCTAAATTTCCAGTGATGGCCTTTATAATTGAGCCTAAGCCATTAATAAGACCTCTCTTAATTCTAGGTATATAAGTTCTTCCTAAACTAATAGCATTAGCGCCTAAGTATACTAACTTACTTTCTACTTTTCCTATGAGGTATTCTATTTGATCTCTTATAACTACATTATCTTCGTAATTTGATGTATTTTTTTGAATTAATTTGAATGTATAATAGTCCCTACCTATCTCAATATATGTATCTCTTATCTGACTAATGTTATAGATTATAACTAAATGGAAAGTATCAACTTGCTGGTGAACTGTCGCTTCTTTGAGCACCAGGACACCGTTGTGGCTGTCTATAGGTTCAATCATTGCGGTGACTCCGATGAACCAGAGGGCTGCGCCGAAGGCGAAGGCGTACCTGCAACATTGCCAGGACGTCTTAGCATTCGAAGGTGTACTCTGATCGTTTTGGCATTTACGTGTTTGCCTAC
Organism: Eilema depressum; assembly: GCA_914767945.1. NCBI lineage: Eukaryota > Metazoa > Arthropoda > Insecta > Lepidoptera > Erebidae > Eilema > Eilema depressum. Next base: position 1,084,918 of record OU612018.1, read on the forward strand.
AATCTCCGCGATTTGTTCCGGATGTAACCTCACTATGGTATAAGGTCCTATGTACCTGGGTTCAAGTTTATTGCTACGCGCGCTTTTTGCTACTTGTTTGAACACTTTATCTCCCACCTTAAAGTTGGGAGTTTCCGTATTTCTATTACTCTTTTCGATTACAGATTGTTTATGTTCTGTCATTTTAGTAGTCACCAGTTTTTGTACGTTCTCCATGATTTGTTTATGTTTGTTTATGTATTCTTGATAGAATTCTTTTGGATAATGCAACTCCAGGGGATTCCTACTGTTGGTGTGTCCAAATAATAACTCGAAAGGCGTGAAACCGGTCGTCGAATGTATTGTGTTGTTGTACGCGATTATTGCGTATTTCATCAAATTGGTAGGCTCACTTTTATCGGTTATTCTTTGGATTCGTATCATTTCTGCTAACGTAGAATGTAACCGTTCTATCGGGGAATTGGAGTTCGGGTTGTACGGAGTAGTAAAATGTATGTGTATGTTATGCATTGCACATATCTCTGTTATAACCTCATTATCAAACTTGGGGTCAGAATCAGTGGTGATCTTGGTTGGCACGCCTATAATTGAAAATAGACTAAGTAAAGCTTCCGCTATGTGTATACTGGTTGCGGCGGACAGGGGCATCGCCTGTGCGTACTTTGAAAAGTTATCTATTATTGTTAGAAATGTCACACCACCGCTACTGTATAAATCCATAAACAAATGCTCCATTGGTTTATGTGGCGTGTCCGTAAGTGACAGGGGTAATTTTAACGGGTTGCGTTCATATTTAGACTTGAGACATTTTTCGCATTGATTGATATATCTTTGAACAGTTAGCAACATGTTTGGCCAATGGTAATTCTTATGAACCTGCTTGTATGTCTCTTGTATGCCTCTGTGTAAGGTTTTGCCTTCATGATATTTTTTTATTAATTCTATTTGTTCAGTTTTGTTCTCTACTAACGTGACTCTTGTTGTGCAACGAACTAACTTCGGTCCTCTATCACTAAATACGGTTTTTACTATTCTACAGAATATGGGATACAGTTCTTCGTGATGGAAATAACAGTAGAATTTTCTATCTGCTATGGTATGTTCCTTAAGAAACTTTATAATTTGTTGTTCCGTATCGTTAATTGGAATGAATACATCCTTTATAATGATTTTTCCTTTTGTTCTATCGTCTACACGATATTCTAAGCCGGGGCATTTTCTGATGTGGAACTGTTTCAGTTGTCTGTCTATCGCGTCTGGTATTTCGGGGATCTTATAGTCTGTCTGTTCGGTCGGGTCTACTTGAATCGACTCCGGTGTGTCTATTTGTCGATCAATAGATTGGGGTGCTACGAAAATCATTGAAGTATCTATTAGTGTTTCCACGTCTATTCCGTCAAGATCATTGTCTGCGTCAGTTGAGGTACCAGGCTGCGGTTCTGTGTGTAAGTTTGGTTGATTTTCATTGTCCAAAATCATATCTATTATTTCGTCATCGCATAGGGGTATTTCAACGTCGTTATTATACACTATTTGGATACGAGATAAAGCGTCTGCGTTTGTATTTATTTTACCCTTTTTATATTCTATTTTGTAATCATATTCGGCTAGCTTTAAACGCCATCTAGTTAATTTGGAATTAGGGTCTTTGAGCGTCATTATCCAGGTTAATGGGCGATGATCTGTATATATTGTAAACTTTTTGCCGTATAAATAAGGGCGGAAATACTTTATTGCCCACACAATTCCTAATAGTTCCTTTTCAATCGTTGCATACCTTTGTTCTGTTGCCGAGAGCGTTCGTGAAGCGTACGCTACGGGTTTGTCCGAGCCTACCTTTCCTTGTGATAACACCGCACCTAACGCTACGTCGGATGCGTCTGTGGTAAGAATGAATGGTTGCTCAAAGTCCGGATACTGTAGTATGGGGGCATTAGTAAGGACTTCCTTACATTTTTCGAATGACTGAATGAATTCTGGGGTCGCTACTACTTTCGCATTTTTCTTTAAGCATAACGTTAAAGGTTTAGTTAGTTTCGCAAAATCCTGAATAAATTTACGATAGTAGCCTACGAGGCCTAGAAAGGACTTAATTTCTTTCTGGGTCTTAGGTAAGGGGAACCGCTGTACGGCTGCGATTTTATCGGCGTTTGGCTTAAGGCCTTCATCTGTTAGGGTATGGCCAAGAAACTTTACTTGTTTTTGAAGGAATTCAGATTTATTAAGCTGTACTTTCAGATTATGAGAACGGAACCTGTCAAATACTTGTTTACACTTCTCCATATGTTCCTGTAACGAGGTAGAGAAAATGATTGCGTCATCCAAATATGTCAAAACATTATCTAAACCACGTAAAACTGCGTCCATTAGCCTCTGGAACGTGCTGGGCGCTGATTTTAGGCCAAACGGCATTCGCAGGAACTCGTAATGCCCTCGTTCGGTGCTGAAGGCCGTCTTCTCAACGTCATTTGGGTCCATTTCTACCTGATGATAACCCGAGGCCAGATCTAAAGTCGTAAAATATTGTGCCCGTCCAAGTCTGTCAAGTATGTCGTTGATGTTGGGTAATGGATACTTATCTTCAATGGTCTTTTCATTAAGTCGTCTATAGTCTATCACTAACCTCCACTTTTGTTGACCTGATGCATCGATTTTCTTTGGTACAATATGTACGGGGCAAGACCACGGTGAGCTGCTTTCCCTAATAATGTTTTGACGTAATAATTCGTCGATTTGTTTCTGTATTTCCTGTTTTTGTTTCGGCGCCTGTCTATAATTGCGAACGTGAATGGGAGTGTCGTCAGTGAGCCTAAGCTTATGTTTGACCTGATGGGTAAAAGTGAGTGGGATATTTTCGCAATAGAATATGTCACGGTAATTATAGCACAACCTTTCTATTTCTCGTTTCTCTTCCGAATTCATGTGTTCCGTTCTAAGTCTACAAAGATTATTTTTGAGTAGGTTATCTACATCTCTATTGGTATACGAGGTATTGATGCAGGAAACCGAAGTATCATTCTCCGAAAACGGGCCTAATTGTATCTTATAATTGTTGACTAAACTAATTTTGTTTTCCGACTTGTTAATCACCGATGTTGTTATTGTTCCACACTTCACTGATACTAGGGCGGACGGGAACACGAGTCCGTCACCGGTTATGTGTTCTGACAATTCATAATCACCGTCGCGATAATTACACAAGAGATTAACTACCTGTTCACTCTGCGGATGTATAATCGTATACGATCGCATATCACCTCGTATGGGAATGGTTGCGACCTCCGTTCTCAGTATCATATTTTTCATGTCGATCTCGCAGCCTAATTGCGACAATAAGTCGACACCTATGAGTCCGATAAAGTCCGGGTCGAAGTTGAATAACAGGAACTTGTGTGTGTGATTAACGTTAAATAATGGCGGGAGTGTTATGTAAGCTACGGTTTCATGTTTGGATATGTTGTGTGCGGTCTTGATGTAATGAATCTCACGCTCGAGTCTGGAATTATCTAATATTGCGTCCGGTGAGATAAGCGATTGCGAAGCTCCAGTGTCGAGCAAGAAACGACCACCCAATTCCTTAATATAAATGTATGGTAAACGGTTTTGGTACTGAAAGTTTATGTATACTACGTCTCTGTTTCTAACTCTGGACATGGGTAAAAATTTTCTGGAGTTTCTTCGATTTTTACGTTTTCTACTTCTTCCGGCGCTATTTCCTCGGGGTAGGAAGCGTCGGGCACCTCATTGGCTTGGAAATTAACGGGCGCGTATGGCGCGGGTTTGTATGGATATGCTATGTTAGGGTTACCTGGCGCGCCCGGTTGGTATACCGGTTTTGCGTGTCCTACAGGGGGACGATTCGGTACTGCCCGTTGCGTTTGTTGTGGGGGCCTATTACTGGTGTTAGGTGGTGGGAATCTGTAGTTAGGGTTCGGTGGCTGGAACCTCTGATTACCAGCGACACCTGGAGCTGCCGGATTCGGCCTATTTAAGCTCACATTAAGCCTGGCTCTTCTATTTTTCTGCTTAACATCCTCCTGCTTGGCCAGGACTATCGCATGTTCGAGTGAACCGGCACTTTGTGTGCGCACGTTAAGCGCGGTAATGGGGTCCAGTTGGTCTAGAAACACGTTAACAGCCATTTTCTCATAGTAACCCTTTTTAGACTGATCTATGTTGATTAGGGAGTAAGTCAATTCCCGGATCTTGTCTGCAAAGGCTTCTATGTCAGCTGACCTTTTTGTGACCTGCATCAGCTCTTGGACGATTTGCACCTCGTCCCTAAACTCTCCGAACCTACGGGTAAGGGTTTGTTTTATATCGTCCCAACTATTGAAGTCGGAACACTCCGACAACGCCTCTACGGCCTTGCCGGACAGCTTATTTCTAATAATGCATGCTACACTAGGGCTGTTGCTGCCCTCTATTAGTTCTAGCGCGTTATCCATGCTCTTTATATAAAAGTTTAATGTCTTTTTATTACCGTCATAGCTCGGTATCAAAAAGGCTAAGTTGCGATAATCGATTGTCGCCCTGCCTACTTCGTTCTTTACTTCTTCGTTTGCCATTTTCTACACAACACACGAAATAAGTACACAAAAATAATAAAATATGTAATACACAAAATGTCGTAAGTACGAACAAAAATAAAAATCAAGTATAGAATTCACAATGTTAGTGAAATCTCACAGGAATCTCGAGAGCAAACAGAGTTATATGCTTACCCCACGAGCATGCCGATTCTGAGGCTGAGTACTGCCACCGCTGCTGCTTGCACTGCACCGCGCGAACTCGATAGTGTTCTTTTAAAATCGCGTCACAGACGTCACGTTCCGGGATTTTACCGATTCCGCGAGTTGTATGATTTGACGCGATCCTACCGACTGCGCCAGTTAGGTCGAGACGAACGGTGAGGATGTTTTTAAAAAGCAAAGACTGGGACGTCAATCCCATAAGAGTGGTGGAACAGAACTGGTTTATTATCTCAAGCTTAAGACTACGATACATTGGTTCTTATTACTAATGGCTTATTACTAATGGTTGTTCTGGTTGGTTATGACGACGTAACTCGTGTAATGAAACTCTTTTCATTTAATTTTGTGACTGTAAGTGTATAGAAATAAGGTTTAAAATTTAAGATGATGTATGACAATGGTTTTGCTAGTACGTATTTATTTATTTACAACACACCTGCTCATAAAATTGATATTATTTCACCGCAATTAGGCACGTATTGACACCTATTATCAAACTGTGACTTTTTCATTCCTATTATTTACAAGTGAGTTATAGATTCTTTTTTAAATTTTATAGGTTATGTTCTTAAAAAGTTTCGATACAAAAAAGAACGTGTTTAATAGTAGATACGAATAAATTAATATGCCTATTGTATGGTCATTTGATGCATTTTTGTATTTAAATAAATAATTTCAACTTGTAATACATACTTGTATAATAAACAAAATTTTCACTCAAATTTAACTTATTTTTTCTCTAAGTACAGAAAAAACAGTAAAAAAAGTTAAATTCAAACCTCATTCTTTTAAATATGGCCGATCGCCATAGGAAAACGAATTGATTTGTAGTATTGTTTATTTAGTACCTACTTGTAGTCTTATTTTATTCGCAAGTGTGTTGTAAAACGTCGTATGCCACGCGTGAGTATGATGATTACCGCCGAGGCGCCATTGAGACCCGAACCGTCACTTGTACCATAATGTACTATTATTTATTCTTTATGCACGAATAAGTGTACGAAGGCGGACTTTGTACACTTATTCGTGCATAGTGCATATGCTTCAGCAGAATCGACGCCCAGGGCCTCGATTCTGCTAAAGCACTCGAGGCGCAGGACTTCTTAAAATTTGAGTTCCTTAATTCACGTTACAATTTCGCGGTGTGAGGCGTAGTAATCTGTAACACAGGGTATTCTAATAAGGTATAAACGGTCCTAAACAAAATGCTCTCGGATAATGTTTTACGGTATTTTTCGTACAATTGCCATAAAACATCTTTATGGGAGGAACAAATAATAATTCTACAAAATGCGTTGAATTGCGATGTTTAGTCAGATTTGGTGATCATGATCTCTCACATGAAGTGTAATATTTGAATGAAATTTTGAAGCATTTATATTATTTCTTAATCGAAGTGTAATTATCTAGAACGGTGGTATAATGACCGCAATGCTCCTATTCTCCCCCCCCCCCCCCTCCTCCCAGGACAAGTGACAAATCGTTTGTAAAATAGAATAATAAAATTGATATAATTATGTTTATATCAATATAATAATATGTCAATCTCATACCAAGGCTGTTGTTACGTAAACCTAGTCAGAAGCTGTGTACATATAGTTATGTTCAGTTTGTGTACATAAAATGGAAATGTTGTAAGACAAAAATTAATGATTCGAATATTTGGACCAAGTGTTAATATTATTATACAAGTAAATTAGCATTACATATAATATTGATGTTCCATTTTTATATTATTAAATGTAATAACAGTTTATAATGTAAAAAAAAACATGTTTTATGTATTTGTGTTATATCATGTTCAGTGATTTAAGGCGTCATTTAGACGAGGAGAGTTACTCGCCTGCGAGATTCGTTTATCGAAAGGTCAGAAAAATATTATTTGTCTAAACGTTCACACAAACAATAGCCGCTCGCTAGTCCACGCCTGGCGAGAATAGCCTCGCTATCGAATATTGGTAGTGTCTGCCTAAACAGAATTTTAAAGCAATAATAGTATTTTAACATAGGCACTTGTGAATCTCGTATTTTAATAATCTTAGGCGAGAATTCAGTGTTTGCTTGGCGGTTTTAAAAAATAGCGCAAACACTAAGTACGAGTGTATAAAATATAGCTGCTTACTAATAACATTATGTCAATGTTATTAAATAATATGGATTGTGTTATTCTTTAAATCAATAATATTAGTATAATAAATTAAAATGTATTATTAAATTATTTTTTTTTGTACCGCTCTGTCACGATTCTGATTGGTGGAGATGGTTTTTTTTTTTTGTTAGAGTTGTTAGTTCTTAGGGTTGTTAGAGTGTGGACAACATAATATCTATAGTATATTATATATTATTGCTTTGGTACGATAATGGTATGGCGATTATTGCTAGTGATAGGCGCGTACGATTTTTCAGACCGAAACGTGCGAGAAACTCTCCCCGTCTAAATGACGCCTAATCATACTATCCCTTCTATTTATAATGATCTTGGTGTTTCGATATATTTTTAAATATAAAATACTTAAATGAATAAATAATTGTGTTTGTTTTTCTAACCTAATAAGTTTTATTTTGAAGTATTAGTGATTCCATCATCTGCATATAGACGTATTCTCCTGATTGCATCCGTGGCCAAGACGACCTCGGAGCTCAGGGTCCGCCTTCCGGCTCTTCCTTCTCCACTTCGCACGATCTTGGGCGTCCATGGTAGTGAGACCATTAGCACGCATATCACCCTCCACGACGTCAAGCCAGGACTTCTTTGGCCTACCCCTTTTACCTGGACCCGGCGGGGGTACCATTGCCAGGCATTTGTTCCCCACGTAGCCTGGTGGTTGCCGCAAGACGTGGCCGCACCAGCGAAGGCGGCTCTCTTGCATTTTATCCGCGATGTCACGGACATGGAGGCTGCCGCGGATGCGAGAGTTCCGTACGCGATCTTTACGCGTAACGCCGCACATCCACCGCAACATTTTCATCTCCGTGACACGCAGCTCTTGCTTATGTCGCTCGAGCAGCGGCCACGCCTCACAACCATACAAGAGCCTAATGATCGTCTTATAGACCTGCCCCTTCAACCTGACTGGCATTTTAGGATCACAGGTGACGCCAGTCATTTCTCGCCACTTGGCCCACGCGGCAGCAATGCGTGCCTTGACGTCGTGGTCGATCTCACCGGTCACATGAAGTACAGATCCCAGGTACTTAACCTGGTCCGTGCGCTCGACCAAATCATCGCCTATGCGGACGGGTGTGGGATCTGTGGAGTTTAACGCTAAGTATTCTGTCTTCGCTACATTTAACTTCAGACCGCCGTTCTCAAGCGCTTCTTTCCATCCTTTCACGCGTCGCACCAATCTGCTCCTGTCCGCGTCCATGAGCGCAATATCATCAGCATACATGAGCAACCACGGAGGCTGCTCATGTGAGTTTCTAATGCTGTCCGACAAAACATCTAATACCACGCTGAACAGGTAAGGACTAAGGACGGATCCTTGGTGTACCCCGACGGTGATGGGGAAGGCTTTCGAGTCGCCAACAGCAGTTCGAACCACGGAACCGGAATCGTAGTACATGTCTCGGATGGTGTCAATGTAAGTTTCTGGAACACCCTTGGCCCGCAGTGCCCACCAGATCACCGCGCGAGGAACACAGTCGAAGGCCTTCTGCATGTCTAAGAATAGGCAGTGCAGGGGCGTGTTCTTCGCCCTGTATTTCCCCGCCACAACCCTTAGGGCCTTTTTGAAGTATTAGTGATTATTTTCCCTTATATCGAATACAGCGATGCCAAAAAATGTAACAATAAAGGTTTATGTCAAACATGGCGAAGATTCTATGATATTTTATCTGCCGAAACGTGGACACTGACAGTGGGGTTGGTCCATGACCTAAAAGTCTCGCAGTGGGCTACAGAGCGAGCTTTGCTTGGAGTCTCTTTGAAGGATAGAATTCTCAACGAGGTCATCAGTAACCTGGTCACATTTGTCGAAGGACGATGGCCGTTGGCGCAAACGGGTCATAGAGTAGACACCGTGAGAATGCACACTGGAAGGTAGGATGTCCTCTAGCCAGATGGACTGACAACCTGAAAAAGGTGGTTGGGACAGACTGTATGCGGATGGCGCAGCATCGAGAGAAATGGGGTACTTTTATCCCGGGAATAGGTTCCTATTGTTTGCGGGAACGGGAGAAAAATTCCACTCGGACGAAGCCGCGGTAGACTAGTTTAGCATAATTGATTCGCACTCCATAGTTTTCAGTGTTCCAATCACGATAACTGGTAAAACGATTTTTTAATTTAGTGAAAGCCACTCAACTATTTCTGAGTTCAAAATTAAGTGTTAACACATTTTCCTGAGCAAATATTGAAACTAGTTTCTATCCATTAATTGAAATCTGAAATGTAATTAGTCTTATCTCTTTACAGACCTCAAATAGCAAGGGACGGCAATGTTTGCCATTAAATGTCAGAAAAAGGGTTCCAGAGATGTAGCTAGGGGTACCCCAGAGGCTACCTTGCCCCTGGCAACTGATGGCTCGAATCAGCCGTGTGTGGTGTTGGTCGGTTCGAGTCCAACATGTCCACTTCTGCCGACCCGGCGGGAGGGTATCCGAGGGGGGGGGGGATTTCCACACGAAAAAAAAGCGTTTCAGAGATGTAGTAATGATGCTAAATTCTATTATTATACTAGCTGCCCCGGCGAACTTCGTACCGCCATATTTTCGGCCCGCGTGGTATTCAAATCCCGTTCCCGCTGCACCCTTATCACTTAGGGGGATGAAAAATAGATGTTGGCCGATTCTCATAGATACCGGATAAGCACAAAAAATTTCATCAAAATCGGTCGAGCCGTTTCGGAGGAGTTCGATTACGCACCCCGTGACAGAAGAATTTTATATATTAGATTTTTAGTGTAGACATAATATTATACATTCATCATTCTATTCTATTCTATAATAGATAGTATCAACGAATTACTACTCGTCTAGAGGGGAGATATTATTATTATTAGTTAATTTTGTTCATAGTGATTGACAACTCAAGGCCGGCAGCTTGTCTTATCAACTTCATTGCCGGCCAATCTCCGTATTGCTGATTTTAACTGAAGTCGTTATGGAATTAATTTAAGATCAGATAATGAGTACGCTGACCCATTTTGATAAGCACAATTAATTTTCCGATAAAAGGATCGCTCCACCACAGATGCTAAATAGCAGGCCACGGCGGTGAAATTATGCTTGCCCTATCCGAGGGCAAGATGGAGACATGGTTCCCACACCCGAGAGGGCCATCTCGAGACCGGGGATGGCCCCGAGGTGCGAGAGATATGTCAATTATGGCTATCTCACTTCCAGTAATTGAAGAGCTATGACGACGTGCGTTAAACGAGTTGAAGTGAAGTTCAACTTCAACTACTTCAACTTTAAGAGTGCGTATAAAGCTAGAAAAAAATCAGATTTCACCCGCACCCCTCACACGTCCCGCTCTCGCCTGTCGTCGCTCCGGCAAGTCCGCCACCTATTTTGTGTGGCAGCGACCCGCCATTCTTGTACGAAGGCGCACAGTATACCCAAAATAATCAGATAAAATTGTCAAAATACGAGTTGCATCAGTAACAATCTACTTATACTTTGAAAACACAATAAATTTATAATTTTTAGTGATAGATAAAATGTAAAGGTAAGTAAAATAATCACACTGGCTTAAAATATAGTGGTGGTTCATCAAAAATTGAATGCATATTTTTTGAAATCGTCAAATTATATTCATATTAAGACATTTTTAATACGATAGAAAATAAACCTATTAATATTTTTTGGTACAAGGAATATTTGACGATTTGGGAAAAACAATGCTTTTGGTTTTTGTTTATCATCACATCTAGCGATGTGCCTCTATATGTGATATTTATACAGGGCGTCCCACGGCGATGCCACATGGAGGGCAAGTACCTTAAATCCTTAAGTTGGCTCATTTTACTTAAAGGAGACATCATTTTATTTTTAAAAAGAAACAAAACTGCATTCAAAGATTTTTAAAAATTCGCTTGCCACACCCGGTAATCGAACCGACTAAAATCCGAAAAAGTAACATCCTGTATTTTTATGGCATCAATCGATAGTGTCAATCAAGAGGATCAAATCTCTCTAAGAAACTTAGTAAATTAAATGAAAGGAAGTCCTTGAAACCTAAACTTATAAATTCAATTTGGCAAAATAAAACACTTTAACTCAAAGTTCATCCATCTATCTGATACCATATTAACAATGAAATTCCATATTTAAATCACTTTTCTTTTTTTATCGTGTGGAGACCGCTGCTGGTCAGTAGTAGTATTTAGGTATCTCGAACTCAAACCGACTAAAACCGCACGCCGCGCCGTCTCAATTGACTGGTTATAAGTTGATCCAATAGGGCAATTCACTCGCCATCTTCGTTGCCCAGGGTTCACCGCGTGCAGGTTTCTAATCAAGCACCTAAAAATTACTACCTACCCTACCTACATAACCTCATGCAGTTAACCAATAAAGTTACATTCTAAACAGGTAACGAAGTTCATTCATTCAGTATGTACCTACTTATTTTACTAAATAAATTTCATCAAAGATATCTCTAGTGTTGACCTTATAAGATAATCTGATGGTACCTGGAGTAAAAGTGCTGTGTCTGTTTGCATTGAATTTATAAGTTAAGATTTTGTGAACTTCCTTTCATTTAATTTACCATGTCTTTTAGAGAGATTTGATCCTTTTGATTGACACTATCGATTGATGCAGCGGTCTCCACACGATAAAAGTGATTTAAATATGGAATTTCATTGTTAATATGGTATCAGATGGATGGATGAACTTTGAGTTAAAGTGTTTTATTTTGCAAAATTGAATTTATAAGTTTAGGTTTCAAGGACTTCCTTTCATTTAATTTACTAAGTTTCTTAGAGAGATTTGATCCTTTTGATTGACACTATCGATTGATGCCATAAAAATACAGGATGTTACTTTTTCGGATTTTAGTCGGTTCGATTACCGGGTGTGGCAAGCGAATTTTTAAAAATCTTTGAATGCAGTTTTGTTTCTTTTTAAAAATAAAATGATGTCTCCTTTAAGTAAAATGCGCCAACTTAAGGATTTAAGGTACTTGCCCTCCATGTGGCATCGCCGTGGGACGCCCTGTATATACCCAGATTTTTTTTTGCGAATTCAATTACTTTAATACTAATCCTGAGTCGGGTCATCCAACTATACTTCAAACTGAAACATTACTTTTGTTAGAAGCAAATAAAATGGAGAGGTAAGTAATAAAATAAAATTTTAATACATTTTCACTGTGTTGTTAGTTTTAATTTGTTTTTTTTTAGATAAAAATAAATCTCCCTAAGTGCTGTAACGATTCGCTGAATAATTTTACAGGTAGTGCAGAAATAATATAAAAAAGTAAGTTATAGAAATATTTATTTCAATAATAATTAAAAATTCTTACTTATATTATATACTATCAATTTTGTTATAGGTGGATAAGAATTGCTTTTGGATGAAATTTTGAAGATTTACAATGAGAAAAAAAAATCGACTTCGGGTGGATTCGAACCCGCGATCTTTCCCTTACAGGGGTAATGCTCTGACCGCTAAGCCACCGAAGCCCGCACGAAGCCGATTCAAATTCCTATATACTTTCTGTCTTTGGGGTGACGGTGGAGCCATCTACCGATACTCATACGAGCTATCGGAACCGATGAATGATTTTACAAATTTTTTAAACATTGATTTTTGATGACTCCGCCCAAACAATTGAATGAAATTTTGAAGCATTCATTTATTATGCTGATTGCTCAAATCGATTTACAAAGAGAAAAGATAATCGACTTCGGGCGAGAATTGCTTGGTTTACATTATTTATTATGGTTATTTTGTTTTTCAGATACCATCTCTGACTTATAGATACTTCTTAAAAACAAACAATATTATGTTATATGTAGAAAACGGAATGGAACGAGATGAACGCTGACGAGCGAAAAGGATATAAGATAAAATTTATATAAAAGATTGGCAATAAACTTGCGAAGTTTTATTTCATGTACAGTTAGCAAAACAGATAGTGTATGCAGGTAAAGCTTTTTTTTCTAAAATACTGCAATATACTTTTATAACATACAGTATTTTCTGGAAATAATCAATCCTTATAGAACGACCCAGGATACATCTGTTTTGCTGATTACACCATACAAAAAATACAATCTATAACTTTGCAGTATGCACAGCTCTTTTTAATTTATTATAAAATAGAAATTATGTGGAAATTTAATAACAGAAAACTATTTTAAATCGTATAGTGGTTTACTCTCGTGCAATCTATTGCTTCTTTGGTTTTTTCTTTTTATCTGTCTTTGGCCAATTATACATAAATGTGGTTCAATATTACTGACGAACATTGTGTATAATATATGGTTGCCCTATTTTATCATTATACGTACGTATAAGAAGCTAGGGCTGCCTGAGAGTAATGATCCCTGACATATTGAATCAAGGCTGGCTAAAATGTACCGCTCATACCGCTTTCGTGCAAAATTTCCATCACAATAATTTGGATCTAGTTCTCTCAAAACTTCAACTTTCTCTAAAGGTTTAATGGGAGATCTGTAAAAATAATTGCAAATTAATGACAAATCAATCACATAAGCATTGCATTGCTATTTTAATCTACTTGTAGATAATTTGATATAAATGCTAAATTGACAAAAAAGGGACTTGAATGCCAGAGACGCGGACATTGGCGTTCCAGCGCTCTTACTCTGAGCTATCCTTCCACGGGCGGTCTTCCGCGTTCCGTGTGGTCAATTTTGGATACTTACCATGCTGTTTGAGTTTGTGAACATTTGGTACTAATGTGAATGACCATGTTAATCTCAAATCATATCATTCTACTTGTACATGTTCATATTAAGTTGCATATTTTACTGAAATGTTTTCTGAATGTGAGAAAAAACAATTGCAATAAACTAACAAAGTTGATGAAAGTCTTTTACGCGATTCGACCGGATCGGATTCATCAGCTTGTGTGATATTACGAGCTGAAGCAACTCTGAAATGCATTAAAATTTATAAACTTGAAAAATGTATAAATACTTTCGCAATATATAATTATATTAGTGCTATAAAAATAACATTACATACAATAAACGGTTATCTATTTTTATTCCTACAATTTTATGTCATAATTTAACATTGCATAATGTTACTTGTCCTAACATTATATACGCAAAATACTCATTTACCATAACTTTTTAATCATAATTTTTTTAATCCTATTTACTATAAGCATAATATTTTATAAGCATACTGTCTCAAAGCATAAGTTTACTTAAGCATAACGACGCGTAACCATAACTATTTTAAGCATACAAATTATATTGACTAAATAAAGTTCTACATGGTTATAAAAAAAAATAACCACGAAGGCCTAATGCGGGAGCTTCGCTCCGCTCCGCTCCCGCATTAGCCTTCTAACCTAATCTATCCAAGTCGGAATCAGGGGCTTTCTCAATAAATCTATCACTGTCTGTTAAGAAATTATTATTTCTTTTTGATCATTATGCCAAATAACTATTAGACAAATAAACAATATGCTTTACAACTTTATGCATATCAAAGTTATGAATAAAAACATTAGGATATACAATATTTATAATAATATACGTTTATTTCAGAATTTCTTCCATCGATTTATTTATTTATGCTTATGATGCTGATGCTTATATGCTGATTTATTTATGCTTAATAACATAGTATGCTAAAAACCAATTATGGCACACTATTATTATGACAAAGAAAATTATGCCTAACTTGTTATGACAATTTAAATTAGGACAAAAACCATTATGAGAAAAAATGGGATCCCACAATAAACACGTGAGTGGTCAAAAACATCTATTTGATTTGCATATACTATACCCGAGCCGACGTTACTCCAGAGTTACCTAGCAACGGTGGATATTTAGTAACAAACTAAAGAAAGTAAAATAATATAGATATACGTACCTTCGAAAATTAGCCATAAGTTGAATTCTTAGTTTCTTATGTTCTCTTTTAGAGTGTTTCTTTTATATTTTTTTATTTGGCTCATTTTCAATGAACTTTCTTGACACGGAAAACAGAAATACAGTCCTCCCGTCTCAACGGGGCGAGCCCGACTAGTTGATGAAACAACAGATGGCCGACACCTCGCGTCAGGTGCGATACAAAGAGAGCTTTAAGCGCGGAATAAGAAAGAGAGAGCTTTAAGAGCGGTAAGCGACAAATTAGTTTTTTTTTAATTACTCGTAAAATCCACATAATTTTTTCAAAGTGAATGTTGAGTCACTTGGTTATATAATTTTACACTTTGTATTCAAATATTGACTCAGTTGTATGCATAATATTGGAAATAAATTGATTTTAGCAGTAAATTAGGCACAACTTTGTGATTTTATTCTATCGATAAAATATTAATATTTTATGTTTTCACCATGACCAGTCCCTTTCACATATAACGTATTTTCTATTAAAAAAACCCAGCTCATTTGTGGCTTGCTTTCGGGTATAAAAATCAAAATCTACGATCGACAATTTAGCTTTATACCCCCTCTTAAGTGCTAGTTCAACTAAGGGGCGAACTTATGTTACATAAGCGGTAATATCTTTTTGTTTTATTGACCTAGAAGTATGATTTTTTTTCACAGTTTCGAGTTTAAATTTCAACTTGATCCGTCCACACATTCTCCGATTACATAAATCATGATACAAGGATCATTACGAATCAAGAAGTAAGGCTCTTTACTTCATATATTAGTACCAATTAATGAGGATTAATTTTGTAGGAAGTTTCTAATTTGCTTTTTAACAGAAATTCATCTATTTATACAATAGGCTCGGTGCTGGTGTTAATTCACCTCTACCTAACCCCGGAGGGTTAAAGGCGTGATTATATATGTATGTATGTGTGTATATATACCTACAATACAAGTTTGTTGCTCACAAAAAGGATCACTAGCAAATGATTAAGAATATTTTCAGTATCGAGTAAATAGGCAACAGCCTGATTGATTGTTTCTTGTTCAACTGATGTTTTGACAAAAGCGGCTTAAATTTCATTAAGAGAGGACTTATGCAAACTTTATAATTAAACATAAGGGGGTTGGGTAATGTTGGCGTCGTGTTGGAATTGAGCGGCCATCAATGAAATTGGTATAATATGAAAGTACAGATTATAGTGATCAAAAGTTACTATGGACAAACTTCTCTAAACTATATCGGGACGTAGATATATAGCTATACAGGGTGGAATTTTTGTACTCTGAATATTGAAGATAGCGAATTCCACTTAAAGGAAACATTCCCTTATTTTTAAAAAGGAACAAAACTGCATTAGGTAGTCGAACCGACTAAAATCTTCCTAAACCTTCTATTTCATGGATTTCCTTTTATTTAATTTACCAAGTTTATTAGAGAGATTTGATCCTTATGATTGACCCTATCGATTGATGTAATAAAAATATAGGGTGTTATTTTTTCAAATTGTAGTCGTTTCGATTATAGGGCGGGACAAAAGATTTTTCGGCATTCCTTAAATGCAGTTCTGTTTCTTTTTAAAAACATACTAAACTGTATTCAAAGTTTTCTGAAAATGCCACACCCGGTAGTCGAACCGACTACCGGGCCGACGCATGCAGCAGATACAGCGTACCCATTACCTTGGTATACGGATAAAGGGGACCATTGAGAAGCCGCAACAAATTACGCGTATCTGCTGCGTGTATCTGCAGTTGTCGTTTGCGGTCACCTTCAGAATCGTACCTTTAGGTGCAAAAAAACATATTCCTATATAAAACAATACACAATACAAACTTAGTTTCAGGCATCGTAGAATTCCTCCCCATCGATTTCAAGTTGAAGCGTGGTCAGAAGACTGACAGCATTGCCAGTTCACTGTTGCATTTCATTGTACAGTCAGCATCATATCGATCTTGACTGGCACAGTACTCAAAATGATCTTAATACCAAGTGATGCGAACTGATGCTGACTGTACTGAATAAAAATACATAACCGTAACACACAATATTCGGTTTCACACTCGTCGCACTATCGCACTTATCTTTCTCGTCCGTGGGCCTCGCTAGTAACTTCCTACACGCGTCCTGTAGGTCTGGTGCCCAAACTGTTTGCAGTAGGTACAACGCGGCCTACCTATATCCGATCTTTAGGCCTTTTGCACATTATAAGATACGTACGCCAGACAAGAAATATTTCGTGTCTAATGAAGAGAACACCTTGCACACTGTAAGAAATTATCGACAAGAAATTTCTTACGTACACCAGAAATTTCTTACGTAGCCACAAACATTTATGTTTGTTACAAACATTTCTGTTTGTTGCAAACATGTTTTGTTTATCATTCTGTATAGAATGATAAAACATGTTTGTAACAAAAAATATATTATACATACATACATATTATTATACTTAGGGGTTTTACAGGAGTGCTGTAAATTCCCGAAGGGGTAAGCAGAGGTGTATTAACAGCACATTCCATCAAATTATTTTCGGTACCACGTAATAGGAGCGAGCCTATTGCCGTCAAGCGGGCACTTACCCAATGTTGCTTAACGTCGTAATGCAAAGAACGGTCACCCATCCAAAACCTGACTCAGCCAATATTGCTTAGAAAGAAAGAAAGAAAATTGATTTTTACTTTCTCTCAGCCAATATTGCTCCTAGCCAATAGGTATAACTTAACCTCGTAATGTAGGTACAGAACGAAGTACCTACTTAGGTAATTTCTTATTTCTTTACTTCATTCATTAGTATTTACCTAACCATAATTTGACGGAGGATACACAATCCTCACAATCATATACTTACCTAGGTAGGTACAAAATAGACAGACGACAGCGTCTTTTTTTGATTGCATACCTATCTATATCATAGACGGGAACTTTAAATCTATACAAATAAAATTGGAGTGTCTGTTTGTAATATTAAAATAACCGGTTTCTACTACATGCATATGAATGTATTGTATACGGTACACATAGGTACCAAAATATATATTTTTTAAATTTTTGTCTGTCTGTCTGTTTGTTCCGGCTAATCTCTGGAACGGCTGAACCATTTGGACGTGACTTTCTCTGGCAGATAGCTTATGTAATAAGAAGTAACTTAGGTAGGCTAAAGTTGGCACGGAATCCGAATTCCACGCGGGTGGAGCCGCGGGCAACAGCTAGTATAATAATAATAATATGACGAGACTCGAGAATCAGCGATGGGACATAATACAAAGCTTGTAGGTACCAGAATTAATGCGAAACGAAAGAAAGTTTTTAATGACCTACGTACGTACATACCTACCTATATGTCCCAAACAACTTTTGACGAGTTGTTGAAATAGGTACTTACTTGAAGATTTCATTACATCGTCAAAATACGCAATTTATAGAAGCTATATCCCCACGTGGAATGCTAGCTGTAACTCTCAGGTAGGTACCTAAGGATTTTAATACCTACCTATTTAGTTCATCGAGACGTCACCAGTTACAACTCACAACCGAAACTGCATTTAAAAATGTACTAGCAAACTGAAAGTCATTTGGCATAGAATCATAACCCTCCTTTGGCTTCACCGTAGTCGGGTAAAAATCAAAAGCCGCACCGCCGCGCCGACAGGCGCTAGCGGCACGTGTAGAGTGAGGTGCGGTATGTCGGGGGAGGGGCACAAAGGCGCCGCCGCCGCGACAGCCGCGCCGCCGCCGCCGCAGAATGAATAGGTACCGAGTGGGCCGTTCAACAACGTCTTGCGAGTTTTTGTGTAAGGTACTTGTTACCTACTTGTAATTATTTTGAAAACTTTGCTTATATTTAAAAGTAAAAATAGCAATGTTCCAATTTTGAATATCTCTCCACAATTTTTGAGAGCCATTGTGTCTCATTTAAAAATGGATCTGCATCGAGAACATTTTCGTACGATGATTGTGCGAAAATTGGTTCAGACGCATGAAACTTTGTGTAGAGGCTGGTGGTATGACAAACTAGTATGACCACGAGGAAACGGCCTGGTGGATTTAATAAAAATATTTTATACATCGAAGTTAATTTTATAATTTCTCAAAATAAAACTTGATGTAATTGAGTGTCCCACGTACGTAAGAAATTTCTGGTCTAGATCCGCCAAAATGCGTGTGTCTTATCAGACACAAGAAAAAATTTCTTACAATGTGCACGGTCTCATATAACAACAAAGGCGACTGCATTTCTTATAAGAAAGGGGGTTGGGTAATGTTGGCGTCGTGTCAGAATTGAGCGGCCATCAATGAAATTGATATAATATGAAAGTACAGTATAAAGTGATCAAAAGTTACTATGGACAAACTTCTCTAAACCATATCGGGACTTAGCTATACAGGGTGGTATTTTTCAACTTTACTTAGATGGAAGTACTCTAAATACTGTAGATAGCGAATTCCACTGAAAAGGAACATTCCCTTATTTTTAAAAAGAATCAAAACTGCATTCATAGTTTTCTGAAAATGCCATACCCGGTAGTCGAACCGACTAAAATCTTCCTATAACCTTCTATTTCATAGATTTCCTTTTACTTAATTTACCAAGTTTGTTGGAGAGATTTGAACCTTATGATCGACCCTATAGATTGATGTAATAAAAATACAGGGTGTTATTTTTTCGAATTGTAGTCGGTTCGATTATAAGGCGTGGTAAACGAGTTTTCAGCATTCCTTAAATGCAGTTCTGTTTCTTTTATAAAAACATACTAAACTGTATGCAAAGTTTTCTGAAAATGCCACACCCGGTAGTCGAACCGACTAAAATCTTCCTAAATCTTCTTAAATCTTCTATTTCATGGATTTCCTTTTATTTAATTTACCAAGTTTGTTAGAGAGATTTGATCCTTATGATCGACCCTATCGATTGATGCAATAAAAATATAGGGTGTTATTTTTTCGAATTGTTCGATTATAGGGCGGGGCAAACGATTTTTCAGCATTCCTTAAATGCAGTTCTATTTCTTTTTTAAAAACATACTAAACTGTATTCAAAGTTTTCCGAAAATGCCGCACCCGATAGTCGAACCGACTAAAATCTTTCTAAATCTTCTATTTCATGGATTTCCTTTTATTTAATTTACCAAGTTTGTTAAAGAGATTTGATCCTTATAATTGACCCTATCGATTGATGCAATAAAAATACAGGGTGTTATTTTTTCTAATTGTAGTCGGTTCGATTATGAGGCGTGGCAAATGATTTTTCAGCATTCCTTCAATGCAGGGCTGTTTCTTTTTCAAAAACACACTAAACTGTATTCAAAGTTTTCTGAAAATGCCACACCTAGTAGTCGAACCGAATAAAATCTTTCTAAATCTTCTATTTCATGGATTTCCTTTCATTTAATTTACCAAGTTTGTTAGAGAGATTAGATCCTTATGATCAACCCTATCGATTGATGCAATAAAAATATAGGGTGTTATTTTTTAGAATTTTAGTCGGTTCGATTACAGGGCGTGGCAAGCGATCTTTCGAAATTCCTTAAATGCAGCTTTGTATTCTTTTTTAAATAAGAGAGTGTTTCCTTTGCATGAAATTAACTATCTCCGGTAGTAAGAGTAGGTACTCGTACCCGGTTCGACTACCGTGTGTG
Organism: Eilema depressum; assembly: GCA_914767945.1. Classification (NCBI taxonomy): domain Eukaryota; kingdom Metazoa; phylum Arthropoda; class Insecta; order Lepidoptera; family Erebidae; genus Eilema; species Eilema depressum. The sequence goes on from OU612018.1 coordinate 1,105,346, forward strand.
GCATTTTCAGAAAACTTTGAATACAGTTTAGTGTGTTTTTAAAAAAGAAACAGCACTGCATTTAAGGAATGCTGAAAAATCGTTTGCCACGCCTTATAATCGAACCGACTACAATTCGAAAAAATAACATCCTGTATTTTTATTACATCAATCGATAGGGTCGATCATAGTGATCAAATCTCTCTAACAAACTTGGTAAATTAAATAAAAGGAAGTCCATGAAAAAGAAGGTTTTGTAAAATATTAGTCGGTTCGACTACCGGGTGTGGCATTTTCAAAAGTTTTTGAATGCAGTTTTGTTTCTTTTAAAAAATAAGGTAAAGTTTCCTTTAAGTAAAATTCGCTATCTTTAGTATGAGGGTACTTTCCTTCAAGGTAAAGTCGAAATGTTCCACCCTGTATATCGCAGCTCCGATATTACTTACAATGAAAATAATGACATTTGTACGTGTGTTTAACACAGTACAATGAAGTGGTATCAAAATTAATTATGGCCGCTGAAAAAATTAAGAACGCCACTGCCCATACTAGATTACCCAATCCCCTTTCTTGTCAAGCACCAGAAATTTTCTTACAATGTGCAAAGGCACTAAGAAATTATCGACAAGAAATTTCTTACGTACACCAGAAATTTCTTACGTAGCCACAAACATTTATGTTTGTTACAAACATTTCTGTTTGTTGCAAACATGTTTTGTTTATGATTCTGTATAGAATGATAAAACATGTTTGTAACAAAAAATATATTATACATACATACATATTATTATACTTAGGGGTTTTACAGGAGTGCTGTAAATTCCCGAAGGGGTAAGCAGAGGTGTATTAACAGCACATTCCATCAAATTATTTTCGGTACCACGTAATAGGAGCGAGCCTATTGCCGTCAAGCGGGCACTTACCCAATGTTGCTTAATGTCGTAATGCAAAGAACGGTCACCCATCCAAAACCTGACCCAGCCAATATTGCTTAGAAAGAAAGAAAGAAAATTGATTTTTACTTTCTCTCAGCCAATATTGCTCCTAGCCAATAGGTATAACTTAACCTCGTAATGTAGGTACAGAACGAAGTACCTACTTAGGTAATTTCTTATTTCTTTACTTCATTCATTAGTATGTACCTAACCATAATTTGACGGAGGATACACAATCCACAATCATATACTTACCTAGGTAGGTACAAAATAGACAGACGACAGCGTCTTTTTTTGATTGCATACCTATCTATATCATAGACGAGAACTTTAAATCTATACAAATAAAATTGGAGTGTCTGTTTGTAATATTAAAATAACCGGTTTCTACTACATGCATATGAATGTATTGTATACGGTACACATAGGTACCAAAATATATATTTTTTAAATTTTTGTCTGTCTGTCTGCTTGTTCCGGCTAATCTCTGGAACGGCTGAACCATTTGGACGTGACTTTCTCTGGCAGATAGCTTATGTAATAAGAAGTAACTTAGGTAGGCTAAAGTTGGCACGGAATCCGAATTCCACGCGGGTGGAGCCGCGGGCAACAGCTAGTATAATAATAATAATAATATGACGAGACTCGAGAATCAGCGATGGGACATAATACAAAGCTTGTAGGTACCAGAATTAATGCGAAACGAAAGAAAGTTTTTAATGACCTACGTACGTACATACCTACCTACCTATATGTCCCAAACAACTTTTGACGAGTTGTTAAAATAGGTACTTACTTGAAGATTTCATTACATCGTCAAAATACGCAATTTATAGAAGCTATATCCCCACGTGGAATGCTAGCTGTAACTCTCAGGTAGGTACCTAAGGATTTTAATACCTACCTATTTAGTTCATCGAGACGTCACCAGTTACAACTCACAACCGAAACTGCATTTAAAAATTAAACTGTACTAGCAAACTGAAAGTCATTTGGCATAGAATCATAACCCTCCTTTGGCTTCACCGTAGTCGGGTAAAAATCAAAAGCCGCACCGCCGCGCCGACAGGCGCTAGCGGCACGTGTAGAGTGAGGTGCGGTATGTCGGGGGAGGGGCACAAAGGCGCCGCCGCCGCGTTGCATCGATTTTGAATATTATCTTATTAGGGACGTTAGTGGTGCTAACACTTTACTATTATAAGAGCTCCTCCTGTAGACCTCAGTGTCATAAAAAAAACTATCATACATACATACGCTCACGCCCATAGACAGAGACAAAAGCCCGCTATTTGACTCTATCCTTACATACTTCACGAACTCCCTCTACTGTCATTTTATCCTTTCATGCAAGCTCGCCAGTTGCGAGTACTTATGACTTGCCTTTTAAAAACTATCAGTATTGTAGTAAACGATTTGTCTGTGTCATTTCTTCATCCGTAGGCTCCTTCAAAGGAAACTTTAATCTTACAAATTGAGATACGGTTGCCCGCAATTGCGCCCGCTTGGAATTCTTATCAAGGAACCCATTCCGGGGATAAAAAACCACCTTTTTGTGAATTAAAATAACAAGTAAGAATGTTTTTAATCCCTTTTCGACCCCATCAACTTCTACAATATCACTGGTGCCATGGCCACAGACGTAAATCACTTGATACATTGCATAGGTGCTGCTGACTACAAATTTAAATACCTACGCTTATTCTTTGGCTTTCAGAGATTCTTAATATACCTATAATTTGAATTAATATTCTTAACTAATATATTTGTGAACATAAAATGTGAACTTGTACATGTGTGCTGTGTGCGTGCTGTGTACATTTTTGTGAAACCCGCCTACAACCCCTAGTGGGTATAGCTATTTTTTTATTTTTTTTATTAAAACGATTAACGATATTTCGATGATAAATAATTCATTAAAATTTGTTATCTGAATCGATTAATATCAGTATCGATTTGTAGATACCCCAACCCTAAAGTACCACTGGTAGGTAAACAGTTTATCAGAGGTACTTTTGCAGTTGCTGCACCTTCTAAATGATTCAGACTACAACTAGTTTTATAGTAGAGTAAGTAATAAAGCTGGGTGGATTGATCTCCCGTTTTTCCGCACGGAAAACCTCTTGAAACCACGTAGACCGTTGGTGGTGGTTATGTAGTCTCGGATCCTCAGATGATGCCGGGTGTATAGAGCCTCGAGTGTATACCTCGCACCCCGGCTGACCCCGGGCCATGTACGGTTTTAGGCCTCGAGTGTGGGAAGCACGGTGTCACCATCGAATCCCGGAAAGGGTAATCCGGCATGGGCGGATCAGTTGTATAAAAGATCCGAAATTAGATAATAAATGTACGCAATACATTCACCAATATTAATTAATTTTGTTTGTGTATATCGGCGGAACATGGTATGTACTTACTAATAAGCGTCGTGTAAACAACTTTCGGATATAGATATATACTAGCTGCCATGAACGACTATAAACGTGGATTTCGTTTTACCCCCTTGGGAGTGGAGTTTCGTACAATCAGTTATTAGCGGATGTTTACACCATATAAGGAACCTATCTGCTTCAAATTTGTAGGTATTCTAGTTTCTGAGATTTCGTGATTAATAATAATCATCTCAAAAGCCATATTCAATTTTAATAACTGCCGTTGACTGGACAATACTCGTAGACACGCATGAGAAGCACTATAAAATACCAGAGGATATCTGTGCCTCATCATCCAGACCCGATATATTCCTTTTTTCAAGATCGCATAGGCGTGCAGTGCTTGTAGAACTCACAGTACCGTGGGAAACTAATAAACCTAAAGACCACGCTATAAAGACAAACAAATACTTTGACTTGACTAACGAGTTAACCAAAAACGGCTACGTGGTTAAACTCTACGCCGTAGAAGTAGGAGCAAGGGGAATTCCAGCTAAATCCCTGTACAACTTACTTAAAGACCTCGGATTGCCAAGAGCTTCAGTAAGCTCTTTACTAAATCGAATATCAAAAGCGGCATTGATTTCATTTTTATTTGCGCAATATGCTAAACCAGGCCTCCTAGACAAGTGGCCATAAGTTAGGATTGTAGAATGGGATTTGACGTACATACATGACAGTCGTCAACGTAGTATGTCATATACGTCAAATCCCTTACTACATTGGTCCTTCTATTCGACAATACGCCCGCCATAGAATTGCCACTTTGTCTAGGGGGGCGGGGCTAGATAGATAGATAATTCTTAATAATTGTGTGTGATAATAATGGTGTGCAATTATTGCACACCATTATTATCACACACTAACCGGCGGTAGCCTAGTGGTATGGGTAATGGACTGCTGAGATGAGGTCTCGGGTTCGATCCCAGGTTTTACTATGGCACACACCAATGACTTTTCGATGCTTTTTGAAGTTATGTGTGTATTTATCGCAGGTTTATAAGTGCTCGGTTAATGGCAATAGGCTCGCCACATATTACATTGGGACCTAAACATAAACGGCGAAATATGGGTACTAGCACCTCTGCCTACCCCTTCGGGGATATAGGCGTGAGTTTATGTTATGTATGTTATTATCACATATTATTTTACACAGATACAGTTATAGTAAAATGCACAATGGGCTACAAAGATTTCTCTTCGCGTGTTACATAATGTGATTATTCGCAGGTGGTAATTCGGTTCGTTAATTAGGTTCATCAGTGTTGATGACACTGATGAATTAATTTAACTGCATAATTTACGTTCTATATGAGTGCATGGGACGAGTATTTTATTACCCGATGGTCGAAGAATGGAGAAAAATTTTCGAGACTATGTATGTAGGTATGTATGTCCATTTGTTTGGCACGCCCTACAGCCTGAACAGCTTGACGGATTTTGACATGCGAGGTGTCATTTGATGCGTCGAAATTGTGTGAGTGACACCAAGCGATGGACGCAAAAACTACTGTTTTTTTTTGCTTTTCAGTTGTGTAGTGTTCGTATCTACTAAAACATACATAGGTACATTCTCTCATGTACACTAGTAGTCGAGGTATAGCTGTCAATCTGTCAGTCTGTCACCGATAGGTACAGGGTCAAGATTGGATGCGTGCTTACTTGTGATACCAGTACTACACTCGTGTGAGCCAGTGAAATACCTACCTAGGTACTGCTGTACCGTAAGAACAAGGGTCTTATCAAGTAGTTGTATTTTTCCTTTGCAGTCGGGTTTTTTTTTTTATAAAAATATTAGCAACCGAAATTACTAATATTCCCTTTAACCCCTCCAACTAAGCTATTAGGTACTTGTATTGCTATTGCTTGTACTAGAAGTGGGTTCACGTCGGTAGGTAGTGTAATGGCCAGGATTCGAACCCGGGACCTTTTGTTTTCATAATGATTACTACTTGTTTTTCCACTGAAATGGTATGTATTTATTTTCAATTTCATATACTTACATACCTATATTCGTTTATTTGTATATTTTTTTTAGTTATTTTCACTTCGCAAACATCCTTCAAATAGGTAAACAAAGTTCTCTGTGCTTTGGGACTTAATAATTAGGTACCGACTTCCTACACGAGAGTTCGACCGTAATAATGGTCCTCTCTGATTACTGTAGCGTAATGATGTGCCTCATCAGGAGTTTCGACATAAAAATACGTATGTACTATTTATACTGTTGATTTATGGCACTTCGTGGAACTTACTGTCACTGCTGTCAGTTGAACTAACTGTCAATGTAAACCTTTGATAATGACATAAGACGAAAACGGTCAGGTTCAATAATAAACACCGTGGTAAAATCCAGCATACATACATACAATCACACCCTTATCCCCGGAGGGTTAGGCAGAGGTGACACATTTCACCAATCATTGTATTAGGTCCCACGTAATAGGGGGTGAGCCTATTACCGTTTTCCGGGCACTATTGTTGACTCGAGCCATGTATCTGAGGCGAGTCTGGGCTGTATATACCTATCTGTCTTATGTTAAACAGCCCTGTCCCTTGCAGCGGGGGCACACGGTGCGTTGCGGCGCCGCACCGCAGAAATTTCGGCCAATCGGCGGCCATACGAGCGGGCCCGCACCGCTTCTGTGGCCGCCGATTGGCCGAAATTTCTGCGTTGCGGCGCCGCAACACACCGTGTGCCCCCGCACTTTGTCGCCTTGTACGACACCGTATGGGAGGAGATGGGGTGGCCCAAATTCTACTCCTGCCGGGAACCACGCGGCGGATACGAAAGTCCAAGGATACGTTATATTTCATTGCCGTGTTGGTTCCCGGTGAAGTAGAATAGGGTCACTCCATTTCTTCCTGTGGATGTCGAAAACGACGATTAAGCGATAGGGCTGTTGTCAATGATCTTATATAAAATGAAGTAGATGCGTTATTGCGCGAAAATCGTGAAGATCCGAAAACGAGTCAATTGGAATGTTTGCCTTGTAGTATCGCGTGCCGAGCGGCGCCGCGCCGCCGGTCGGACGTTGAGCGGAAGAATCAGTGACATAAAAAAATAACGAAAATGCTATCGTATGTATATAGACACTGCACGAACATTTCAATCGATTGGTTAAGTAGGGAAATGTAGATGAATTAAAAATGTGTCTGTGTGTGTTCGGCACAATTTTCTACGTTGATTTGTAAGCATATGACATATCTATTGATATTTCATCTTTGGCTGTTGTCATAATAAACATATAGCCCACAACAAAGTGCCCGCTAGACGGCAGTCGGCTCGCCCCCTATTACGTGGGACCGAAAATCATAGTTTGCGAAATGTGGGTGTTAATACACCTCTGCCTACCCCTTTGGGGATTTACAGGCGTGAGTATAATATGTATTGTATGTTATTACGGCTAATACCCGAAGTGCGGCTGCACCTAGTTTTAGCCGGTTAGAACTAAGTGTAGCCACTTACTCTTGGTTAAACCTAGTACGAGCCGATTGTTTTCGGGTAATCTAAAATAAATAAGCTCGACGGAGCCCCGGTTCGCGGGGCGTCTACATCTGGGTGGTTTAAAAAAAAAACCACAAACCTTCTAACCTAACCAATCCGAGTCGGATTGCACTGAGTCGGGGTGTTAACGATAATTAATTTCGACATTGAAATTTCTAATTTAATGTAAATTTCTAAAGTGGCTACACCTAGTTCTAACCGGCTAAAACTAGGTGCAGCCTCACTTCGGGTATTAGCCGTAACATATATAAATACGGAACAGACAGTAACAGCGCAGTCGAGTTAGAGAAAGCAGCAAAAAAGAGGATCATTGACACGAAAGAAGAAGAAGAAATTCGGAACATCCAGCCACGCCACTGTTACACACGCATAAAGACTAAACAGAAAATTAAAATAGTTGTAACTTGAAATTATTTACAAATTGCAATTTTTGCTGTAACTAATATGTTATTATATCTGTAAATATGAGTCTAGTCAAGAGGGTCTATAATAGTACATTATGGTACAAGTGACTCACGCGTAGCATACGACGTTTTACAACACACTTGCGAATAAAATAATACTACAAATAGTAAATAAGCAATACTACAAATTAATCTTATGCGCGCGCATCTAACAATGGCGATCGGCCATTATTTAAAAGAATGAGGTTTGAATTTAACTTTTTTTACTGTTTTTTTTCTGTAGGTAGATACTTAGAGAAAAAAAAAGTTAAATTTTTTATTATGAAACGAATTCTTTGGAACTGCCTTATTCATTCAAAGTAAGTTTTAAATAGTTACTTTCAAATACATATGTATGAAGCAAAGCATACCTACTTCAATATCAATACACGCGAAAGAAAATACGAGGCATATTTTCTGAGAAAATAAATCTTTCATAATTGATATAGTAGAAACCTAGAACCGTGCCCTGGGGATAAAATAAGGTCTATTGAACATTGAAAAAATATGAGTATTTTTTTATACATACATACATACAATCACGCCTTTATCCCCGGAGGGTTAGGCAGATGTGAATTAACACCCACATTTCACCAATCATTGTATTAGGTCCCACGTAATAGGGGGTGAGCCTATTGCCGTTTTCCGGACACTATTGTTGACACGAGCCATGTTTATGCTGATTCTGGACTGTATATATTTGTCTAATATTAAACAACCTTATCTCTTAGTCGCCTTGTACGACACCGCATGGGAGGAGATGGGGTGACCCAAATTCTACTCTGCCGGGGACCACGCGGCGGTTTATAGGACGCATTTATATAACATCCCGCTTAATAGTAAGAAACTGAAAGTGAAGGATAAAATAATGACGAATGATTAATGTCGGTATTCTGTTTGATGGTCGGGTTTTGCCTATAGGTATAAGTGCGTTTTCACACTCGCTTAACGGACCCGGGGACGTTACCTGGGACCCGGGGACCCAATCGAGCAGTCCGACTGAGGAAGTACCTCCGCCGTACAGAATACCGCTGTTATAATAACTTCATGTTGTATTTCCGGCTAGTAGGGTAGCCAGAACTCACTGGAGAGGTTTTGTGCTGTCAGTGGGAATACCAAAGGCTTCGCTGACGTCACAGAATCTCTCTGTTCTTAAAGAATCGGCGGCAGCTAGGGACTCCCTTAGTGATCCACTCGTCCATAGGCCACGGTAACCATTTTCCATCAGGTAGGCCGTGTGCTTGTCTGCGACCTGAATAAAAAAAGGGATTGGCCAACGCGTTTGCCACTGTATTCGCCAACAGCCATAAGAAATTTTCAGTACGTGAAGTCTTTTTCTTCAAAATTTACATTTTCCATTTACTTCTCAGAGCATACGCTAACTATCGCTATAATTTATAGTATTGTGTCAATTCAAACCGTTGTGTTTGCAATAAAGTTCAAATTCCGGAACAGTGAAACGCACCAGAATATTCATGAGGAACCGTTCGCTTGCTATTGTTTCCGGTCAGTGAACACGCCCCACTCTCATGATCCATTCCTTCAGAAGAAATTGGGGTTGCTCTTCGACTTGCTTGTATTCCAGATTTAAATTACATCAGAAGGCATTTAATAGATAGCCATGATCCTTGCTATAATATTTAAATCTAGAACAGTTGGTATATGACGGTGGGTAGATCTATTCTTTAATATAATATCTGTAACTAACAGGCTAACTAATATCTAAATTACAAATAAGCTAAAGTAATAACCTAAAATATTTACAAGAATAAAAAGAGGGGTAAAAAGAGTTCCAGCGTCGAAAAATTCCTCCCCAACGATGTCGACTGGTGACGTACCCAAAAAGCTGGCGGCAATGCCCCATTGGATGGCAATGCCAATCCTTTGAGCAAAAAGAGAATCTGTATTAGAATTAGTATTTTAGTTCGTTAGGCTGATATTAAAGTCAAAATATCAAACTCATATTACGATTCTCCGAAAGTGTAGAACTAAAACGGAAACTCTTATTAATGTAGATAGGTATAGCTTTAATAGCTCGAGCAGTCGGATCACGTCCCATCAACTTGTAATGGCTTCTCAGAAAAGATAGCGGCAGTCTCAAACTTTTTAAAATAATGAAATCAATCAAAAGGCTCTCTTAGATACTGTCAGGTTCACGAGACGAAAATTTGTTGACCTTTCATACCGCACAGTGCGCACCAGAACCGCATTTATATTTCTTTGAAGTGTCGTGATGCTATGTCTCTATCGCTGTGTTTGCTTCTGATGCGACACGACACACTGCATCTCAGAGAATTGTGAACACAACCATTTAATACTTTTTTTTTATTTTATTCTTATTTTTTTTATCTTAGATATACAATTATAAGTTATTTTTATTTTTTTCTTTCAGAAAAACTTACAGCTAGACTACATAATAAAAACGAATTGTAACATAAAATGGCCAATTACAAGTTTTTGCATATAGTAGATAAATATTGTTGTATGTACCTTTTTTTTTCATCGTGCGAAAACTCCCCACGGATACCTCCCCCGCCGCAGCCAGTGGAGGAGGTTATGTCAGACTGGAACCGACTAAAACGCATGCCGTCTGTGGGCCGTTGGATGCTGGAGGTGAGATTATCGTAGACATATCCCTTGCACCCCGGCCGGCCCAGGGCCATATCTTTCGATCTGGCCCTTTTCCGGTGTCGGAACCACGGAGTCCCCGACTCGTCCTCGGGTATGGGGAGGCGCGCAATGCGCGTCGCTAACGTGGCCTGCTTCTGCTAAGCTGACAGGCAGCTCCACCCGTCACCCCCAGGCCCGCGCTCATGGGGGACGGAGGTCATTCTGCGACTTCCGACGCCCCGATTTGCCACGGCTTGACGCGGGCCGCGCGGTGTGCGATTCTCCTTCGCTCCCGCTTCGCCGCCTCCTTCACACCATTTAATACCATGCCCGATAACTCTCCAATACGTCACGGCACGACACGTCAGACAAATATAATTGCGACTTAATATATCGCCATAATTGGATGCACTCGAGTGTTAACGTGCTTGAATATCCAAGAATCTTTGAAATCCCTAATTGAAAAAGTAATACTGTCGGAAGTTTAGTTACTTTAATGATAAAAATATTTTCAGCATTTTAATTTTGACATATTAAGAAACAAAATTATCCAATTAGAGCGTAAGCCGTGCTAGTCGCGGCATAAGTACGCTTTTATTATATCTTGCGATAAAGTGAAGAATATTAAATTATCTATTAAACGTGCCTATCCACTTTTTGTAAAAGCTTCTAAGTGGTGATTACAAATTCTCGTTAGATTTTAAATATTTATAGTGTACAGTGTACGGTGCGTAGAAATAATTAATAGCCGATAACATAAAAATTAGGCTGTCTGTTTAAATGAAAATTCCCGGTGGAAAAGAATACAGCCACTCCATCTCTTCCTGTGGGTGTCGTAGAAGGCGACTAAGGGATAGGGCTGTTCTCCATTCGACAGTAAACATACAGCCCACGAATAATTGCCCGCTTGACGGCGATAGGCTATTACGAGAAAGACTTTGACCTGTGTGGCGTAGCGGTAGAGTCGTATGACTACTACGCAGAGGGTGCGAGTTGAATTTCCGCTCAGTATCCTACTATCCTACTAATATTATAAATGTGAAAGTTTGTGAGAATGGATGTGTGGATGTTTGTTACTCTTTCGTAAAAACTGCTGAATGGATTTTGATGAAACTTTGCAATAATATAGCTTATACATCAGAATAACACATAGGCGATGAACGGGATCAGAATTCCACGCGGGCGGAGCCGCGGGCAACAGCTAGTATAATAATATGCATGAATATGTCTATTTAAATTGGTCTGGGTGTTACTATGTATAATAATTATGTATGAACGTTTATATTTTTGATGGATGCTTGAGAAATAAAACGTAAGACATTTTTCTTTTTCACAAAGAAATTATTTAATGAGAATGAAGCCATTACATCAAAAGCACCACAGAGAGAGGGAACCATACAGTAGGTATACATTTTTCAGAGTAGACATACATATACCATAGATTTATAATTTTAGACGTGAATACGTTTTGAAATTAATTTGTTTGAACAATGTATGTATTTACAATAGAAAAATATATCAAAATATTTGCATTCTAAATCTCATAACACAAAGCTAGTTAAGCTATACTCACTTTGAGTCTTGATAACGCTGTGTAGATGTAGATTTTGTAGAACATTAATTAATTACGTTATATTATCTTTGGGTATCGTGTATGCTTAGTAGTCTATCATAATTTGGGTTAGTACCCACTGGTCCCCTGGAATTCGTCCCCAGTGTCCCTTCATAATGTTAATTAGGGGGTTATGATGTATGCCCGGGTTTATAATAATTTTGGTTAATAAAATTGGTTATAATATCTGTTTTTAGATTTGATCAGTATAATGTTCTACGAGGCTTAGTCGAGGCTTCTTAGTCAGTTCGGGTCCGACACACCCTCGTCATAGGCCGCGGTGGCACTCGGAGCTAGTGAGGTGGTGACCGAGTGGGTTTTCGCACGCCAAGAAAACAAATAAATTTATATTCTAGGATATTCTATACAGCGTTATCTAGACCAAAAGTATGCATAGCTTAACTGTGTAGTATGAGAGCGAAGAACACCAAATCAAGTCTGATCAGATTACCGGATGATATGCATATCATTGGACGCGTCTTTAATTGGAGAACACAAAACGGCTACGCTGCAAGTCAAAAGTCCTGCTGGTGATACCAAAAATCAATAAAACCGAAGAAATGTTTGGCAATATATCAATGTAGACACAAATATATACATCCTGTCCATTTATCTAACGCAAAACCAATATGCGCTTAACTGACAACGCTGTTGCCACCATTTTCACTAGTGATTTTTAAAATTGCAACACTGGTTTTATGTGGTAATCTTATAATATAAATGGCTATGTTGCGAGGCTAAAATCCTGGTAATACTAAAAATTAATATTGAAAATCCAAAAAAAATCGGTAGATAATAATATTACCTACCGATTTTTTAATACCGATTAATTAATATTGAAAATATTGAAAAAAAAAAATTGGATTTTCAATATTAATTTTTAGTATTACCACCAGGATTTTAGCCTCGCTACATAGCCATTTCGTGTTCTCCAATTAAAGACGCGTCTAATGATATACATTATTATCTGGTAATCTGATCAGACTAGGTTTAGTGTTCTCCCCTCTCATACTTATAGCTAAACCGCATAACTGAGTTCCCGCTTGAAAATAAGTATCAACTAAGGTCAATAAAGTTCTTTCTTTGTTACCAATCGTATTGTTTCGCTCACAAACACTAGGTACTTCTTTTAAATTCAATTTGTAAGGGCTAATGTCATTGGTAAGTTTTTGGTACACATGGTTGTCCTCTTAAATTGAGTTTCTAACAAAGGAGTCTACCGAGAACTGTCTATCGCAGACAACAAAAGGAAACTCTAAACAGTATTGTTCAATACAAATGTATTGTGTCTTTTAATAGTGTGATATAGAAATATAATAAACAATTTATTGAAATGATTTGGCAAAAATACATTTGAGACATTTGTATTTAATTTTGTCACAAGTTGATGGCAGCGGCTTCGCCCGCTCCTCTCGGGTGGTATTTCGATCGCATTTCCAGTTTTCCACAGTCCATAAGAACCTATTCCCGGTTCCTGGGGAACCTATAATAAGTGTTGTTCAAGACTATGATTTTCATCCTTGTAATATTCGTAGGAAGTAACTTTACTTAAATTAGTTTTCACCTATTGTTGGAATGCGAACCGTAACCTGCCGTAACCATCGTTGGATTTTTGGCGAAAATGTAGGTAAGCAGGGAAAGCTGTTTTCGAATCATTCTGTCAACAGCAGCTGCGGCATCGGTTACACAGTACAGCAATTCTGAATTCAATTCATAAAACTCTACCATTTAGAATTATTAGCAGAATTAAATCAAATATTATTCTTCCTCGTCCTAGCGTTAATTCCCATTCGACTCGGCGGACTTCAGACTCCGAGGTGAATCCGAAGCTTTCACCTCGAAGTCTGGGGTCCGCTTTACCAGTCTTAACTGCGGATTTAGCTGGACTTCGATTTTCCGTGAAGCGACTGCCATCTGACCTCCACAACCCAATGATGACATTAGGCGATATCGAAGCATTGCAGCTAGACTGTTTTTGTTGAACTTTTTAGGGCTCTAACTACCCGTAACGACTGCCATAGATGTTCGTATGGCAACCGGGACCGACGGCCTAATGTGCTCTCCGAGGCAAGACTTAATCAAATATTTTGTTCAATAATATTGCTTCTCCTTTGTGGAATATGTTTGAATAGCACTCGGAACCCCCGGGGCACACCCATGCAGTCTGTGGGGAGCTGTGTGTGGAGAATTACATGCCTGTTTGAGTATTTGCCAAGTTTGCTTTAGCAGGTACAGAGCAAATTGTATTTCAAATAAGAAATATGTTGATTGTGTATTTATGTATGTATGTACCTAAGTATGTATTGATTGTGTATCAACATATTTCTTATTTGGTGACATTTATTTGATGTATGTGAATACTGATGTCGCCTTATGTAATTAACTGCTCAAACAAATAAAATATTGGAGTGTCTGTTTGTAACGTTAAAATAAGTTTTTTTAATGAACGCATGTAGGTATATACGATACCTGTAACAAAACCACAATTTTCAAATTTTTCGTCTGTCTGTAATGTAATGAGTTATCTACGAAACGACTGGGCTTATTTTGACAGGATTTCTTGATGGTGAATGATGGATTTCGGTATTGCTGATGCTATAACGCGTAACATAAACTACTATCGGTGAGGGTGTGTGTTCAGATGAATTTGTTCGACATGATACGCACAGCACAGCTACATTCTATCGTCGTACCAGGCACTGCACAGGGAGGGAATTCATCCTCACACGTGGCAAAAAGGAACATTGTGCATACTCAGATATGAATAAAACTTTGTCCATGCACGCTTAAGCTGTGGAATGAGCCATGCTGCGGTTTTTACAAGCGAATACAAGATGGGGTTCTTCATCAAGAATGACATTAGAAGGTTCTTGCAGGTTCGGCAACGCAAGTATGACGCTCCTGGCATTACCCACGTCCACAGGCCACGGAAACCACTTTCCATCAGGCTTGTCCCTGCTGTTCTTTTTTGCCACCTAAATGCTTTAAAAAAGTTTCTTCTAGAAACAATATTAGGGATCCGTTAAAAAAATTAAAACCCAAATTGAAGTGGATGGAGTCACGGGCACAGTTAGTATAAAAATAACTGTGGAGCCAGTGAGCCCTTCAAGCCATAATATGTGATTGTATTTACCCAGACATAATAGAGTTATAAATATAGATAGACTTCGTACCGCCTTTTTTAAATTTACCTCGCCGTAAGAACCATCCTCGTACTTTTTTTATTTTTTTTATTTTATTTATTCAGGTACACAAAACACATGACAATCATATAAAAATAATAAGATTAAAATACAGTTCCGTTCTGGATTGTAACATAACTACATAATGTACACAGTTAAAACAATATTTAAATACAGTAAAACCTCTTCATCAAACAAATTGGAAAGAGTATAATAATGACGTGTTATTATCACTTACAAGGCCGAACTGTTATGGAGGATGTCTTTCAGAATTTTAACAAATCTGTTATGATTGGAATCAAATATGTCTAGGTGTTTGTTCTGCTTTGCCAACTCATTATATTGGCGCGCCATCCTTGTTAAAGGGTTAAAGAAAGATATGTTATTCTTATAAACCTGGAGGGAAAATAGATTTGTCTCTTTAGACACTACTTGTACTTCAGGAAATATTCTAAAAAAAGAATTAGCGAAATCGGTTCAGCCGTTCTCGAGATTTGCGCTTAGCAACACAACATCTAAGGATTGATTTCTATATAATAGATATTATGTGATACATAATATCAAAATAATGTTTTTCCTGATACACCAAACGAGACATTTGTAGACAGGATGACGTAGTCGGGGTATGGACGTAAAGCTTAAAGTCGCATTTATGCATAATTAATAGTCTGAAGATTGATTTACATAAGACCAGTGAATGCTCATTCTATCCCCTACCTATACGTCAAATTCTATTAGTGTAAACAGTGACAGATCATTCGTTCGTTGTTCTTTCTTAAGGTGCGTACAAATTATATAGCATAACATGTTATATAACAATGTTATATAACATGTTTCAGTAACGAATAATAAGTAACGAACTTGTTATCTCTCATTCATACATTACATACCTACTAACAAAAATAAACACTAAAACAAATACGGTGGGCACTGACTTTTAAAATACAGACGAAAGTCTAGTTTAGAGGTCAGAGTATTCACACTCTTGCACATATCCCTTGATCCAACTTCTTAGTGTAAACAGTATACATTTTCTAAGCAATAAAGATTTATTAAAGATTTATTATTATATCCATATCCATACTAATATTTTAAATGCGAAAGTAACTCTGTCTGTCTGTCTGTTACGCTTTCACGCCTAAACCGCTGAACCGATTTTGATGAAATTTGGTATAGGGGTAGTTTATTTATTTATTTATTTATTTATTTATTTATTTATTTATTTATTTATTTATTTATTTATTTATTTATTTATTATATACTTTATTGTACGCCAATTACAATATTCATGATACAGAAATTAAGAAGACAAGAGCAGTACAAAGGGCGGCCTTATCGCTTTATGCAATTTCTTACAGGCAACCTTTGGATGGAAATATATGTTGGTTGGAATATTTGGTAGTTGTTGGCGTTCATTTAAAGTTATACCTATCATATACATACTTATATAAATACATAATTATATTAATACATATTTAAATATGTTTATACATATATACATATACACAAAATATACATACATACTCAAAAATACTTATACATATCTACCTACTTACATTACTATTAAAGAGACAGATAGATGTGATGAAAATATACTTATCTGTGCTTGTCTAAGTTACATGAGACACACTAGACAAGTAGTGCTCCTTGACCATTCTTTTAAACATCATTAATGTCTGAGCTCGTCTTATTTCCACTGGCAGATCATTCCACAGGCGTACCGCTGTGACGGCAAAAGAACTATCGTAGAAGCCTGTGGAATGCCTTGGCATCTTTAGTACTAGTCTCACCGATGATCTTAAACATTTCTCATGCGTCTCGGAAAGGAAGTGGAAGCGTTCCTTTAAGTAGGAAGGTGTGGAAGGGTTAAACAAGATGTTGTATAGCAGGGAGAGGATATGTGCGTTCCGACGCAATCTAATGGGTAACCACTGTAGCTGGGTACGGAACTGTGACACGTGATCAAACTTGCGCAGGCCATATATAAACCGTATACAGACGTTTTGTAGACGCTCAAGTTTGTCAAGTTGGTTTTCGGTCAGATCCAAATAGCTGACATCCCCATAATCTAAAATAGGAAGGAGCAAGGAGTTTGCAAGTGCAGCTTTTGTGGCAATTGGCAGCAGATGCTTCAACCTCCTAATTGATCCTACAGAAGCAAATACCTTTCTGCTCACCTCCTGCAACTGTGGGCCCCAAGACAGGTGAGAATCTATTATGATACCCAAATTTTTAACCTGGTTGCTAAACGGAATTGTAGTGCCATCAAAAATAACCGGAGGAACATGTGTCAGGTCTATGTCTGTTCTGGAGCTACCAACTACAACCATTTGTGTTTTCGCTGGATTGACATTGAGACCATAAGATTTGCTCCAGGTACTTATGCGAGATATGTGTGAGAGATCGCGGGTTCGAGTCCCGCCCGAGAATTGATTTCGCTTTTTCCAATTTATTATAATTTGTTTAGTCTAGCAAACTAATTGCTTTAAAATTATCTCAATTGATTGTGCAGAGTTATCAAAAATCAATGTTTAAAAATGATTGCAACATCATTCATTGATTCCGATAGTTCGTACGAATATCGGTAGATTACTCCTACCATCGCCGTAAGATGGATGTATTGGAAAAATTGGATCACTCTCGGGCGAAGCTCGGTGGCTCAGTGGTCAGAGCATTCCCCCTGTAAGGGAAAGATCGCGGGTTCGAGTCCCGCCCGAGAATTGATTTCGCTTTTTCCAATTTATTATAATTTGTTTAGTCTAGCAAACTAATTGCTTTAAAATTATCTCAATTGATCTATCGCCTCCCTCAATAGTGCTCTGGGTGCTCTTGAGAAAGGACATATGCTATGTTTGGTCGCGATAACCGACATCCACGCGGGCGGAGCTAGTAATATTATGAATGCGAAAGTAACTCTGTCTGCCTGTCGGTCTGTTACGCTTTCACGCCCAAACCACTGAACTGATTTTAATGAAACTTGGTCCAGGGGTAGATTAGGCCTTAGGGAAGGACATAGCCTATGTTTGACCGCGATAACCGACATCTACACGGGCAGAGCCACGGGCAACCTCTAGTATGTAATAAAGTGTGATGATCAAACTAAGCACTCATGAGCTAAAAGCTTATTAGTGTTCAAGACGTGGGCGGTCTAATACGAAACAGAGTGTATAGTTTATACATTTTTACCTAGTAGTTGTAGTTTGATGAGTGTGGCGAAGAGAGGAAAACACCCCTTTATCTTGGTCGTGCCACCAACTTGTTCCACCAGTGGCACGATAAGGAATTGTCATTCCTCGTCGTACCACTGAATGACTATTGAATGATTGTTGCTCTACTAGTAATGAAAACATAACTTGACACTTACAACCAGTTTCTGAAAGGCCTGTCAAATCATTGATCAACTAACATTGCTGTTAAATTTAACATGGATGTCAAATCAATTTGAGTTTCTGAAACGTTGATCAGGGTCAAAATGTACTATAATTTGACATGCGGTTTGTTGGTAATTGCGGCCACACTGCTCATTTTTGTTCATTATTTCATTCTTATCAGTCAAAACAGTCAATAGGCCGATTTCAAAACGGATGAATACATTACGGACTGTCATTGTTGACAAAACATTCGAAAATTTCAAATTTCATGAAATGAAATGCATGCTAGTGACAAACAGCTATGTTAACTGACACTATGATCAAATTAAACTATTTAACCATGCTTCTAGCAACCCAATTGCTACTTGACAAGAGATTGGTTAATTTGACGTTGATCAGCCTTTCGGAAACTGGGCGTAAACTGTTATATTGTTAACTCGTTACAAGATGAACGTTGGTTATTATTATCTCTAATTAATATATAGTTACCGTATTGGAAGCTAATTCCGCACTGGTCTGTGCCAGCCATGTGTTTTATTTATTGTGTAAATTACGCGCTCCAGGTGGAGATCGCGGTGTCAGCAAATTCGTATGTACAGTCCGTAGTGAGACTGTACACAGAGAAATGGCAGAAATTCCTAGAGCCACAATAATATTTGTACAAAATGTATTAATTTAATATTTCGCTCTAATGTGAATAGGCAGATTAATTCTCAATCTCGCTGTGGCTTTTGTCACTGATACTGCCTCGTAGAGAGGAAATAAAATGAACTTTTATTCTCTGCACCACCTATTAGGTTGACTGGTAGAGAATGCCTATGGCATTAAGTCCGCCTGTGTACATTTATGTGCATGAAGTTCTAATAAAAAAAAAATAATATAGATACACAATCATATATTTAGAACATAAAAGCTCATTACGTAATAACTTAGGACAGAAGGTCCCTGAAGTAGGGACTGAATAAATTGACCGACTTGGTATTACATGGATCTCACAACTTTTTGCGGTAGAAGAACCGAGGGCAGCGAGGCTTGGCATTTTTTTACAAGTATTGTTTTTGATGGGATTATATCTTAGTTGAACCCTCAACTTCTTCTTCGTCCTTGCGTTAATCCCAGTCGCATCCGAAGTTTTCGCCTAGGAGTCTGGGGTCCGCTTTACCAGTCTAACTGCGAATTTGGTTGAACTTCGATATTTTCCGTGCTGTAGCCCGTACCTTTACTTATTTACAGGGTAAACCGAAAATAGTACATCTTTATTTAATACTAGCTTTCGCCCGCGGCTCCGCCCGCGTGGATGTCGGTTATCGCGACCAAACATAACCTATATCCTTTCTCAAGGTCTACTCTACCCCTATACCAAATTTGATCAAAATGGGATCAGTGATTTAGGCGTGAAAGCGTAACAGACAGACAGACAGACAGACCGACAGACATACAGACATACAGACAAACAGACAAACAGACAGACAGACAGACAGACAAACAGACAGAGTTACTTTCGCATTTATAATATTAGTATGGAAGTATAGATATGGATTATATTATTCATGTAAAGAATTTAGCCTCCAGCCACTCGTAATGTTAAAAATAGACTGTCAAATATATATTTGGATAAAATTTCAAGTAATGTAATAATTTGTGTGATGATGACGGATGTTCTGATTAAAATATAATTTCGGTAAAACGTATTATTGAACATCACGCCTCTCGGATACCCGTACCCTATACATTAGTCGTCCCTACACCTTAATATAATAATGTTCCCAAATTTATATGTAGGTAAGTGTGTATGAAGTGTAATAGTTCAAACCACAATAATTTAATCAATTTGACTTGGGTTAAGGGTACTTTACAAGCTGCAAAACCCTTATGCTGCTTTGAATATAACTAAGAAATATGGTCTCTGATATCTAAAATGACTATGAAAATGAGGAATTGATATTTTACTAACGTTAATCTTTCTGATCATTTACTATTTAATCACTGGCATGGCAAAACATGAGGTTATACCTAAATCAAAGAAGGTACTTTAGCTACATGTTTTTAGGAGATTACAAAATGATTTCATCATTGTTACATAGTAAGATATTTATATATCACATAGCGATATAATCCGGTAAAAAGTGGTATTATTTCAATGAGTACGTATCGTGTAAACTTCAGACAGTATCATGATTTTTATCGTAAATATTTCAGCCTCCTGTAGGAAGCCTGTCAGGAAGTAATTCGATACATTGCTTATTAACGAGGTTTCAGCTTCCAGAAATTTAGATGTTAATAAAATTTTGCGTGATTGATTTTTTTTATACATATAGGACACGTCAATTTACCTTCGCCTCGCCTGATGGTAAGCTGAAGGCAAAGTCTCTGAAAAGAGGGTCACCATTACAGACACGTACCATGTTACAATGGTGGCACTCAGCTTGACGGCCTCATCAGATGCTTTTTCACGCCCCGCTTAAAGGACCCGGGACTGTAGGAGGAGGGAAATACGTGAACTGGTAAGGATTTCCAAGACTTTATGGTGCGGCAGAAGGAGTCGCCGAACCGCTTGATTCTTTTTTTTTAATACCACTTAGTTGGTAGACAAGCACACGGCCCACCTGATGGGAAGCGGTCACCGTGGCCTATGGACATATGCAACACCAGGGGCGTCACACTCGCGCTGCCGACCCTGAAGAAACCTTCTAATGCCCTTCTTGAAGAACCCCATATTGTAGTCGCTTGGGAAAACCGCCGCAGAGAGTTCATTCCACAGCTTGAGTGTGCGTGGGATGAAGTGCCTTTCAAACCGCACAGTGCGTACCGTTTCCGAACGCAATGTGTGAGGATGAACTCCCTGCCTGTGGCGAGAGGTGCGATGATAGAATGTAGCTGTTGGCATCATATCAAACAGTTCTTCTGAGCACAAACCATTGTATAGACGGTAAAACACACATAGTGAAGCAAAGTCTCTTCTGAGACTGAGAGGTTCCACATTACCTGCGAGTATGGGATTGCCGACGAGCCTCAACGCCCGTCTTTGTACCGAGTCAAAGGGGTCAAGCTGGCATGGAGGTGCTCCAGCAAAAAGGGTTCTTGATGGAATATTCTGCACCGTATGCGGGTGACATCTAAGTCCTGCACGTGTTGTGTTATATAGGAAAGGAGAGGGTGGGATTAATTGGAAGAGCTCATCAGAACATTCACATTGATATGATTTCTACCAGATAGCAGCGGTGTATTAACTCCCACATCTTGCCAACAATGATTTTCGGTCCCACGTAATAGGGGGCGAGTCTATCGCCGTCAAGCGGGCACTTACTCATACGCTGTATGTTTACTGTTGGATGGAGAATAGCCCTATCCCTCATTCCCCTTCTACGACATCCACAGGAAGAGATGGGGTGACTCCATTCTATTCCACCGGGAACCAACACGGTTACAGATAACCAGCCCCCCTAGACAAGTGGTAATTCGTTGCTCGGCGTATGATGGAATAGAATGACAAATATATAGGATTTGACGTTTTTGATATTCGTTGACGCCTGTCATATACGTCAAATCCCATACATTTGGCATTCTATTCCATCATACGCCGAGCAACGAATTGCCACTTGTCTAGAGGGGCTGGGCCTCGAAATATAAAGCAAAACCACTATCATGCCCACTGTTACTGCAAGTAAATTCCATTTAATTTTAGCCTTTAAAATAATGCGTTTTAAGTGCAAAATTAAATGGCTTTTTGTAGAGTGAATGAAAGAGTGTAATAAAACTCTTTTCATTTATTTTTTGATTGTAAGCCTATAGAAATGGCATTTTTTACAGTCCCTGTGGTGTGACAGTGGTTGTGCTTTAACAGAATTGAGGGCCAGTATATCATTTTGCGGTGTACACTGTAGTTTAGTGAAGGATTTGTAGGATAGGATAGGATATAGTGGAAAATGCCCATGGTTCAAGTTTGTATCCGAATAACGATCGACGCAATCATAACAACTAATATAATCTATTTATTTCTAATAACAGTTAAACATTTAACTTTCGTGTAGCTCTATAAAACAGCACTTTTCATTAAATGAATTAAATTTTATTGTTCTCCGGTTCACCTACGTTTTATGTGATCGCATTCATGAAGGAAGGAATGAATGAAACCCATGAATTTCAAAAGCGATTCAATAAAAAAATAAGAAATCTTAACAATGGCGCCTGTTCTTTCTCCTCTGAGTAAAAAGAATTTACCAAAAACAAAATATGACTTTGTATGCAATTTTATAATACTCAAAATATGTTAAAATACATCACATGTATTTATTTTAAACGTCATTTAAACATTGTAACTTTATATAACATCTTTTCTTTATACTTTTAAGGAAAGCAAGAGCAGTCGAATTTAGCCCAATTACTCCAGATTTTAATTACTTCACAGCTACTCCAATTGCGGTTTTCTAATTATAAATTTAATATTTGCATTTGTGTACATATATAAACTGTTACAATAATCTCAAATGAAACCATGCTTTATATATCTAACATCTTTGAGTCAACTGTAAACTTTCTTGAAATTACACATATTAATAACAATAAATATCGTGGAAAAGTACAAGCCTTTTCCACAATATTTATTATTGGCTTGCCGGTTTCGCCTTACGGCATTCTCAAAGGTTTACATTGATGGAACATAACACATAACCGTCAATGTAAACCTTTGATAATGCCGTAAGGCGAAACCGGTTAGGCATTAATAAATATCGTGGAAAAGTAGAAGTGTGTTATCAATATGTGTAACAACAAATTCCACCAAGTGCCATCAATCAACAGTCTAAAAAAATCCTTGAAATTATGTTCAGCAATTATATATTGATAGATAAAATGTTATTCTACTATCCAAATATAATATTATGTTTGGATGAAGTTAGTGAAGATGTTTGAATGTTTGTTATTCAATCACGCTTGAACGAACGGATGTAGCTAAAGTTTGCTAAAGGGATAGGTACCTAGATTATAATCTGGAATATTACATCGACCACCTTTTATCCCCTGAACAGATTCCCACGGGTAGCGAAAACGGGATTAAGATTCCACGTGGGCGAAGCCGCGGTCAAGACCTAGTAATATATTATTATTAGGATAATTATTTTTATAGAGAATACTTCAATTTGACTTTACCTCGCCTGATAGTGTCTCAGGAAAGAGTGTCACTATTACGGACATGTAACATATTACAATGGTAGCAGTCAGTTTGACGGCCTCATCAGATACTTTTTCACGCCTCACTTATAGAATCCGGGAATGTAGGAAAAAGGAAACACGAGAGTTGGCAAGGAACTCCAAGTCTTAATGGTGCGGCAAAAGAAAGAGACGCCGAAGCGCTTGGTTCTTAACGGAATGTTCTAATGTGTAGGCAAGACGAGGATGGGGCTAATTGGAAGAACTCATCAGAACATTCACCGAGGTTGAGTAGAGATTGTAACATACTGCCAAGGAGATCCTTAGCATATGCAATGGCTCGAGGGGCATAATCTACATCTACACTAATATTATAAAGAGGAAAGATTTGTACCTATTTTTGTATGTTTGTAATGAATAGGCTCCGGAACTACTGTACCGATTTCAATAATTCTTTCACCTATAGAAAGCTACACTATCTGGGAGTAACATAGGCTATATAACATCACGCTACTACTAAAGGGAGCGGAGCAGTGAGCATAAATGTCAATAAATCGGGCAGATTTCCATACATTAAAGTTGGACCGGAATCCGAATTCCACGCGGGCGGAGCCGCGGGCAACAGCTATATATTATACATACATACATATAATCACGCCTTTATCCCCGGAGGGTTACGCAGAGGTAAATTAATACCCACACTTCACCAATCATTGTATTCAGTCCCACGTAATAGGGGGTGAGCCTATTGCCGAATTCCGGGCACTATTGTTGACTTGACCCGTACATCTGAGGTCGAATCTGGACTGTATATATCGGTCTGATTTTAAACAGCCGTATCCCTTAGCCGCCTTGTACGACACCTTATGAGAAGACATGGGGTGGCCCAAATTCTAATCTGCCGGGAACCACGCAGCTATTATAGAATAGAATATATTACGTGGAACAGAATTCGCTTTGTCTTGTTACAAAATATTTCAAGAATCTATGTCCATTTTGTGATTGATATCAACATCAGGGTGAAAATATACATAAAGTTTCCTAAAGAAACATCTATCGTGCAATTTGAAAATGAGAAAATAGAAACCTTTCACATATAGCGGATTTATGAGAAGTGCCATATTGGAAATGTGGGCCATTTATCTCTACAGTACCTTCAGTGTCCTAGGCAGCATTAAATTTGAAAAAAAAAAAAAAAAAATTAAAGATTTGTTTTGAGCACTCAGTTGGATTATTGAACAGTCTGACTAGGACAGTATACCTCCATCCTTCAGAATACCGCGGTCATAATAACCTCGTGTACACAACATTTATTATGTACATATACACAATTATGGTTATTATGCACAAAAACTCCTGAGCCAGAGCTCACTGGAGATTTCTTGTGCGTTCAGTGGAAATACTTTGGTATTTCCACTTTGGGCCTTTGGGCTTGTCCTGTTTTAATTTGTCTTCTGCACTGACGGCACAGAAACTCTTTGTTCTTACAGGGTCGGCAGCATGACGAGTGTAACTCCCCTGGTAATGCACACGTCCTTAGGCCACGGTAACCACCTTCCATCAGGTGAGCCGTCGCTTGTTCGCCACGTGAGGTATTAAAAAACCTCGCGGTTAGCTTAATCCAACAAAAAGTTGCGGTAATCGAAATCCACACTAGCGGAGCCGCAGATATAGGCTAGTAAATAACATTTTCCAACAGGACCATTATGTACCATTTATTACTAGAACTTTTCAGTATAGTAATAGCCATCTACAATGTAATGAAAGTACTTACAGTGCTGTTTATCTCGTCACACAGTAGTTCAACAAAGTGAACAAGAATCAGGCTTGTGAACGTGTTGATGTTTCTAAATGACACCAAGAGATGGCGTTGCTAGGAGTATTTCACGGAAAATTAATATTTTCCATCGTCCGGTTGATCGGACAACTTAACCGTACTACGGGCATTAGATGTTCAAATGTAAGTAAAACACTATTATTAACTTTATTTTTAAAATTTTAAAATTGAATGAAAATAATTAACTATGGACACCAACCTTCTGTGTAGTCCTTATTTACCTATTATTATGACTATATGAACTTGCCATAAAATATTACACACGTTTTTATTCTTGGTTTTACCTTCAGGCCTTCACCTGACCATCAGGTGAGGCGAAGTCATATTGACGTGTGCAATAAAAAATAACTTTTTTTTGAACCTGAATCAGAGTGGTCCACCCTGATTCTGATTCTGATTGTATATTATAATATATTTGTATTAGCATATTAAGAGTAGAGAGTTTATTGTACTTTTAAAGTACGAAGCACGTGGAACGTCCTAAGCAAATGGTTTTGATACATTTACAATTCGCAATTCCATAACACCTAAAATTATTCAGGTTATATAATGAAATATTACCTAGCGAAAGAAACTCGTATAAGAATTTATATTCTTCATGAGTCACATTCATGCGATATTCGAATTCCTCATATTCCATATCCATTCAATCTCAGAAATTCCGCATGTTCATTCCTCTTCTTACCATTCAGTCTACTGCAGATTTATTGAATTTTTACAATACCTGATGCGTAATATCTTCAGTTATGTAAGCAGTATTAAAACGCTTTACTTTTTAAATCTCTTCGTAAAAATCGTAAGCTTTCTCACATACCTACATTATGCTAGAGACGCAGGTAGAAATGACAATAGAAAATCTCAGAAACGATCATCTTTATTTCCGTTGAAACATCCCTACTAATATTATAAATGTGAAAGTAACTCTGTCTGTCTGTCTGTCTGTCTGTCACGCCCAAACCACTGTACCGATTTTGATGAAATTTGGTATAGGGGTAGATTAGATCTCGAGAAAGGACATAGGCTATGTTTGGTCGCGATAAACGACATCCACACGGGCGGAGCCGCAGGCAAAAGCTTCTATAAATCTTAAGTAAACCTATATAATATTAACTATTATCAGGTATCAAACCGTACCTGGTTACGAAACACCGATATAAAAATCTTCTTTCGTAACTGGTTACGAGTTTACAATTACAAACGTGGACCAAAGGCAATTTATTGATAGCTTTAATTTTTAGGTTATATTATTCTTGTATAATGTTTGACTAATGGTTGTGACAATACTATAACTATTTGAGGAGTTTTTAAGGAGAGTAAAATTGTCTAGAAACGTACTTGGATACAATAGAGACTAGACTATCCCATTGTACACATTGGAACTGCTAAACAAATACACATCGTATTTCAATTCAATCACACTTTAGTTGAAAATATCTCTGCCAATATATATGGAAAGAGAAGTTTCCGAGTTAGAAACCAGACGATTGAGTATCGACAAGATTATAATGCACCTATCACAATCTCAAGTAAACATAAGTTGGGCTATATGACGGCAAGGACAACAAGCATAATTTTCGTAACTCATGCATTTTCTAACATGAACTAGGTATAGAAAGTTTTAAAGTGATACCAGTGAATGAAAAACTTAAAAGCGACTGTCGTGATATGGACATGGATCATACCTAATATAAGAAGAGATGAAAGTAATTATTGTAAAATAGCAGAAGTAAGCACAAAAAAAGATAGATGAATTATTGTGTGAAATAAGATAATATGGTAAAGAAGAGAGTGAAAATGACATCCTAAAGGAATGTACGGAGATTTACAACCACAAATAATAAAATTAGAACAAGGGCAGGTAAATGATGATGATGGTGATCAACATGAGATACGATAGTGAAAACTATTACAAACTACTAATTCTTAACGATCCTTCTAGCATTATATCCATCTACTCTCAAAGGTATTGGAAATAGATTCAATAATGCGATTGGGAAGTGTTCCGAAAATACTATAGGTACTTAATAGAGCGATGCCTTAGCCTCGCGATACTATTAAAAGCCTTTCATGATGTAGAATGTACAGTTATGGCTGGGTTCGGTATTATGGAAATTATTACTTAATTTGCTTTCTTCAAATTGTTTGTGAAATTGAATCAATTTGAAGTAAATTTTATTGAATTGGTTGGTATGTTTGTATGTTACAGAATTTTTGAACTTGATTTTGGAGCACTTTGAATGCCGGATAACATGGAATGATGGTGCAGAGATTTTTAAAAAACCGAGTTTTTTATGGTTATTATTATTGGTTACATTAATTTCATTTTTACATTTTGGTCTAGGTGTTATTTTAATGTGTTAAATTCCTATCTTGAAGTGTAATACGCAATGAATTTCATAATACCACGAAACCATTAATATCATCAAATTGTAAATTATTTATACAAATTACAACGTAAAAAATAGTTCGATGCATGTTTAAAATATGATGTATGTAATACAAATAATGAACTAATTGGTACCAGACTAACTACTGATGGAATAAAGAAACTCCCAATTCCACTTCCTTCACCCGGGATTCACCCATATTCTCTTTTATCTTATCTAATCTTATCTTATCTTACATAATCCCAGTCACATCCGAAGCTGTGAACCTCGGTTCCCGCTTTGTATGCTGGAATAAAACAAAATATATGCGCAATCATATAACGTTCTAAATGTTAGTGAAAAATAATGTACATTCAGAGTGTTTGAAATATTTACAGGTGAAATATTTTCTACTTCCTTGGATATGGGAGACAGGATAAAAGCGTATTGTTTTCCGGAAAAGATTGGCATTCGCAAAGATCTGTCACACATTTTGTTGAACGGAAATGTGTTTAATATAAATTTATGAGGATAAGGGTGACTGAAATAAAAGTAATTGTATTCATGGCGAGATTTCTATTAAGACAGGCAGACGTTTAAACGTTATTTACAAGAATTGTACGTGGTTAGTTTAATTTAATACTATCATAATCAGTGATATAAAAATTAATTTGTATCATTTGCTTAGTCAACTGTAATTGTAGTTTGTGCATGAGTTCTTTATTAATCTAGGTACTTTTGAAAAATAAAATTGAAATTTTCACTGAATTTTTCATGTCGCTCTTAATATTATTATGTAGGCCACTTCAGTAAGTATCTCCCCTAGAAAGGTTTAATAAAAAGTTACGAACTGCTTCAAAATTTCATTTAATATCCCCACGGTTAGGTTTTGAATATTAAAATATAAGACCCTTGATGGCTTTGTTTGACTAACAAAATATGGGTTCACACACAAAAGCACAAATTCGCAGTAGAACTCATTTAAGTGATATTTATAGGTACACTAGCTGTCCCGGCGAACTTCGTATCGCCATATTTTTTCCAACCCGCGTGAATTTTTGATCCCGTTCCCGCTGCACCTATTTTCTCCTATTTAAACCTTCCTTTAAATATTTCAAGACTAAAATTAGCCAAATCGGTTCAGCCGTTCTTGAGTTATAAACTAACAACGAAAAGTGGCATTGATTTTTATATATATAGATAAAGTGCGTACTGCGTAACTGGAATTTGATTGTACTACGAATTCTAAATACTGCTTCAAAGAATATTTAAATACCTTTAATATTAATAGAACCGAGCGGTTATTCGGAATCAATTCTAACACAATGATCAATGAAAATACGAGTTGAACTGGGGTTTGAGAAGTGAAATTGAAATACTATTGTTTGTACTCCTGAGGGCATTAGCAGAATACGACAAGTGTCAGTGACTGATTTATAGTTTTGTTTGATCTGGCTCTGGACGTATTATCCTTGAGTGAATCGGCAATCGTTCAATGTACCTTCCAAATACTATCATATTGTACGTATAAAAAGTAATAATATTATTTTAAGTACATTATTGTTCAGGTCGAAATAAATAAAGATTTATGAGTGTATATGCCTAGAGAAACAGATAACCGGCACTGGCTAGCTGCACCAACAAGTTTCCATAACATAAATGATGGTAACTCGTCGTTTACTTACGTTCTAAGTACATAATTATGTCAAAGAGAAATCGCAACGCGCTCGCGCTCAAAACACAATGGGTTCGAATACTTTGCGACTTTTTTGAGAAACGGACACAGAAACACAGATAGGTTTTATGTAAGCACCCTAACAATTTTCTCACAAAAAATATAAAAACTACTCAAAAATACATGATACCTTATGTAAATCTACAAACAAAATTATACCCTATTAACTTAAGGCTGCTCAATTTTCTGAGTTTTTCTCATCCTGAAATGAAGAGCACTTCACAATGAATATTAGTTTTATATTTTTTTATCTTAGTTAATATTCATAATATACTTTTATGAACTAGAGTTGTTCTAGCGAATATTCTTTCTGCAAATGTGATCTAAATGAATTCTGCAAAATAGTCTTTATGAATAGTTGTTATATTAATATAAGTAACTTCTTCTCTAACTAATAGTCTTCATTTTATATATTTTTTATATCATACCTATGTTTATTAGATATATTATGTAATAAAATATTACGCATTATTCTAGAAACCTTCAACAAACGTGAATCGATACCTTCTTCATTTATAAATTTCTAAAAGTTGCTTTACCACCATACAATATTAAGTAGGTACCTATAACGTGTAATTTATAGTGACTTTGGAATTGTTTGGTATAGCAACACTGTCGATGTAAACAGCCCGTTAACTTTAACTTTGGACCTGGCGTCGATGACGTTACCTAGACGTAGGTCCAAACTTAAAGTAAACTGGTTCTACCCAATTAAGATGTACATTATTAGTATTTTTATTAAGAAATTACAATTAAGTACAATTATTTACATAAATTAATTACTAGTATAAAAACAATATCTGTATACCTATATACAAAGCTGCAGGTTTAGGCGTCAAAAAATTCCTCCCCATCGACGTCAACTGGGAGGGTGGCCAGAAGGCTGGCGGCATTGCCACGTTGAATGGCAATGCCAATCCTTTGTGCATTATTATATTATGTTACTAAAGTAATGTAGGTATATAATAAAGAAGAAATCCAACTAGATTGTGTTGGCTTTATCTGTCTGATTAATAATTTCGTGGTGACGAAAAGTACTCACTCTAATCGTGTATGATATGAAAATGAAGGCAATTAAAAGGCGGTTACAGAAGTATAATTATTTATGTCGTAACTAAAAAGTATAAAATAAAGTACATTCTTAAAAAATAAACGATCCGACTGATGTTAAAAAGATCGAAACAAGTTTGATACATAGTAGGCGGTATCCATTCATTTTCTATCGGTTTATGATTTGCTATTTTTCAGCAGTAGTCGAGCTTTTTATACTATAATCATTTATTTTATTCGGACAGTTTTATAAATATTCAATTGAATGTAAAACATAACGAATCTAAATTTCCCTCACGAGTTTGAGTTAGGTTTTAGTTGGATTGGTACCTACATGATTTATTCAGAATTCAAAAGAACATAAATTATTTTTCGGAGAAAAGGCCTAAGATAGAAAGTAGTACTATTATTTATTCTGTAGAAGAAGTTTTATTTCATTTGCGTTATCAGAAAACAGTGTTCTACGTCCCAATGTTTTTTTATCTGATTTTCTTAAGGTGCGTACAGATTATGTAACATGTTGTATAACTTGTGTTATATAACACGTCCACATTATCTAACATTGTTTTATAACTTTGCAACATTGTACTAACTTCAGTGTCTACATTACTGAAACATGTTATATAACATTGTTTTATAACATGTTATATAATTTGTACGCACCTTTAGAGGTACTATTTATAATTTACACAGAGATCAAAATGACCAAAGTGAATGAATGCTTCATACAAGGAAGTTGAATATTAAATTCCAAATCATTAACATGACTAGACTATATGCATTTTAATAGTAGGTAAGTCTAACAATATTATCAGTAGGTACTATTGAGACTGCGTTCGTTTATAGTGATTTGGTTAATCGCTAACATTTTACTTGTTTTCATTCTATTCTGCGAATATTATAATGTGAATGTTTGTGAAGATATTTTAATGTGTGTAATCACGAATAAAAACGAATGAACGGATATGGCTGAAATTAATTCCTTATTTTTGTTATTATGTGGTCCACAGGCTAATTATTTGGCCAAAGTAAAAGTACTAAAGTGATAAAAGTTTGGCAAAAAGCCTTGCACATCATTATTTTTATATCCTCCAGTTTATATCCTTTAGTTATCAAGCATGATATCAAAATAAGTAAATTTAGTTATTGGTAAATTCTCTCCTAATAAATAATACCTCTTAATTTGTCCGAAGTCTCATTTATTTCACTTCATGTTTGCTGGTACATCAATCAAGCACTTGACGTATTCGGATCATTATTTATAGCTTCGTGTACCTATTTCAAGTCTCTCAAATGAGCTGAAACTTTTGATGAATTGAACTCATTTATTTGACGTGCTAAGCCACTGTTGACAATGTTTACTTTAATGAGAAGGAAGGCTTTTCTGTTTTATTGTCAATCTCAGTGTAATTTTAAGGTAGAAGATAATTGAAAATTATACTACAAAATTGGAATAATGTATATGACGTATTTATGTATATGACTGCCTCTGTGGCGTAGCGGTAGTGAACGCGGTCGGTACGCAGGAGGCACGGCGGGTTCGATCCCCGCTCAGTGCAAATATTTGTGTGCATGAATATGAATATTTGCATTGGTCTGGGTGTTTCTATGTATAATATGTATGTATTTACAAAAAAAAAAGTATCTAAGTATGTTTATCCGCATTCTAGAACCCATAACACAAGCTAGTTAAGCTATGCTTACTTTGGGTCTAGATAGCGTTGTGCAGAATGTCCTACAATATTTATTTATTTATTATATAGGCTTCGTATTTACTAAGTTTATATGTGAACCCATTTCTAATAAAAGCATTTAAGCTTAGCTGAAGGGGTTAGGGTGAATATTAATTTCGGTTACTAACTACTCCTTTTTAGGGTTCCGTAACCAAATGGCAAAAAACGGAACCCTTATAGATTCGTCATGTCTGTCCGTCCGTCTGTCTGTCTGTCTGTCTGTCTGTCTGTCTGTCCGTCCGTATGTCACAGCCACTTTTCTCCGAAACTATAAGGCCTATGCTGTTGAAACTTGGTAAGAAGATGTATTCTGTGAACCGCATTAAGAATTTCACACAAAAATAAAAAAAAGCATTAAATTTTGGGGGTCCCCATACTTAGAACTGAAACTCAATTTTTTTTTTTCATCAAACCCATACGTGTGGGGTATCTATACATAGGTCTTTAAAAATGCTATTAAGGTTTCTAACATATTTTTTTTCTAAACTCAATTTTTTTTTTTCATCAAACCCATACGTGTGGGGTATCTATACATAGGTCTTTAAAAATGCTATTAAGGTTTCTAACATATTTTTTTTCTAAACTGAATAGTTTGCGCGAGAGACACTTCCAAAGTGGAAAAATGTGTGTCCCCCCCCCCCCCCCCCCCCCCTCTAACTTCTAAACTAAGAGAATGATAAATCTAAAAAAAATATATGATGTAAATTGCCATGAAAACTACCACTAAAAATTGGTTCGAACGAGATCCAGTCAGTAGTTTTTTTTTAATACGTCATAAACCGCAATTTTCGCCTTTGCTGCTACGGAACCCTTCATGGGCGAGTCCGACTCGCACTTGGCCGAATTTATTTATTTTTATACTCCTTAAATTGCTTGTACCTACTTCAATATTAAAACTATTTTTATTGATTGCAATTTTGTTCTCAGGTAGAGAATATTATTGTACTTAAGGTCATCATAAAAAAGGTTACTGATAACGAAAAACTAATTATAATATAATTATAGACCCTAATCTGAATCCACTTTCTAGGAACTCAATCACAAACACACCCACTATTTCGGGTTCATTTACATCATAATAGTATATTGAAGCGATCAGAATTGTATAATATTATTCATATAAGCTCAACAAGGCAGGGTCCCATGAGATGGTATTGTTTTACATATTGATTGCTAACTCCAAAGTTACATACATACCTACTCAAATAGTTAGTTTGTAAAGGAGTACGCGCAAATTCAGTTTATTCAAAAGAAATCCGTTTACATTTTTAAGACCATTTTGAAAATAATCCCAGCTATAAATCACTCTTCGCCCTAACTTGTCGGGGCTGTAAACGTGATAAATTACAATATTTTTTTATATACTCATGCCGGTATATCGATTAAGAAAAAGCTAAGGTGTAGGTATTATCACCTCTATGTTATTTTCCGTCCTATCATTTCCAGAATTTATCATCATTCGTTACCGGAGCGAAGGCAGACCAATGCAGTAAATGATTAATTAAAGACTTTTCTTATGATTTATACTCATTTACTCACGTAGAAGACGAGTAAGGGATATTACTGTTCTCCATCTGACAGTAAACGTATAGCAACAAAGCGCCCGTTTTATGGCAATAACTCGCCCAAAGTCACATGTGACCGAAAGTATATTCTTGGTGAAATGTGAGTGTTTGATACACCTTCCTGCCTCTAATTTTTACGCATTCACACACGTGATTATACGTCTACGAGTATATGTAGGTACATAGTTATAACATAAAAAACAAAATGCAATTCGGTCAATACCAAATCTCAATACCTATAGGAACTAATTGAGATTTAGTTTTGGCCGAATTGCATTTTGTTTTAAACCGACTTAAGGAGGAGGAGGAGGTTCTCAATTCGTCTGTATGTTTTTTTTTTTGTAAGACAACACTCTCTTTCCTATTAACTTTAAGAAGCCGTATGCTACCTTTATTGTGGAATTGTTATTGCTCAGGACATATATCTTGAACCTAAAATGTGCTCTAGAAAGAAAGAAAGAAAGAAAGAAAGAAAGAAAGAAAGAAAGAAAGAAAGAAAGAAAGAAAGAAAGAAAGAAAGAAAGAAAGAAATAAAGAAAGAAAGAAAGAAAGAAAGAAAGAAAGAAAGAAAGACAGACAGAAAGAAAGAAAGAAAATGTTTCTCTCTATTGCGCAGTACACGTTTTTTGGGTGTCTTTTGAGGATAGCACGGGTTATTACTGCGGTGGACGAGCTCAAATTCACCAAACGTAAATTATTACAACAAGCCGCGGGCGCCAGGGCCTCGTTGTTCTCACGATTTAGGTCCAAGATACGTGTCCCAGAGTATAATAATGTCAAAGATTAACACCCGTATTCACAAACGATACTGTGAGGTCTCATAGTGTGCTCAAGCGTATAGGGCTGGTAAAATTAATTCACAAACATCACGGAGCAGTATCTAACGCAGTGCGTTCCCTCAACGAAGGGTGTTATCAATGAATAAAAAGGCTTGCCAAAACGAACGCACTGAGAATTTGTCGTTCTTTGCACAGTTTTGGTAGTTCGCATAGCGAAGTATTGTTTGTGAATACAGGTGTTAGTCTCAAATGATTTTATATTCATTAGGAAATGTAAAATCAAGTGACTATATAGGTATATTTTTTACACAGCTATTTTCTTCAGCTTTTCTGCAGATGGCTAAGTGCAAATGTACTTCTGCTACTATCTGTATGCGGTTACCGCTGCCTGTGAGGCTTGTGAAGCGCATACCGTTAGATGGACCTGGAATTCCTTACCAGCTCACGTCTTTCGCTCTTCCTACCCCGGGTCCTTAAAGCGGGGCGTGAAAAAACATCTGACGAGGCTGTCAAGCTGAGTGCCACCATTGTGGCATGGTACGTGTTTGTAATGGTGATCCTCATTTCTAAGACTTTGCCTTCAGCTTACCATCAAGCAAGGCGAAGTCAAATTGGCGTGTCCAAAATAACAAAAGAACTGTGTGTTTATTTCTACCCAGCGTACAGAAAATCAAAAGAAATGTATTGTTATTTTAAAAGCCATTGAAAAAATCTTAGCTATAAATTATTCTTTATCCTATTTCGCCAGGATTGTAAGACGTGATAAATTAGAATAATCTAGTGGCCGTTTTATCTTTGAGCTTCCTTTTTATTTGTAGTACGGTACGATAACTTATGAGCCGATCAAAGACAGGTTCGAAAAAGTCATTGGTTTTTTCCTATAATTTGGACATGTGCTTCAAAATGGCCATCGTTTACGGTTCTTCTATTTTATTATTCAAGGGTAGGGGATTAACGAGGACATTTTTTGTATTTTTTTTTACATAGGACACGTCAATATGACTTCAACGCGCCTGATGGTGAGCTAATATGATACGATATTACCTAAACAGAAAAAGAATAATTATAATCTATCTATCTATCTATACTATTATATAATTGTAAAGTGGTCGTGATGACGACGGCGGATGCACGCGGATGCACGCGGGCGGAGCCGCGGGCGGGAG
Organism: Eilema depressum; assembly: GCA_914767945.1. Classification (NCBI taxonomy): domain Eukaryota; kingdom Metazoa; phylum Arthropoda; class Insecta; order Lepidoptera; family Erebidae; genus Eilema; species Eilema depressum. Next base: position 1,140,794 of record OU612018.1, read on the forward strand.
GCTAGTACTATTATATAATTGTAAATTGGAAATGTTTGTTCGCGATGGACGCAAAAACTACTGAACGGATTTTGATGCGGTTTTTTCTTTTAAAAAGGTCTTGGTCAGACTTAAAATCTTACGTTTGTTTCATTGCAATCGGTTGAGTAGAACCGAAGATAAGAGATTCACGTGAGCGGAGCCGCGGGCGGAAGGCTAGTAGATTATATTAGAATAGATTTGACATGTTTTACGTGATTTTCTATGATTTCTTTATTACATACCTACATAATGATATTATAAAGGGTGAGCCAGTGGGTGCTCCCCTGGAATTCGTCCCCAGTGCCCATTCGTCCTTTCTTAATTTTAAGGTGCCCACTCGACCTCTGGTCTATTTTATAATTAAATTATTATTTATTTTTGTCATTTACTCTGGTCCCTGTGGTTGTGGTACAATCGCGCAGTAAAGGCTTAATAATGATGAAAATAAAACATAAACATTAAGGCAAAGTCATTGCATTATGGGTATGATCTCATGGGTCTTACTGTAACATAACGCATGGTTACACTCAGACCATTGCAATAATACAAAGGTATTTATGCATATATATGCACTTAGTATTTGCACTGAGCTGGGATAAAACCAGCCAAAAGATTAGACCAGTCATAAGTTAATTATTCTGACTTAACAGTCGTACGCTCAGCTGCTACACCATAGAGACCGTCAAAAGTAATCTGCTGTAATTAATTAATTTTGTTTACGAAAACTCCATGTCAATTCACAGCACGATGTCGTGAATTAAGTTATGAGGTACGAAGAACACGTAAACAAAGCTTATTTTATAAGTAAGACGCTGCTTCAGATTTAATATTTGAGCTCATACATACACACCATCTAAAAATAGACCACTGTGCTACGTAGTATAATTTTGTGAATATTTATTACAAAACTAGCTGACCCCGCGAACTTCGTACTGCCTAACAGTCGATTCTTTTTTTTTCAATTTTTCTCTCCGTAAGAACCATCCCCGTACTTTAAGGAATGTTCTAAAAAAAGAATTTGCGAAATCGGTCCAGCCGTTCACGCGTGATGGCGTGACCAAGGGAAATAGGGATTCATTTTTATATACAGAGATTATTGAAAATTGATTTTAATTTTCGTACTTACTCATAATTCTCTGAGCCTTTTTCCAACTCACTTGGGGTCGATTTTGCAGTCTGTGGCTGAATTTCTATATTTTGCCACAACCATTGGCGATATCAGCCTATCTGAAATTAAACCTTTTGTCTGATTGTATTTTGCAGCCTATTAGAAAATACTAATGCAATCTCGTCAACTCGTCTGAGGCTAATAACTGCTGAATAACCGTCTTCAATGTCAAGCGATGTCAGCAATCAGTTTATCTAGACAACGGTCACCAGGGATTAGGTATACATTTTACTCGTAGTTTGAAACTAAACTTGTAATTATTTACGAACAGAATTTACGAACAGAATAAATTTTAACCTTTCTATTTTTAGAGTAGTTAATTTGATTAAAAAAATTGAAACTATAAAATAACAGACTTTTTTTTTTACTCTTTTGTTTAATTTATTTGATCTCCGGTGTATTTGATCGAAAAAAAAAACTATACATTTTTTTTTTGTTTATTGATCTTAGTGATTGAACAATTTCATTATATTATCAAGATTACGGATCCGTAAATCATTTTAAATGAAATCATTTTAATTGAAATGAATTTCATTCGTATCGATTTACTAACAGTCTATCGAGTGACAAGAAAACTATCGAACTAGGGGATTTTCCCAACTTTTGATAAAAGATACTGATGATTACGAAGATTCAGAAGAAAATAATGCAAATGATCGATTCATTGTTATTTATATAGATTTTCATACTACGCTTCAAACATCGAATTGTTTGTAGAGTCAACCAATGTTTTTGTGTTGATTTTTCAAATTAATCAGCTATTGAAATTCTTGCTTTTGTGATTATGTTGTTGTTTTTTTCAATCTCTTTGTATCCAGTATGACCTTTATTCCAATTTCTTCATAAAAGTCGTTAATATGGATTGGAATATCGTTTATTCACTTTCATGTTGACGTTTTGTTTTCCTCATTTGAATTTCAAAACAACGTATTTAATTAAGCTTCTAAAAATATACCCTAAAGGGGAGGGAGTGTATGTACTTAACACACAATCACAGTCATTTTTATTATTGTTCTATGTAAATAGTTGTAGGTGAACATTACCAACTGTCGTTAACTGGGTTCAAAAGTTGATTATAAACGTAAAATACCTTCATCTAAAAGCTGTCTAATGAAAACCTCAAATAGCCTGCAACATACTACCTTCCTACATATTATTGTAAGGTAAATATTTTTCCCGTTGAATAAAAAAAGCCATGCCATTTTCCCTAAAATGTGTTCAACTGTAATCAGGCACTAAAGACAGATGGCCAAGATGAAACAGAGTGAACAAACGTATGGTCCTACAAAAATCATATTTCTCTTTTCACTTTGAACGTCTGTAACATTAAGATAAATTCAACACGAAAGAACACTGAGATGAGAGATTTACATTTGCTTAAGGAAAAAACCCCGAAATTATTTCACATTACAACAAAGGCTTTATAGAAAATTGGTTTGGATTTGCTGAAACGTTGGTATTTTGAGATGTGAAGTAAGAGTTTGTAGACGACCGCACACAGCAGCAGTGAAGGACGTGACGTCCGATACTGATTTCTATGTATTCCTAAGAAATATGGATGGGCCTATGTAATTTATTCCTATGAAATATGTGACCTATATAAAAAACATACTTTTCAACACACTTGCTTATAAACAGGCTTTTATTTCACCGCAATTAAGCACGGAATGACACCTATTATAAAACTGTGACTTTTTCATTGCTATTATTCACAAAAGTGAGTTATAGATTTCTTTTTTTTAATTTCATTGATTAAGTTGCTTTGTTCTTAAAAAAGTTTTGATACAAAAAAGATCGTGTCCAATATTACAATCGAATTAATATAGCTATTGCTTGCTCATTTCATGCAACTTCGTATTTTAAAAGATAATTTCATCTTGTAGTACGTGTTTAATAAACAAAACTTTCACTAAAATGTTTTTTTTTTTTTCTGTGAGTATTTACAGAGAAAAAAAAATCATAATTCAAATAAGTAAGTAGATGACAAGGCATGGCAGCAAAAAAATTTAGATGCGCGCGCATATTTATGACAAGTATGATAACAAATAGATTTTTACTATTGTGTTTTGATTGTGTTATGTAGTATTTTTAGTATTATTTTATTCGCAAGTGTGTTGTTAATAATCGTATGCAACTCGCGTGTATGGTGATTACCGTCCTCGGCTCTCTTAAGACCCTCGCCTTACGGCTCGGGTCTCAATGTCGCCTCAACGGTAATCACCAACTTTACACGCTTGTACCATAATTTACTATTAATGCTCAGAACTAACACATCGAGTTGGATTTTTATAACAAAATGTGATATTAATGGCCAATATTTATGATATTATTTTTGTCAAATATTTTTTTTCTGTCGTATCATCTAAGTTTGATCAGTAATTTATTAAAAGAAAACAGATAGGTAAGCGTATTCAATTACTTTTATTTATTTTCTTTTTTATTATCTAAAGAACAGACTGGAATCTCTATGAATCAGTAAGAAATCTGTCTAATCTGTTTATATCTCATAGGTCTCATTATTTTTAACGGATTATGGTTTACATTGGCTGAATATTTTTAATTTATTAGGTAAGTGCCGGGTGAGCAATAATTTCCTAGGCATTATTTTTCGCTCGAGTCTTGAAACTATAACTACAATTTCAGCTATTTTCAACTAGCCTTCTTATATTTTTAGTGCTTAAATTGTTATTTAAAGGTAAATAAGAAAAGTTGACATTCAAATAACATTGAGTTTATTATCGATATTCTTATAACATAGTTAATATCACATCACCTTTGGTTTAAACTTATAAGTTATTAACACTATTAATTAAATAAATATTTAGATATATGAGGTATTTATAATTTAAATAAAGTACTAATATCTACTTACAAGTATATCGTTTTATTATTTAAAATTAAATAAATCTAAAAATAATTCAATGGGTATCTAGCAAAGATAATAAATTCTATCTAACGATATTATATTTGTACATTAATTATAAAAAAAAATCGTATTTATCATAATTTTTACAAAATTACGGAGTAAGTACCTAATTGGAATTTCTTTTGAATGAATTAGTATGCTTACTTTTCTTACAAATTTAGATCGGCAAAAGTGAACATCTAAGTTGCAACCCGCGACCGGTCCCTTACAGGGGGATCGCTTTGACCACTGAGCTACATCGACACGTCTTGAAGGCTTATCGCGGGTTCAAATCCTGTCTTGGATGTTCATGTCAATTGGAATTTTATTGACGTATTGAAAATTTATAACAATTTCGATAATAATAAATAAATATCATTTGTAATTTCAAATAATATATTGTAGAACAATCTTCAAATCACTATCTAGACCCAAAGTAAGCATAGCTTAACTAGCTTGTGTTATAAGTTCTAGAATACGGAAAAGATAAAAAAAAATATTCATACTTAAATATACCTATTATTACTATTACTAACTACAACTAATAACTATTTACATCATCATAAACTTATATTACAAATTCTACTGTCATTTATTAAATATATTTACAAATTCTAGGTGGCCATAATCCAAATATAGAATCTTTAAATTCGATATAAGATCAACTTTTGTTTGTAACAATTAAATTACCATTATACTAGTTAATATTTTGGTTTGGATTAGTTTCACCTCGTCTAATGATAAACTGAGTGTAATCTTAAGAAGGAGTTACTATTACAAATAACAGAAATGATACAATGGTAGTCCTCAGCTTAAAGGACTTGGGACTATAAGAAGAAGGAAACACGTGTTAAACCGGAAATCAAAAGCCGTAAAATCTTAATTAGTTGTTTATACTAAATAAATGCGTAAGTAACTCTGTATGTCTACATGTCGGTCTGTCTGTCTATACGTATGTCTATCTGTCTGTCTGCTACAAATCCAAACCACTGAACAGTTTTTTTGCAATTTGGTACAAATATAGACTAGAGCTTAAAAAATTGCACACGCTATATTTGGTTGCAATAACCAACATTCACGCAGGCTGAGCCACGATTTTTACAATCATCTATTTAAGTTCTACACCTAGAAATCTTTCATAAAAACTGTAGCGACTTCTGGCATCGATGCTCTTTCCACCCATTTTCTTGTAAAGAGGAGTTTCTGTTAGACCTGAAGTGTCCACTAGGAGCCTTCCCGAGTTGATTGTTGTTGAACGTGAGGTGTGTTGTGCAAGTTCGCATGCTAGATGTGTTGGACTTTTGACGTAACCCCTGCATCTGAAAGTTTAGAGCCTAAAGTTTATTCTATACTAATATTATTCAGAGGGAAGATTATTTAGTTTTGTAATCGAAAAAAACTTTCATCATTAGAATGCTACATTATCGCTGAGTAACATAGGCTATTTTATAACATTATTCAAATGGAATCAGGATTAGCACTATTAAAACTGGTTATTAACTTATGGTTTATAAATTTTCATAATATTGTCAATTTGCTAAAAATCTTCCGTCAAGAGAATATTCGTTTCATTTGTAATAACTTTCTTTTATGTTCCAAGTAAGAATAGGTACTTACATCTAATCTGGTTGTAAAGATTTACTGCAAAATGAACTAGAAATTTCTCTATATACGATATTAATTTCTAAGTATGACCTTACAAGACCTCAGAAAACGGGAGATCTCACTTCGAAACAAAAGTAATTGAAATGGTTTCTACTACTTTTCGATTGTTCTGATTCAACCGAAACGTATATTCTAGAACGCAAAGCCTAATTAGGTAATCTCCTCGCATCCCTGCGGACCCAGGGCCATGGTTCCTTCGGAAACATTGCGTTTCTATATAATACTATCTAGATAGCATGGGTTCTTTAAGATTCAAGATTCAAGATATTTATTTTGCATAAAAACACTGTTTGTTACAAAGGTGTTATGGAATACATGTTTCAAGTATTTTTTGCCAAAATTTCAGCATGCAAAATGACAAGATATGGATACAAGAGACTTGAAACGTACGTGTCTAGATGATGAAACTCAAAATTAATGTAACGTTTACTACAATATAACAAATTCTTTAGCTACTTCTAAAGCATATAAATGGAGCAAAATAAACAAAAAATGCTTAGCTAAGAGTTTGAGAATAGACTGTATGTTTACCAAAAAACTACTAGCCTTAGAATCTACGTGCAAAAAAAAAGTTTTTTTGCGCTCTAAATGATTTGTGAAGTAATTCCATGATAGGCACTAAATTTGTCACGAAATATGCTACGTGTTATAGAAAGTTGACGTCATAGTTATAAAATGTTACATTTACCCGAACATCATCATAACAATTTTGCCCAATAACCTGCATTTTGCCAGATATTTTCGATTTCAACGCAATAGTTTTGTCAAACAAAACACATAAATAAGAGCATTAAGGTATTAGGTATACCTATAAGTTGTCTTTATCGTGTTGTTTGTTTATCGGCAAATTCAGTGATTCACTCCGTCGATAAAAATAAAAAAACTTTTTCTTCATCCTAAGATAGTTAATATTTAATAGCACCAAACTTATTACATTATCTTGTGTTTAGTTCTGTCTGTTTATATCCGTGTGGTGACGAAAACAGAATACAAGTATCACCACCACGATCTCATTCGAAGGGTATCGTAAGAGGCGACTAACGGAACAATACGCAGACGATATCACTGCGAGAGAAGGAAAACTCGAAATAAAACCCTGTACCAACCCGTCTGGCCAGTGTGGAAACAATAGGCCAAAGCTTCCCGACATTGGAAGAGAGGCCTATGTCCCGTAGTGGACTGCGATAGGCTAATAGATTGTGTTTATCTAAATAAATATTAAACACCACACTTTTCTATAACACCCAGTATATTCCTTGACATTGTTTTACAGCGGTGAACTTACATGGAAATGAGTATTAGAGTCTATGTTACCCGGATCGTGACAGATCAGCTTGCGGAGCGAGCGGCGGAAGTTGCGCGTCATTAGGCAATACACGATGGGGTTGATTGCTGAGTTCGTGTGACCTGCAACAATGGAATAAAGTCGGCTCATCAGCTGCCTGCCTAAAGACAAAGTGAAGTCCGAAAAACTTAAAGCCCTTCATGTGAAAAATACTGAATTCAACTGCCTCAATAGATATTATATGAATATCTTGGAATTACTGAACGAGGGGAACACGAAATCTTCGGCATTTGTTTTTCTTATTCACGTTGTTTTCCCCAACCCTTATAATCTAATAGATAGCCAGAGGGACTTTTGTTATTGCAAGTTTTAATAAGTGAACATAATATCCACTAATTTAAATTGGTAGGTGTAGGTATGTTGTTTTTTGTTCTTCGACCCTATTTCTCGAAATTTCGACGAAAAAGGAACACCGTTTATTTAACATTTCAAAAGGTTTCCGAGTATACGCTTATGTAATGGAATTAATGTTGGTTAAAAATGCCTGGTAATGGCGGCCCGGCCAGGTCCAGGTGGAAGAAGGCCTGACTTGACGTCGTGGAGGATAGAGTCTCACTACCATGGACGCCCAAGATTGTGTGAAGTGGAGGAGGAAGAAACGGAAGGCGGACCCTGAACTCCGAGGTCATCTTGGCCGTTGAGGTTAGTGTTGACAGCCTTTATGGAGTGGTGGTAGTGAACGCGACTGCTACTCAGGGAACGCGGGTTCGATTACCGTTCAGTGTAAATATTTGTATACATAAATATGGCTATTTACATTGGCCTGGTCGTGCCTCGAATAGCACTTTAAGCTGTCGGTCCTGTTTGTCATACGAACATCTGGCAGTGGTTACGGGTAGTTGTAGCCCTGATAAATCCAAAAACCTGGCCCTATGGATTTCTGGATGTCAGATGGTAGTCGCTTAACTGAAAATATCGAAGATCAGCCAAACTCACAGCTAAACTGGAAAAAGAGGACTCCAGCCTCGTGACAGCTTCGGATGCGATTGGAATTAACGCTAGGATGAAGACATAATAGAGATATTGGGTTATTAACGTATACTGACCAAGTAACAACGTATACGGTAGTATTGCGGATACTGACTCGACGTGAACAGCGTTGACGTCTACGAGCAACTGTAGGATGTTGTACGGCAGCCAGCACATCGCGAACAGCACCGCTAGCAACAGGAGTATCCACGCTACCCTCTTCCTTTCACGGACGAGTCTCAGACGCTGCAACAATAGTCATTAGGTACAATTTAGAAAATATTTAGGACTAGCTGTTGCCCGCGGTTCCACCCGCGTGGGTCTTATCTATGTACCAAATTTTAACAAGTTCCAGTGGTATAGGTAGGCGTAAAAGCGTAATACAAAGCTAATTTTGCTTTAAGATTGTAACATAGGTATCAAAGTCAAAGTCAAAGTCAAAGTCAAAAATCATTTATTCTGTATAGACCATTAAAACGGCACTTACAAAACGTCTAAAATATATAATTATGTACATACTAAAGACTAGGTTAGCAAATGGACCACCGGTTCGAAACGCGGCCCTGGCCTGAGAAGACTCCGGCAAGAAACTCAGCGGGCTTTTTTTTTTTTGGTCTATTTACAAATAATGCTTAGTCTACTTAGTCTAAATACAATAATTTGTTTGAGAAGCATGCATGAGTGAACAGCTCATTTCCAAGCTAGTTTATCATCTAAATATTCTTGTATTTTATAATAGCCCTTTTGGCACAATTTCCTCTTAACTACATTTTTAAATTTATTTATAGGTAAATCCCTAATTTCCTTAGGGAGCTTGTTAAAAAAGCGTATACAGTTACCCTGGAAAGAACTGCTAATTTTTTGGAGTCTGGTATCACAGACTACAAGATTGTTTTTATGTCTCGTATTTATGTTATGCCTGTCACATATTTTTGGAAATTTGGAAATATTTTTCTTAACATACATTAGGTTCTCGAAAATGTACTGTGACACTACGGTCAGAATGTCTATTTCTTTAAACTTTTCTCTGAGGGAGACTCTTGGGCCCAAATTATAAATAGCTCGATTCAAAAACTTGGTTAAATCATTTTCCAGCAAAGCGTTTTAAGTTACAATGAGCCGATAAAAATTTAGATAGCAGTATTATATGCCGAAGCACCTAGCTACTAAAAGTGATGTAATTTACTTTATTAAAAATTAAAAGCCATTTGATAGAAATGCTTTCAGTATTACAATTAAAGGAGGCCATTAATTTAACGCATATAGTTTCAAAAGACGATTTGCTTGTAATGTGAACCATTTGACATGTTTAATAATATATGGTATCAAGAACTTTGATACAAGGTACGTATACTTTTTTTTAAACCACTTAGATGGCAGACAAGCACACGGCCCACCTGATGGAAAGTGGTCACCGTGGCCTATGAACGTATGCAACACCAGGGGCGTCACACTCGTGCTGCCGAACCTGAAGAAACCTTCTAATGTCCATCTTAAAGAACCCCATATTGTAGTCGCTTGGGAAAACCACCGCAGGGAGTTCATTCCACAGCTTGAGTGTGCGTGGGATGAAGTTCCTTAGTTGGGTATACATTTATTTGTAGGAACAGATCAATGACGGGCTTGTGCTGCTATCCTGATAGTTACCAGCACAAGACTAGGTGAATTCTCTAAAAAACATATATATACTCACACCTGTAAATTCCCGAAGGGGTATGCAGAGGTGTATTAACACCCACATTTCGCCAACTTTAATTTTCGGTCCCACGTAATAGGGGGCGAGCCTATGTCGTCAAGCGGGCACTTATTCAAGCGCACATACTAAAAAACAATGTCGTTATAGATTTCATACCTGTTGACTGTTTGCACTGCCTTCATTTTGGTCGAACGGTGGTATTACTGAGCAAAGTCTTCGTCCCATGAGCGAATACGACACCACGACAATACAACCTGAAACAATATTATTAATTTATATTTTTTTCAGATTTAAAGGCTATTTTGTTATTTTAGTTATAATTTTATCCATAACTTAGCGCATTTTACAATATTAACATCGTATAGATACACACATATACAACACTAATATTTTATGGAGAAAAGATTTTGTTTGTTCGTGATGCTAAAATCTATTGTCAACCGATTGATTTCAAAAATTCTTTCTCTCACCATTAGAATGGTAGGTACATTATTCCTGAGTAACAAACTATTTCTATCTCTATATTCTCAGGGGACCAGGGCTTACGTGGATGCGATACTAGTTACTTCATAATAATGTAAAGAGATAACTCTAAAAAAGACTTGTGGTGAATCCCGTGGTAGATGTGGTCAAAACACATTAAAAAGCGTTGTGTGACCGTAACTTTCCTATTTTCGCAGTCCACCGAAACTAAAAATGACACAAGAAATTCGAATCAAATTTAGAAATTTATGGGTAATAATTCTTTTTATTTACTTTATAGTCAACCCTATGGACTTCGGACTCCGGACTACGGACTACGGACGGATTATTATTATTATTATTATAAACAAAAAGTTTGATCATTGTAGAAATTTTATTCTCTCGCCGAAATGTATGGGAAACGTTTTTGGCGATTTCTGTCTTTCCTAGTACTCAAAGCTAAAATGGTCCCTTAGAGTCTTTTGATCCCCACATGAAATAGAATCGATTGGCACTAAAAAAAAATTTTGGAGTTTTTGCATTTTTTTCCGCTAACTGTAAGATTTTTGCAAAATCTGTAAATGCAGTTCAAAATTTCTCAAAAAGTTAGGGAAGGTCTCCTAAGAACGTTTTGCTGTAACTACAACAGTTAAGGTACTTGCCCTTACTGCCCCGTTTCAAAAATACACCCTGTATAAAATTCTCGTGTCACAGCTTTCGTTGCCATACTCCTCCGAAACGGCTTGACCGATTTTGATGAAATTTTTTGTGCTTATCCGGTATCTATGAGAATCAGCCAACATCTATTTTTCATCCCCCTAAGTGATAAGGGTGCAGCGGGAACGGGATTTGAATACCACGCGGGCCGAAAATATGGCGGTACGAAGTTCGCCGGGGCAGCTAGTGTTCTTATAAAAGTTTTGATATAAAAATAAAACGTGTTTAATAGTACAAATAAATTAATATGCCTATTGTATGGTCATTTGATGTATTTTCGTATTTAAATAAATCATTTCAACTTGTAATACTTGTTTATTAAACAAAATTTTCACTCAAATTTAACTTTTTTGTTTCTCTAAGTACAGAAAAAAAAACAGAGTAAAAAAAAGTTTAAGTCAAACCTCTTTTTTTAAATATGGCCGATCGCCATTGTTAGATGCGCACGCTTAGGAAAACGAATTAATTTGTAGTATTGTTTATTTAGTATTTGTAGTATTATTGAATTCGCAAGTGTGTTGTAAAACGTCGTATGCCACGCGTGACCATGAACTTGTACCATAATGTACTATTATTTGGCATTCCTTACCCAATACAATTCAATAATTTTTTGATACGTAAGTACATCACGAATTAGTCTTTTAGGTCCAAGGCCCGTATTCCAGAATAAGGTTCAGTTGTGAATGGACGCATTAGAACTGTGATCTAAAATACAATCTATCCTCAGATATAGATTTAAATCTAGATTCAGGACAGCATTGTTCCGAAATACGGGCCACAAAATATGTGTCAAATTATACACTCAACCGAGGCACAAATACCAATCTTCCTCGGAACACTAGAGGTTATTATACTGCCTGAGGCGTTTATCGACAAGTTGAACATTGTTTTATGTGAAAAAATTCCAAGCCTGAATATTCAATATTTTGGGACCGTTTTTCGTGAAATGCAAATATATTTGCAAACCGTCAATTTTGTGCCCCGTCAGTTTCGTGTCATCAGCGAATAGTTTATTTTTCGATTTGTGTGACAATAATGGACCTTGGTCCGAAATAAATGATTTCTATTTTTATTTACAATAAAATGTCTCCTCATATTTTTTCTTTATTCTGTCGGATACGTATTTATACTAGAGGGGTTGCAAAAGAGTTTTTACTTGTTACCAGTGATATTAAATTACATACTATTATCTATAAAAGCTATCGGGATGTTTACCATGTATGTACACACATGTCATGCCAAGATCTATGTCCTAGAACACACTATAGACGCACTTAATTTACATTTTTATACCACTTAGATGACAGACAAGCACACGGCCCATGTGATGGAAAGTGGTTACCGAGGCCTATGGACGTATTCAATACCAGAGGCGTTCCACTCGTGCTGCCGACCCTGAAGAAGCCTTCTAATGCCCTTCTTGAAGAATCCCATATTGTAATCATTTGCGAAAACCACAGCAGGGCACACAGGCATTACTTATAAATAGACCGGGTATTTCATTCGACGAGACGTGCTTCCACACCGAGCTCCGTAAAGCAACAACCATAGTTTGGGTAAATACCAATACCAAATTAAACACAATTTAATTTAATTTAATTAATTTTAATTTAATTAATTACTCATTAGAATAAATTCAAATATATCATTCTTGTATCACCATCGTCACAATATTAATTAGAAACTGTATCAGTGGTCTCAACGGTTTTCTCGGAATAATTATCTTCAGTCTTAGATTATTATTAATATGTAACAATCTAAGCCTTCAGTGTTATTATAATTGGTATATCCAATTAGGTTCTCCCACACAGAGACAGCCCACAGACTATATCTTTTGTGTAACATGTATTTAATAATTAAAGACGTGAGTGGATGAAGGGGGTAACTAACATTTTTGAGATTTTTGATTTTTTGCGTTATATGACGGTTATAGGTGTATATAAACTATATTAGATCAAAAAACTCCGCAATTTAAGCTTAGTTTCCAAAATACCAGAAGATGAAGGGCATAACTGCAATAAAAAAAGCAAAAGTTACATGGAAGAAGGAGGTATATGCCTTAACGCCTTCTTCCCTTGAAAATCGGTCTATTAAACGTATTTCTTCAATGGAAGAAGGAGTTATGTGCAAGAAAATGTACTGCCACGATGCTTTATTTCATTCATGACCATGCTCTTTCATTCCTGCTCTTCTATGTGTATTACTAGACTGGCTGTGTGTAACAAAAAAATTAGTAACTTTTTTGAAAAGCACTACATGATCAGCACCAATGACCAACTTTTTGTTGCCGTTATACATGACAGTATAAAAAGGCACACTGTAGATATACAGAATGATGTCAGAAATCATTAGTTCACCTCGTTTTTATACCACTTAGATGGCAGACAAGCACACGGCCCGCCTGATGGGAAATAGTTACCGCGGCCTATGGACATAATATGCAACACCAGGGGCGTCACGTGTTGCGCGTTAAATGCGAAAGACTCTACTTTGATTTGACTCCGACTCAAAACCGACTTTACTCTGATTTCCTCCAACTTCAAACCGACTTCATTTCGACTCCCTTCGACTCCAACCTCGCTATAACATAACTGTAAACCGACTGCCGACTCCACTCCTACTCCACTCTGACTCTATTCCAACTACATAGCAACTTCACTTCGACCCCATGCCGACTTAGATCCGACTCCAAAGAACGCTACTCTGATTTGAAACTAACCTCCACTCTAACCTTCGGCTCCATACCGACTTCACTCCGACTCCAATACGACTTCTTTACTCCAACTTCATACTGACTCCGCTACGACTCGGTCAAACTCCAAACGCACTTCACTCCAACTTCACTCTGATACTCCGACTCCATACCGACTTCATTCCAAATCTGCACCGACTACACTCCAACTTCAAACCAACTTCACTTCGACTCCTTCCGACTCCAACTCTAAACCGACTCCTGCCGACTCCACTCTGACTCTGCTCCAACTCCATAGCAAATTACTTCGACCCCATACCGACTTCAATCCGACTCGAATCGACTTATTTACTATAACTTCAAACCGACTTCACTCCGATTTCCTCCAACTCCAAACAGACTCCACTCTGGCTGTAAACCGACTGCACTCCGGTTCCAAAGCAACTCAACTCCGGCTCCAAACTGACTCCAGTCCAACTCCAAACCGACTAACTTCTACTCCATTCCGACTCCCTCCAACTCTACTCCAAAAAAGCTTTACTCCCACTTTAAACCGACTCCCGCCGACTCCTCTCCAACTCTGTCCAAGACCGTGCGAGATGGAAAAGTAAAAGCCGGAAAGCGAATCACGGACTCCGAGGTGAAAGCCTCGGATGCGGCCGGGACTAATGTACAGATGATGACGAATGATTGTCATGCCTGTACTAAAGTACAAAAAAGTCTCGAGTGTGACCAGGCTTCAACACTGAAATAAAAAAATAAAAAAAAATATTGTAGAACATTCTACGCCTTATAGACCCAAAGTAAGCAGTAAGGCCCACAGACGGCGTGCGTTAAAGTCGGTTCGAGTCCGACATAACCTTCTTCTCCGGCTCCGGCGGGGGAGGTATCCGTGGGGATTTTTCGCTCGATAAAAAAAAACACCCAAAGTAAGCATAGCTTAACTAGCCTGTGTTATGGGTTCTAGAATGCGGATAAACATATTTGGATACATTTTTTTCATACATAAGTATTATACATAGAAACACCCAGACCAATGCAAATATACATATTCTTGCATACAAATATTTGCACTGAGCGGGGATCGAACCCACGCCTCCTGCATAGCGGCCGCGTTCACTACCTCTACACCACAGAGGCAGTCAAAAATTATGATGATATGTTAAAAGGTTGAGCAGTAGACATTGAGGTTGGAAGAAAATATAGCACTTGCTCACAAATTTATTTTTGTAAAAACTTAAGTTAGTAATAAAACATAAAATTTCTGAAACCAGAATATCAATATTGATAACATTATTGCCCATGACAAAAAGTTACAATAACTATGTATATATCCATTCTAAGCAATACCAATAATAATATTATAAATACGAAAGTAAGGGCCAGGATTGCCGTGTGCTTGTCTGCGACCTAAGTAGTATAAAAATAAAATAAAAAGAGTAACTTTGTATGTCTAATAAGCTTTCACGCCTAAACCACTAAACCGATTTTGATGAAATCTAGTACAGAGATAGATTAGACTTTAGGAAAGGACATAGCTACCAATATAGGAGGTTACCTTCTGCACTGACGGCACAAAATCTCTCTGTTCTTACAGGGTCGGCAGCACGAGTGTGACTCCTCTGGTGTTGCACTCGCCCACAGGCCACGGTAACCTCTTACCATCAGGAGGGCCGTGTGCTTGTCTGCGACTTAAGTAGTATAAAAAAGAATAGAATACGACGGTGTATCCGTCCCAATCAAGCAGTCCGACTGAGGAAGTACCTCCGCCCTACAGAAAACCGTGGTTTAAAATTGTGTTGTTTTCGACGGTGAGTAGGGTAGCCAGAGCTCACTGGAGAGGTTGTGCTGTCAGTGGGATAACCAAAGTCCCACTTATCTCTTGCACTGACGGCACAGAATCTCTCTGTTCTTACTGGATTGGCAGCACGAGTGTGACTCCCCTGGTGTTGCACTCGCTCATAGGCTACGGTAACTGCTTACCACCAGGAGGACCGTGTGCTTGTCTGTGACCTCAGTTGTATAAAAAAATATCATAGGCTATGTTTAGTCGCGATAACCGACATCTATGCGGGCGGAGCCAGGGGTAATAGCTAGTTTTTTATATATTTAATGTTATATACTCCCTTCTTCCACGCTTAGTATTCATAATATCATATTACATTGTCAGTGGATGAAGAAGGTATATACACATTTTGTCAAATAAATACATTTCCATCCACTCAGTTTTATTTTTATGCTTCCATAATAATAAATATGGACAATTACAATAATTTGACACCATAATATGATGACATAAATAATCAGAAAACATAATATTTGCAAATGAAATGTTCAAACTTTGAAGCCGATTATCTCAATATTGAGAAATTGTTAGTTACCTCCTTCTTCCACTCACGTCTTCAATTCTCAATTACATGTAAATTACTATCCTTTCATTGTTATTTTGGGGCAAAGTTTGTTACCTTTTCAATTCTAGTTTTAATTATTCTGGATCTAAAGGTTGTGATTCAAGGAAGGAATGAACTAGACGTTTTTAACAAACCCACCGTTCCCTGGAATTCGTCCCCTGTGCCCATTCGTCCCTTCATAATTTTGAGGTGCCCACTCGACCCCTGGTTACATGCTGTAATGAGATAAAACTATGAAAATAAAAAGGTAAATTTAAAGAAATCACGCTTTTGATGTAGACGAATTGAAAGAGAACATAATATTATTAAGTTTAGTGTAAAATATAAAGAAAATCCCATCAAAAACAATACTTGTAAAAAGGTACCAAGCCTCGCCGCCCTCGTTTCTTCTACCGCAAAAAGTTGTGAGATCCATGTAATACCAAGTTGGTTAAATTATTCAGTCCCTACTTCAGGGACCTTCTGTCCTAAGTTATTACGTAATAAGCTTTTATGTTTTAAATATAATAAATTGTCTTGGCAATCGCACTAAACAATCTTATTTAATGTGCGATAGATTGTTTCCATGCTATGGCCAAGTCAATTCATTATATTTAAAACTTAAAAGATTATTACGTAATAACTTAGGACAGAAGGTCCCTGAAGTAGGGACTGAATAATTTAACCAACTTGGTATTATATGGATCTCACAACTTTTTGCGGTAGAAGAAACGAGGGCGGCGAGGCTTGGTACCTTTTTACAAGTATTGTTTTTGATGGGATTTCAGTTCTTTTTGTAGATTAGCAGTATATATTAGCACGCCCACTCCCGGGACAATCCGGTGTGGGAAAGGATGGTCATTAACATACAGAATTTCCGAATTCATAGCGAAATGGCGACAAATAGAACCTAGGAGATTAATTTAAACGCGCAGGAGCCTGCAGGAGGAATACGAATAATACGATTATACTAAATTAATTAATAGACTTAGACAAAGGTCATACTTCCCGTGCCCGCAATCATCAGGTGCTATCTGTCGATAAATCAATCCAACCTAAGATTAACCAGCAAGTCGTGGTGACACGACCGAAGTCATTAGCTTGCGGAGAATCTTAACACCACCTTGCAGAAAATGACGTCACACGCAGAGCGCCATCTAGCTTTTGGATTTAGAGGTTTTTACTCCCTAAACCCTTAACTGTTTGTTCAATATCCGGGATCCGAATAGTTGCGGGTCCTTACAACTAGATGGAGATACTATGTAATTGTTACACATTGAATTTTTTGCCAAATAATATTAGTAAACGAAGCCTTCTTATCGTCAAATTAAATACTAGAAAGCAAATGAAATTTTACATAACATAACATAAACTCACGCCTGTATCCTCGAAGGGGTAGGCAGAGGTGCTAGCACCCACATTTCGCCGTTTACCTATGTTTAGGTCCTAACGTAATAGGTGGCGACTGTGGCGAGCCTATTGCCATTAACCGGGCACTTATAACCTGCGATAAATACACACATAACTTCGAAAAGCGTCGAAAAATCATTGGTGTGTGCCATGGTAAACCTGGGATCGAACCCGAGACCTCGTCTCAGCCGTCCATTGCCCATACCACTAGGCTACCGCTATGAAATTTTATCATAAACGAAAATAGCAATTTGAAGATCTATATTACAGCGTAATAAATTTAATGTAATAATATAATACACCTTAAAATTATCCAAACAACGTCCAATAGTTGGCAAATGATAACAGTAAACCAATGAGCAAGCCTTTCAGTCGACAAACTAATAATATATGGTATAAGTATAACCCGCGCCACGTATCTTGGACCTAAATAGTGAAACATACGAGGTTCTGGCGCCCGCGGATTGCCACTCCCACTCCCACTCCCACTCCCACTCCCACTCCCACTCCCACTCCCACTCCCACTCCCACTCCCACTCCCACTCCCACTCCCACTCCCACTCCCACTCCCACTCCCACTCCCACTCCCACTCCCACTCCCACTCCCACTCCCACTCCCACTCCCACTCCCACTCCCACTCCCACTCCCACTCCCACTCCCACTCCCACTCCCACTCCCACTCCCACTCCCACTCCCACTCCCACTCCCACTCCCACTCCCACTCCCACTCCCACTCCCACTCCCACTCCCACTCCCACTCCCACTCCCACTCCCACTCCCACTCCCACTCCCACTCCCACTCCCACTCCCACTCCCACTCCCACTCCCACTCCCACTCCCACTCCCACTCCCACTCCCACTCCCACTCCCACTCCCACTCCCACTCCCACTCCCACTCCCACTCCCACTCCCACTCCCACTCCCACTCCCACTCCCACTCCCACTCCCACTCCCACTCCCACTCCCACTCCCACTCCCACTCCCACTCCCACTCCCACTCCCACTCCCACTCCCACTCCCACTCCCACTCCCACTCCCACTCCCACTCCCACTCCCACTCCCACTCCCACTCCCACTCCCACTCCCACTCCCACTCCCACTCCCACTCCCACTCCCACTCCCACTCCCACTCCCACTCCCACTCCCACTCCCACTCCCACTCCCACTCCCACTCCCACTCCCACTCCCACTCCCACTCCCACTCCCACTCCCACTCCCACTCCCACTCCCACTCCCACTCCCACTCCCACTCCCACTCCCACTCCCACTCCCACTCCCACTCCCACTCCCACTCCCACTCCCACTCCCACTCCCACTCCCACTCCCACTCCCACTCCCACTCCCACTCCCACTCCCACTCCCACTGCCACTACCACTCCCACTCCCATTTCCACTCTCACTTCCACTCCCACTCCCACTGTCACTCTCACTCCTTCACTTTTCATCAAGTTTATTCAGTTAGTAGTATAGGAGTGAAAGCGTAATAAAATAACAGACGCTCAGATAGAGTTAACTTTCGCACTTATTATTATAATACGTTAGACTGATAATAGTATGGATGGATTCATGTACACTCGTTCACTGCAAATGTAACTTTGTAATCCTATATATTTATATGAAATTACAAAGTTATTTATGCAGTTGGTGAAATTGCTGAAATTGAAGAATATTTTAATTTTCCCTTGAGTTGTACACTAAACCCTACTTACCTTCTTAATTTCAGGCTTCTACGTCTGCTAGAAGTGCCTTAGACTTTTGATGATCGG